>CM065809.1:18766143-19101754 GCA_033398695.1 Orobanche coerulescens | reverse complement strand
ACTTGGGTCTTCACATAGCCCGATTCCTTGTTAAAATCGGCAATGGCTTGAGATACGTGGATATCCGTGGTTGAGCATCATAGAAAGCATGTGCGAGCACTGTCGGCCGACGGGCAATATTGGTCTCCATCAATTTACGAAATTCGGCCCACGAAGCAACATGATCTTTGGGCCCCACGGCTTCCCACCAATCCATGAGTCCCGGTGAGAAATCTTGGGCAATAGGGACCTTGCGGTCCTCGGGGCCGATTGGTGGCAACGAAGACTTTAGATATCTCCTTGATCCGCCCTTCCCGGCCGATCGGGTCAAGCCCCAGCGAGGAGGATGCATCTTGATGACATCCTGAAGCGACGATCCGCTCCACCCGATTAGCATGGGCACGATCGGGGTTACGGACCACGAGCTATAGCGCCATTTGGTTAACCATTTCTTGCATAACGGCCGCAATACCAAGGTCGGCGCGCTCTGAGAAAAGCATGGTTGTGGCGGTCACCGGTCTTGCCGGCTCAGAAGAATGCGGCGTGGCGCCCCGCGCCCCACGTCCTCGGCGCGTCCACGACCACGACCACGGTTTCCTCGGCATCCATATTGGTGTAAGAGATAACGAAGTATATTGATGATGAGTAAAGGAAAAATCAACTACGATTCGAAAAGCGGAAATACTATGCAAGAAAACAAGGACCGAATAAGAAGACTTACGAGCCTTTGGATGTACCGAGATCTTGCGGCGGTGACACAATGTGCAAAACAAAACACGACTAGACCCAAATAACCAACAAGCCTAGGTATCCATAAACCTAAAGCTCCGATACCATTTTCTGTAACACCCCGAGATATTTAGAGTATATTACAGCGCCGTGGACCCCTACATTGGACCCACCAGGCTACAATCAAGAAAACTCCACTCGACTAACCATCTCGGTTAGTGAGGACACACATTTAAATGATATGACATAAAAAGATACGCCGGAACAAGGCGAAATAAGCATCACCCGACAATGTAAAAATTTTAAAGTAATACTGATACGGAGTTTGAAATGAAAATCTAAGTACTCATGAGTACAATCTATAAGTTTATAATTATGAGAACAACCAAATCAAAATGGACAAAAGAAATAAAAAGACCCGAATGCACATGTCGCGACCACAGCCCAGCGTCCTCGTCTTGTCCGGTGCCGCTCGTCAGGATAATCATAACTGAAATCCATAACAAGAATTTCCCCAAAGCGGGTCCCCGAAGGGGTTAGCAATTACGCTAGTACAAGTGATCAAGGCAAACCCGATCGCTTACACATTTCATAGCACATGCACCAATATTATTTCAAAAACCAAAACTAGACATGTCTTTTAGGAAACAAAAGTCACAATTAATTTGCCTAGGGCCGGGACGAAGCCACGAATCCCACTCGAGGCCTCTAAGGACCCTCAGTGGCCACATTCATAAAACAAATCAAGCACCACCGTCACCTAGGGCGGGACGAAGCCACGAATCCCACTCGAGGCCTCTAAGGACCCTCCAGTGGCTAGCGAATCAAACTCATGAATCCGGGCGAAGCCATAGATTCCCTCGAGGCCGTCGGACCCTCCCGAGGTGAGTAAAGCACACACAATATACATTACCATTTCATGTTAAGCATAAAGGTTTCCAAGAATTACTTGCCTTGAATAAAAGGCAGCGCATAGCGAATGGAAGGAAAACACCGACGACCGTTAGGAGCCGATAATCACGAACCTAATGATATGAAGAACACAATCACCACCAATTCTAATTGAATACGGAATTGGAAAACACCCGAAAACCCGCCTACGATTTATGTGTATTCGTATCAAACAACGACGAGGGCGGATCGCAAACAAACCCTCTCGATTATGCAAATATCCCGAAATACACCACGAGTTCGTAGGGGAACAAGAACAATGACGAGATTAATCATAATCAAGAATGACTAATCAACAACACGAAGCAAAACGAACATTACACCCGAAATCCCCCAAATCCCCCAAGGTAGGTTATAAGAGATTTTACCTTGATTCGAAGATAAACGATGGATGATTAGTGATAGGTGGATGGTATGATACTTGAATATGCCCTTACAATGGAGTTTGGATCGAAATCGGACGAACCCTAGCCTCAGTCGTCGCTCCCGTCGTGAAAAGAAAAGAGAGATGTGAGAAATGAGGTAAAGCGGGCATTTGCCGGTTTATATCTTGGCGAGTGTTACGGCCGTAACACACCCCACATGCGGCCGTAACACGGGAACATTACGGCCGTAACTTTGACTCTCTTACGGCCGTGGCGGCCTCTGGAAGGAAGCTGGGCAAATTTGACGAATGACACATGCGGTAGTATCAAGAATACCATTACGGCCGTATCGATACTTACGGCCGTAACTCGAGCATGATATGCCGTAACTCGGAGGCTGGACGAGGGTAAGAAGCGAAGCCTTATTCTGGCCGTCGAAGGAAGGTTATGGCGTAACTCTCGATTATCGGCCGTAACATATCGGCTTACGGCGTAACATGGCGAGGCAATGCTATAGTAACAACTTTGCTCGGCGAGAGGCGATCGAAAAGAAAAATAACAATGTGTATCCACGACCAGCGAGATACACTCACCGCTGAAATATCAAAGCGTTACGATGAAGCATGATTAGAAATCATGAAGGTTAGGGAACAACAAAGATAACAAGAATACCTAAACTTAGGAAAATTACGAAATGGCTGACGTTCAAAAACCGCGTCTGACGTCGGATTAACAAGCGAAACTCACAATACGAAAAACTCAACTATACGAACTCGTGAAACCAAAGGAATTACAAAAGCGAAAGAGTTCTACGAGAATCGAACGTCCATGCCATAATACATGACATAAAACGGAATAATATCAAAACATCACCAAGATCATCTCCGAGGGAGAAACTCCAAGAATAACATAGATTCAAAATGTCGACATGGTTACAAGCGAGCTATAACAAAAATGAAAATGCACTAAAACAGGAATATCAGAAAAGAAGAAAAAATACAGATATTACAACCCAGTCTGCATTTTTGGTGGAGCTAGTTATGGAAAAGATGCATGATTTACTGAAGCAGCACACAACTTGGGTCGTACTTTAGGAGAAAAATGCATTCATGTAGTTTACGGAGGAGGAGGTCTAGGATTAATGGGGCAGTGCTTTATGCCTATATGGAAGGAGTAAGAGAGAAGGGAGTAAATCCAAAACCACTGGCTGAAATTAAAATCAACGGGGAAACTATTTCAGATGAGTTTAGATCTGTAAATATGCGAGATCGCATAACTCAAATGACAATTAATTAAGGCGCCTTTATCACCCTTCCGGTGGTTTAGGCACCCTTGAGAACTTTTTCATGTAGTTACGAGCCGACTAAATGTTCATCAAAAACCAATATGCCTTAATGTCAATGGTTTCTTTGATGGTTTGTTATCTTTCATCGACTACTCTGTGAAAAGGTTTTATTTAGGCGTGCTAAGCGAATCATAGTCGTTGCAACAACACCATAATAACTAATCAAAAAACTCAATGAATTTGTTCCTCAACGAGATCGACTCTAGCTAAAATTATGCGGATGGAAGATTTCACCGTGAGAAAACGAAAAGTGGATTCATTCCTCACCCTTTGATAACCCATATCGGACCTCTAGTATTTTTACTTTAAGTCGTTAGTAATAAAAGTGATAAATGGAGGCAGCTTAAGGAGTTTATTCTTGATCTCTTGACTCGCATCTATTCACGATTTATGTATTGTTATTTTTATTGCCGTATTTTTTTTTGTTTTTAATAAAAGCATTGATGGCAGCGTAAGGCGACTCTTCGGACTTTCTTGATGCGCATCTTAAAAATTGTGTTATACATCCGGGTATACTTTTGTTGTTGTTGTTGTTTGCCTTGTATATTTTTCATACGAGATCCAAAAAGGCATAGCTCAAGCATCAATTTTCATAACAGGGAGTATTTTTTTCTCTTACTTTTTATTATTTTATTTTTTAAAAAAGCGAGACGATTTCTTTTTCAAGTTTGGGGGTGGTTTGTTTTTTTTTTTGTGGTGTTTTTTGATTTTTTTTTTTATTTGGCTTTGATTTTTTTTTTATGTGTATATATATATATATATATATTTTTTTTTTTTATTTGTGAGATTTCTAGATGGCCATAACACCAATAATTTAGCTATATACAAGCTTCTAAAATTGTTTTAACTTAGGTAAAAAAAATTGTATATTCAAAATTTTTTGAGCCTTAATCTCTCTTTCCAAGCCTTGTAGTTATCATATAAAATCGAGTCATTCGTTACCTTGAGAAAAGAAGAATCGGTCGGTTGATGAAAAATAGCGAAATTTACTTAATTTGTGGAGTTTTGATTTTCATGCTTAACTAATAAATGATTTTACGAAATTCTATTCCTAAAAAAGGAGTCATTGGTGAAAAGAGCTACGTTAGCAAATAACGGTGTGAAAGCTATCACCTAAAAAAATGACAAAAGGAGAAGTGTTGGCGACAATGTTTGCCTAATTTTAGGGTCTTAAAATTTTGCGAAAAATAAAGGACTAACCATTGTTTGTGCGTATTGCCGTCTCACGAGAAAAATTGGTGAAAAGAGCTACACGTTAGCAAATAACGGTGTGAAAGCTATCACCTTTTAAAAAAAAGATAGAAATTGTGTTGGTGAAAAGAGCTACGTTAGCAAATAACGGTGTGAAAGCTATCACTAAGGGATGTAGTTTATGAGCAGACTTGAATTAATTAATTTGAATTTCAATACACTCAATTTCGTGAAAAATCACAATATTTGATGACGCCAATGAAATTCTTCTTCATATTGAGTCGAAAAATAAATGAGTGATCGAGAGCAACCATTAAAGGGAGTTGTGTGAGTCACGAGTGGGAAAGAAATAATCAACCTTTTGGGGGGAAAACCTTGCATTTTGGAATTACAAAAAATAAAAACCGTGTTTTAACTTCAAAATCGTTAGTAGATTTATTTTGAATCTTGATTCATTTCTATCTATTGTATAAAGTTGGTTATTGTGTATTAATGGCATTTTGATCTCTTTTCATCTTTATATATAATTATTTTTAAATTTGTGTGTATTATTTTTATTTTTTATTTTATGTCTTATTTTAATTTTTATTTTGTGTGTGATTAATAGAGAGTCTTGCTCGGGACTAGCAAGAATTTAAGTGTGGGGTATTTGATTAGTGCATAATTGATCTAAAATTCATATACAAAATATTCATTTTCCCGGGCATAATTATCTTGATTTGTGATTAAAAATATATATTTCTGAGATATGTCCAAACATGAGCTAAAAATGGTTATTTTACATATTCTTGACATGAAGCATAAAAAGGACGGAAAACAAGATCAAATCCAGCGAGGGAATTTTTCAAGGCAAAGCGACCTACAACACGGCGCAAATAGGACCGTGTTATGTAGGTCGTTTCACATCTGGCGCAACAAGGGCCGTGTCTTGGGCCGTTCACACACGGCCGGCATTTAGCGCCGTGTCCTCGCGCGTATTCGGAAGAGACCGAGTCACCACAAAGCGGCGCACAACACGGGGAAAAGCTGGGCCGTTTTCATCGCCGTTTTAATGAGATGCCATGCAAAATTAGTCAACTTTTGACCAACTTGTGAACTCAACCACAAGATATATTTTTGGTCAAAAATCTGAAAATTCAAAGACATGGGTGAAGTGTGAACAAAGAATTAAAAAATGATATTACAATAGATATTTTGAATTAAATAATCAATTGTATTCTTGAAAATCACCTATAAAAGGACATCTTCATCCATTGCAAAATCACCAATTACCAATTCTCAAACCCATGTTATTGCTAAGAAATACTCCTTTCCTTTAGCAATATATTTTCCTTAGAACTTTCAATTTTAGTTTGTATTTTATTTTTGGTTTGAAGTTTTTCTTTCATTTGGTTTGTAATTGAAAAGTGCTTGATCAATAAGCACTTAGTATTTTACTTAGTGTTTTACTTTCAATCTTTGTAAGCTTGTAACCTTTAAACAAGTTTGAAGTTATATTTTGAAGTTTGTTTCTTGCACTTTGATTCATCATATTCAAGTAAGTTTTATCTATTGTCATTAAGTTCTAGTAATTAAAAGTTTTTATATATATTATATATATCAATTATTTCTATTATAATTTTAGTTTGTATAAACCAATGAGTAGCTAATCTTTCTTCCTAGGGGAAGGGGATTTCTATTAGGTTATATATTGAGTATTTGATTGATTTAAACTATTTTTAGGACTAATTTGTTTAAATAGAGATTGATCATATCTATTTTTACTAATGAAACCTTCTTGATTGATTGTTGAGTGAATTCGAAACAAATCTTTTCAATCTATCAAATGAAAATCTAGTTATCAACATCTTAAGATTGCGAAAGTGGTTAAGACACCTTTGATTACGAAATACGAGAGGTGAAAAGTTGATTACTCGATGAGCGATCGTTTATCTAAAAATAGTCAAGTTAGAGAAATGAAAGGACTAATTGGTTTAAATAGAGATTGATCATATCCTATTTGTACTAGTGAAACCTCCTTGATTGATTGTTAAGTGTATTGGAAACACATCTTTTCAATCTATCAAGTGTTAATCTTGTTATCAACATCTTAAAAAAGCAAAAGTGATTAAGACATCTTTGATTACGAAAGTACAGAGGTGAAAAGTTGATTACTCGATAAACATTCATTTTTTCTTTTATATCCGTATAAATCAATTCCGATACTTAATTAAAAACCTAATTTAATGAACCCGTAATCCCCTAAATTTTATAAATTCCCAACTCATTTTAATTCTATTCATTTTCACTAGTTAAAAATAGTCTAGTATAAATAGTCTTAATATAAATAGTCTACTATAAACAGTCTTAATATAAATAGTCTTATATAAATAGTCTTATTAAAAATAGTCTTAATAAAAATGGTCTTATTAAAAATAGTTTGGTTTAAAATATAATGCATTTTAATTTAGTTAATTTAAAAACCAAAAAAATATATTTTAGTATATTTTAGTATTTACTTCTTGCAATCTATACAAAATATTATACGAAGCCCTGTTGGACAATCCTCGAGAGAAAAGACCTTGGTAGAACTTACCACAAACTACTTCTACCTCGTATATATTTGCGAGCGACTCAAGAACTCCTATTTTTAGGATATGTTTTTGACCGATCAAAAGCCACCTGGTGAGTTCAAGGCCTTCGAGGATGTGGAAGTTCACCTCCTCCGCAACCTCAATCTATCTCCGGCCCATATCTTCAATGCCACCAAGGGGCGCGAATGGCTTAGCAAGCCAAAGTCGATGAGGGACAACGGTCATCTGGATCGCAGTAAATTTTGTGCTTACCACAAAAGTCCCGGCCACAACACCAGCCATTGCCGCGACCTCCTCAGACAACTCTGGAGGTTGTTCGAGGAAGGCAAGCTGGACAATTTGGTGACCAAGCCAGAACCCCGGGCAAAAAGGACCGGTGGGCGCGATCGCGGACAGAACGACGGAATCCCTCCCAATCCGGTCGCCAGGATCGAGCAAAATGAGCCGGAGTACTCAGAAGAGTGGATCCCTCCGATCAACCCCGACAGCCGTGTTAGGCTTCGGTCCAGCATCCTGCCTGCATGAGCTTAAAAATGCACGAGGCGCGGATTGCGATTCGACCTGTTAGATCTGCACTAGAAAGTGGTTAAATGAATTGATTTGGACTACTCATACCAACAAGATGCATCTTCTTTTCTGGTAGCCATCTCATAAAAACTCCAAAGTTAAGCGTGCTTGGCCTGGAGTAGTTATGGGATGGGTGACCCCCTGGGAAGTTTCTCAGGTGCGCGTGAGTGAGGACAAAGCGCGCTAGAAAAGACTCGTGTTGGTACAGTGAGGATAGTCTTCATCATTCTTGGGAACCAACAATTGGTATCGGAGAAGGTCACAGGTGCGAATTCCCTCGAAGTATCCTACAGTGGAGGCTGCTAGAGTGTTGGAACTAAGAGGTGGGCATGCACCAAATGTTGCCAGTTGGCCGAAACTAAGATGTTGGCGCTGTGGAGGTTGTCAGTCTTTGGAGGGCTATGTGATCAAATCTAGTATCTTTGGAGGCGAGATCTTGGCGCAGTAAACGGAGGCTGGAACAAATGCTTATGTCAAGTGTTGGAGAATTTGTGTGAATGAATCCGGCCGCTAGAGAGGCTGTGTGATCAAATCTAGTTCGCGGAGGTTTCAGGACTATGGGAGGCGAGATCTTTGTTGAGATCTTTGGCAGTCTTGGGAGGGTGATTGTTGGGATTCGGTCCGACATCTGCTGCATGCGCTTAAAAATGCGCGGCGCGGCTTGCAATGCGACTGTGAGATCTGCACTAGAAAGTGGTTAAATGAATTGATTTGGACTACTCATACCAACAAGATGCATCTTCTTTTATGGTAGTCATCTCATAAAAACTCCAAAGTTAAGCGTGCTTGGCCTGGAGTAGTTATGGGATGGGTGACCCCCTGGAAAGTTTCCCAGGGTGCGCGTGAGTGAGGACAAAGCGCGCTAGAAAAGACTCGTGTTGGTACAGTGAGGATAGTCTTCATCATTCTGAGGACCAACAATTGGTATTGGAGCAGGTCACGAGTGCGGTTTTGTAATATCCGCAATTTCGGATTTCTGGTAATTTTATTTTTTCGGCGGAGGTCCGTTTAGACGACTCTCTTGGGACCGTCTCATCATTCTGAGAATGATTAATTCTGCACTTTTTGTCATCAGAGTTCATTTCGGTATTGTTTTGTTGAGTTCGTGTTTCTTAACAACTTTTGCTTTCGAGTTCGATTCTTGTGAATCTCGTCCGAAGTCTTGTTTGAGTTTCCGTAAGTCCGTTTAACTTTGTTAGGCGTGTTGTGAACCGGTTTGGTTATTCGATCACGTATCGTGATTTTGAGCGTTTTGGGCCATTTTCGTAATTTCCTAAAGTTTGGGGTAATTACCTTCCGTTGTCAATTTCGAGCCTTCGGGTGGTCGGAATCGTGTGTTCTCTTAGCTCTTAGATTCGTCTTTGCGAGTATTTCGTGACCGTATCTTGATTCGTATTCGAGTTCGGGTTTCGGTGTCATTTTCTTGAGTTCGGTGTTATTAAGCGACTTTTCCCAAATATGAGTCGACTTTGTAAAATCACCATAAATTCTTGAAAACTCCAAAGACTTTGAATCTTTTCAATATTATAGAGCATCAAGTTAGCTTTCCAATGGTTCAAGCGGTGAGTCAATCGGAGTCCGAGAGAGTTATGGTCGAAATAGCTCGGACACTCATTTTCTAGTTTTGGCGAGCGGCTGTACCTGTGCCGCGACACACTTAGGGTGAGCCGCGGCTTCCTGATCCAGTTAGCCTATTTCTGCGGATTTTGTGAGATGAATGCTCATTTCATCTCTTCCTTCATTCCTACTCCTCTTGGGCGATTTTGTGGGCGATTTTTGGGCGTTTTGCATCATCAATCCCAGAGAACTTCATATTCTTCAAGTTTTTGGTGTGGATTAACAACTCCAACAATTGTTCTTCATCATTAATCCAAGGTAAATTCTTGAAATCGTAATAACTTGTATTGATGATTATTTAGATGTATTCTATCATTTCCCTTGTTATTCCATGGTTGGATCGTTTCGATTCGTTATTTTGGTCGAGTTCTTAGTCAACGCCTTGAAGGTGTCCGACAAAAGGTCTTAGAGGGGATTAGGCGTTCTATGATTATTATCCATCGTACGATTGTTGATTTATCATTGGTATGACTTAGGGACGAAATTCTTGTGAAGAACTCGAGTCGGAACCCTTAGTTCGTTGTCTTCTTGAGTCAGAGCTTCGGTCGAGCCGTGTTCTTCGGAGTATTTGGTAGCGGTTATTAAGGCAAGTATTTTACTATCTGGTGTGTCTTGTGAATAGGGACGTCGTATTATGATTGTGATGCATTGGTTTACTTTCGTGTATATGCTTCGTATGAATTGATTATTACGAACAATTGATGGTAACGATAATACCTTCACTTAGTTAACATCGTGGAATTGTGTTGGATGTGCAAATCATCTAAGTTTGTGCGTGCGTGTTTGGTCATTTTTGTGTCATTGTGATGATCATGATTTTTGTTTTATTTTGGTTTATTTACTTGTTTGTACATTTCGGTGTAATGGGGAATGTCTTGAAATTTTATGATTATTAGTTGTGTCGTGTCGATGTGTGTGCGTGTGTTCGGGTAGGGTGCAGCGAGGCCTGCGGAGTTCGGTACATGATGTGTACGAATAAGGTGTGTGATCGGTAGGGTGCAGCGAGACCTGCGGAGTTTGGTACATGATGTGTACAAACAAGGTGTGTGATCGGTAGGGTCGGCGAGACCTGCGGAGTTCGGTACATGATGTGTACGAGCGATGTGTGTGGCCGGGTAGGGTCCGTTGAGGCCTCGGAGTTCGGTACATGATGTGTACGAAACGATGTGTGTGGCCGGGTAGGGTCCGTTGAGGCCTCGGAGTTCGGTACATGATGTGTACGAGCGGTGTGTGTGGTCGGGTAAGGTCCGTCGAGGCCTCGGAGTTCGGTACATGATGTGTACGAACAATGATCGTGTATGATGATTGTTTGGGTAACATTTTAAATATGGATAAAGGACTCATAATCATATAATATTTAGTGTTCTTTTAAACGAGAATCGGGCTAAGGCCTAATGTTTCTGAAAAGGTTTTGTAAATTGGGACTCGAGGTCGAAAAGAATTTACCTTTAAAAATCCCCGAGATGATGTGTTCCTTTTTAAATATCTCTTACTTGAGTTCGAAATTCTAAAACTTCTCGGGAACTTTTTGATAATTGATTTCCGTATTAAATTCGTAGTTGCTATTTACTTGTTGCATTTCGTATCGCTTTATACTTGCACTAGTAAAACAGTGGAGTTTTACTAACCCCGAGTGTCGGGGGTGGATGTCTGATACTGCGTCCGGTACATGCGAGTTCGGGGGCGATCACGGGATTGGCACAAGGGGATGACAGTGCGATACTAATCAAGAGTCGAGAGTTGGTAGAGTTTGGTTGTATTGTTAGAGTTGATTCGGTCTTAGATGTATTGTGTTTCGACCCCTGTGTGGGTAATGTTGTTTAGTCGATTACATTAATGGAGTAGTGTGACCTCATCGGTCTGTGTGTTTATGTGTAAGTGACCTTAGCAGTGCAGTATTATTATGTTGTTAGACCACAGCCGGGCAAGCATTTGGTTGTTTATGGATGTTGCTTTGGTAGATCCTTGCGGAAAGGGTCTACGGCGTGTAACATTCCCATACGATTTTGGGGTGTTACATTTATGGTATCGGAGAATAGGTTGCGGAAACCTAGGTGTCGGGTCGAGTCAGTCGTGGTTTGTCGAGTAATGTGTTGTCTTGTCGTTCGAGTCGTCGGGTGACAAGTTGAGTTGTGCGTAGTCTGCGTGTCGGATATGTTGTCGGATGAGATTAGTATCGTGGCGGCCAGTCATCTCCGTGCGGCTTTGTGGACGTAAGTCTCCTCTTTTATGCGAAGTACATGTATCATGAGTTTATCTAAATGAGTTAATTGCGGTGCATAATTTTATTTGCGGTGTTATGAATATAGTTGTATTTAATACATACATATAATATACGTATAAAGCTGGGCCTATTGTTGTTTTACCTTTGAACCCTTTGAGTGTGGTATGGTGTGAAAATTGAGAACCTTGTTGGGTTTGAATAAGGTATCGGCGATTGAGTTCGTGAGAAACTCAGGAATGGTTTTGTTGTATGTTTAAACTAGATCTTTGTGACATGTATTCAATTGGATTGTGCATGTTGGGCGGTATTCCTTTTTCCATTGCGTGCGTTCTTTTGTAATGGCTTTCGGTATTTTACACTTTGAGTTTTATTTGAAAACCGATTCCCTTAAGAGTTTTGGCATTATGGCCTTGATCGTTTTGGCGAAATTCTTATGACGGTATTTAGTATTTTGTAAATGGCTTTTGTGAGTTTTGAAATATTACCGTCATCGACCTTTTTGGCATTTGTAAATGGTTTTTATCTGGTGGGTTCGTAGCGGGACCACGGCGCTATAATGTTCCGTGTAATTATCTGAAATTTTTGGGCATTCTAGCCCATTGAATTATCTTTGAAAACTTTGAGTACCTTAGAAAATAAATTTGAGGCGTACTTTTAAAATAAATTATTTTCGTGGTACATCGAGTGCCACAATATGTTTCAAGATTCTTCTACCTCGAGGACCAAAATGTTTTGAGATATTTCCAATATTTTAGAAACACTTTTACTTAGACAGGTCGAATATTTCGAAAGTTTTCACGAAAAGAAAGTGTCCTCATTTTTATCGAATGCGAAATAGTTTTCCAAAGTCTCGATAACGATGTTTCACGATTGTACTTTTTTTTTTGAAGGGTGATACTCAAGATCAATCGGTGTTTCCAAAATTGTTTTCAAAAGGAGGTTTTCGTTTTAAAACCTATCTATTCCCGTTTGAGGGCTGGGTATGTATGTGTTATTTTCGAGTTGTCGTTATGATTTTTGCTCCAGTTTTTGATCTTTTTGGTTGCATGAACGTCGTGGCTTTGCAACGCATTTGTTTTTCTAGCCCTCTGTGAGAGGTGTGAATTGGTGTTTCTTGTTTATCGCCTCGTGGTGATTTGCGTGTTGTCGCACGAGTGTGGTGTTGAATCTTGGGTTTGTACGTTTGTGTACATGTGTGATTGTTTCATAATGTTTGTAATTATGTGCTGGTTATCGTTCGGGCGTTGAGGTCGCGAGCGATACCGTCGTTGTTGTAGTGTTTGTGTGTGTATTACTTTACGATGGTAATCGTTGTATATGATATGTGTTATGATTCTTTGTTGTCTTTGAGTTGGCATCTCCGCTATATTGTTTTGCGACGTTATACCCCATTGTATCTAGCATTTGTATTTTCGGTATGCCGAGCCGAGTGTTTCAGCCGTGATGTGCGGGGCATGCACGTGTAAATTGTCCTTCTCGTCGATGCTTGGCGTTTGAGGACACGAATTGATTTTGCGGGTGGCTCTGAGACTTTCGGAGTTCGCGCCCGGCCACGGATATCGGGATCGACTCGAGAGACCCATGGGAGATTTTCCTATCGGATGCTTTTTGTGTTGTGACCTTGTTTCCGTTGTTGTGAGTTGCGGGGGCGACATTTCTTTTATAAGAGGTCGGATGTAATACCCATACTATATTTGACTTGCGGTTTCTCCTTCTAAATTCTATCGACTTGCACGCGCGTTAAACCGATACTTTTTGAACTTGTTTGATGTCTCGGTTGTCATCGTTGAGCTGGTTGTGACCTTGTTTGGATCGACTGTTTATCATCGTGACCTTCACGAGTTCGGTTAGATACTTATCAGACTTGTTTGGAAGTAATATCTTTCACTTTCTCGAGTTCTTTTAATGCAGGTTGAAGTGGGGACTTGAAGTCATTGTTATTTGTTGTAATTCGATCATTGTTATTTGATCATTATTGTTCGATCATTGTTATTTGATCGTTGTTGTTCGATCATCGTTATTTGATCATTGTTGTTCGATCATTGTTATTTGATCGTTGTTGTTCGATCATTGTTATTTGATCATTGTTGTTCGATCATTGTTATTTGATCGTTGTTGTTCGATCATTGTTATTTGATCATTGTTGTTCGATCATTGTTGTTCGATCGTTGTTGTTGAGCGGGGTTGTCATTTGTTGTTGCACGATCTCGTCTTTGCGAAGAATTGTCGTTCACCGTTAGTCAAGCTGTTTGAGTGTGGCCAAGTGGGTCACCGATCGGTGCATTGTGAGACCGTTGCCAAGATGTTCGGGAATTGGGTTTCGTCCCTACTCGGGGAGTGCACAGTGGTGTCCGTGATGTAGTTATGTATCGTACTTTGTGCTGTAATTCGTGTAGAAATTGTTATTTGTTGCGTGAACTTTTTGGTTTTGTTTGTATTCTACCATGATGTTTTATTTTAAGTTTCGGGATGAAACTTATTTTTAATAGGATAGAATGTAATGTCCGGTATTCTCATTTTCTGTTATCTTGAATTCTTTGTGTCTTGGCGTCGGACATTTTCTTGTTGGCGAGAATCGGAGTGAATTCTATCATAATACTATATTTGTTTCTACCGCATAGTCGTTGTGGTCGGGTGCGACTTGTTGTCGCGTGCGTTTCTTTGATTAAATGTGTGCATGTGATGTGTTGTTAATTACTCGTTATTGTTTTGAATCATTGTCGGTGGCGTTGTTATGGTCGTCGTGGGCGTATTTTCCTGTTGTATGTTCTTCGCGTTGCTTGTAACGTTTCGCCGTTAGGCGCGATTTTTCGATTCTTGTGTATCCGTTGAGTTTTCTGGCGGGATATTGCTTCTCCTACTTGATTTAAGTTTGGAATGAAACTTCTTTTAAGGAGGTAGAATGTAATATCCGCAATTTCGGATTCTGGTAATTTTATTTTTTTAGCGGAGTCCGTTTAGGCGACTCTCTTGGGACCGTCTCATCATTCGAGAATGATTAATGCACTTTTGTCATCGAGTTCGTTTCGGTATTGTTTTGTTGAGTTAGTGTTTCTTAACAACTTTTCCACTTTCGAGTTCGATTCTTGTGAATCTCGTCCGAAATTCTTGTTTGAGTTTCCCGTAAGTCCGTTTAACTTTGTTAGGCGTGTTGTGAACCGGTTTGGTTATTCGATCACGTCGTGATTTTGAGCGTTGGGCCATTTCGTAATTTCCCAAAGTTTGGGGTAATTACCTTCCGTTGTCGAATTTCGAGCCTTCGGGTGGTGAATCGTGTGTTCTCTTAGCTCTTAGATTCGTCTTTGCGAGTACTTCGTGACCGTATCTTGATTCGTATTCGAGTTCGGGTTTCGGTGTCGTTTTCTTGAGTTCGGTGTTATTAAGCGACTTTTCCCAAATATGAGTCGACTTTGTAAAATCACCATAAATTCTTGAAAACTCCAAAGACTTTGAATCTTTTCAATATTATAGAGCATCAAGTTAGCTTTCCAATGGTTCAAGCGGTGAGTCAATCGAGTCGGACGAGAGAGAGTTATGGTCGAAATAGCTCGGACACTCATTTTCGATTTTGGCGGCGGCACTGTACCTGTGCCGCGGCACACTTAGGCTGAGCCGCGGCACTGATCAGATTAGCCTATTTCTGCGGATTTTGTGAGATGAATGCTCATTTCATCTCTTCCTTCATTCCTCCTCCTCTTCGGCGATCTTGTGGGCGATTTTTGGGCGTTTTGCATCATCAATCCCAGAGAACTTCATATTCTTCAAGTTTTTGGTGTGGATTAACAACTCCAACAATTGTTCTTCATCATTAATCCAAGGTAAATTCTTGAAACCCTACTTTTGGGTGAATTGGGGGTTTTTGTTCGTTTTGTCCGATTTAACCGTAATAACTTGTATTGATGATTATTTAGATGTATTCTATCATTTCCCTTGTTATTCCATGGTTGGATCGTTTCGATTCGTTATTTTGGTCGAGTTCTTAGTCAACGCCTTGAAGGTGTCCGACAAAAGGTCTTAGAGGGGGGATTGGGCGTTCTATGATTATTATCCATCGTACGATTGTTGATTTATCATTGGTATGACTTAGGGACGAAAATCTTGTGAATAACTCGAGTCGGAACCCTTAGTTCGTTGTCTTCTTGAGTCCGAGCTTCGGTCGAACCGTGTTCTTGGAGTATTCGGTAGCGGTTATTAAGGCAAGTATTTTACTATCTGGTGTGTCTTGTGAAAAGGGACGACGAATTAAGGTTGTGAAGCATTGGTTTACATTCGTGTATAAGCTTCGTATGAAAAGAATATAACGAACACTTGAACGAAACGATAAAACCAACACATAGTTAACATCGTGGAATTGTGTTGGATGTGCAAATCATCTAAGTTTGTGCGGGCGTGGTTGGTAATTGTTGAGTAATTGTGATGATCATGATATTTGTGTTGTTTTTGTTTACATAGTTGATTGTAGATTTCGGTGTATTGTGGAATGGCTTTACATTTTTTGATTATGAGTTGTGTCGTGTCGATGTGTGTGCGTGTGTTCGGTAGGGTCAGCGAGGCCTGCGGAGTTCGGTACATGATGTGTACGAATAAGGTGTGTGATCCGGGTAGGGTCAGCGAGACCTGCGGAGTTTGGTACATGATGTGTACAAACAAGGTGTGTGATCGGGTAGGGTCAGCGAGACCTGCGGAGTTCGGTACATGATGTGTACGAGCGATGTGTGTGGCGGGTAGGGTCGTTGAGGCCTCGGAGTTCGGTACATGATGTGTGCGAGCGATTGTGTGTGGCGGGTAGGGTCGTTGAGGCCTCGGAGTTCGATACATGATGTGTGCGAGCGGTGTGTGTGGTCGGGTAAGGTCCGTCGAGGCCTCAGGAGTTCGGTACATGATGTGTACGAACAATGATCGTGTAGCGATGATTGTTTGGGTAACATTTTAAATATGGATATCGGACTCATAATGATATATTATTTAGTGTGCTTTGAAGCGAGAATCGGGCTAAGGCCTAATGTTTACGAAAAGGTTTTGTAAATTGGGACTCGAGGTCGAAAAGAATTTACGCTTTAAAAATCCCGAGATGATGTGTTCCTTTTTAAATATCTCTTACTTGAGTTCGAAATTCTAAAACTTCTGGGAACATTTTGATAATTGATTTCCGTATTAAATTCGTAGTTGCTATTTACTTGTTGCATTTCGTATCGCTTTATACTTGCACTAGTAAAGCAGTGGAGTTTACTAACCCCGAGTAATCGGGGTGGATGTCTTACTGCGTCCGGTACATGCGGAGTTCGGGAGCGATCACGGGATTGGCACAAGGGGATGACAGTGCGATACTAATCAAGAGTCGAGAGTTGGTAGAGTTTGGTTGTATTGTTAGAGTTGATTCGGTCTTATTTGTATTGTGTTTCGACCCTGTGTGGGTAATGTTGTTTAGTCGATTACATTAATGGAGTAGTGTGACCTCATCGGTGCTGTGTGTTTATGTGTAAGTGACCTTAGCAGTGCGTATTATTATGTTGTTTGACCACTGGACGGGCAAGCATTTGGTTGTTTATGGATGTTTGCTGGTAGATCCTTGCGGAAAGGGTCTACGGCGTGTAACATTCCCATACGATTTTGGGGGTGTTACGGGTTTCCCTCGAAGTATCCTACGGTGGAGAATGCCAGTGTTGGAACTAAGAGACGGGCATGCAACAAATGTTGCCGGTTGGCGGAACTAATATGTTGGCGTGGTGGAGGTTGTCAGGTCTTTGGAGGGCTATGTGATCAAATCTAGTATCTTTGGGCCGAGATGCGGCGCAACGGAAGTAAACGGAGCTGAAACAGATGCTAATGTCAAGTGTTGGTGGACTGTGTGAATGAATCCAGCCGCCAGAGGGCTGTGTGCTCAAATCTAGTTCGCGGAGATTTCCAGACTATGGGGCTGAGATGCTGGCAGGTACTGAGAGGGGGATTGTTGGGCTTCGGTCGAGCATCCTGCCTGCATGAGCTTAAAAATGCGTGAGGCGTGGCTTGCGATTCGACCTGTGAGATCTGCACTAGAAAGTGGTTAAATGAATTGATTTGGACTACTCATACCAACAAGATGCATCTTCTTTTCTGGTAGCCATCTCATAGAAACTCCAAAGTTAAGCGTGCTTGGCCTGGAGTAGTTATGGGATGGGTGACCCCCTGGGAAGTTTCCAAGGGTGCGCGTGAGTGAGGACAAAGCGCGCTAGAAAAGACTCGTGTTGGTACAGTGAGGATAGTCTTCATCATTCTTGGGACCAACAGGCCGGATCAATATGCTTCAGTTGGGAGGTGGAAACCTCGGAGGTCTTTCCCCGGTTTCCATCATATCAAATAGAAAGCGGAAGGCCGAGCTGAGGGCGTTCGCCGGAGTGCAGTGCCCCAAAGAGGATGCATTGGTGATCTCTGCATGTATCCTTAGGAAAATGGTCGACCGCGTGTTGGTTGACAATGGGAGTTTTTGCAACATCATATTCAAATCTGCTCTGGACCAGCTCGGAAACCTGACCAAGTTCATCAAGCCATTCGATACCTTGCTTCAAGGGTTCGACGACAACGCGGTCCAAGCCTATGGAAGGATCAAGCTCTCTGTCGAGCTAATATGCTGTTACGATCCGAAGGTTAAGATCACTAGGAACCTTAATTTTGTAATCATAGATAGGCCCAGCATCTATAATGGGTTCCTAGGTTGCCCCTTTCTAGAAACCTTTGAGGCGGTCGCCTCTTCTTTCTTTTACTATATCAAGGTCCCCACTACCGATGGGACGGTCGGTACTGTAAAAGGGGACCAGTTAATGGCAAAGAAATGTTTGAATTACTCCTGTATCGTAACTTTCCCTTTTAACGTTTCCCGCACTATTTATAACATTGAGGCGATCGACATTCAGCCAATGGAGATCGACAAGCCAAACACCTCATCTGGCCCGAATCCGAGGACGGCATCTCGCATCAATTGTCGGACGACATCAAGCCAAGGATCAGTTTCGAGCCAAGCCTCGACATTGATCCAAGGATCGAGTCCGGAAATCATTCCAAACGAGAAGCGACCGTCCCTATTGAAGAGTTGGAAAGTATAACAATCGATCCGGCTCGCCGGGCGGGAAGTGCGGATCGGCTCAAGCATCGGTCGAGTTAAAAGGCGATCGATTAGTCTATTATGTAAGAACATCGGAATCTTTGCACAGTCGCATCAAGATATGAGTGGCATCGATCTGAACACGCTTGACACTATCTAAAGATCGACCGGCAAGGAAGCTTGTTCACGAGAAATGTAGAAAATTCGGTCTGAGAAATACGCGGCGCTCGACATAGAAGTCAAAAGCTACTCGACAACAGACTAATCGGAGTAGCTACGGGCGAGCTTCTGATGGGTAGCCAACGCGGTGCTCGTCAAAAAGCCGAGCAACTCCTGGAGGTTATGCATCGACTTCACCGACCTCAACGCGGCATGTCCAAAAGACTACTTTCCGATGCCTCATATTGACCACTTGGTCGATAGCACGGCAGGTTGCGAAATGATGTCGTTTATGGATGCCTTCGCCGGGTACCATCAGATCCCAATGGTGGATAACGACGTAAAACACACGTCATTCCACACGGAAAAAGACGTGTACTTTTGGGTCCGAATGCTGTTCGGTCTAAAAAATGCGGGGGCGACCTACCAACGACTAGTCAACGGGATGTTCGCCGATCAGATCGGCAAGACCATGGAGGTTTACATTGACGACACCGTGGTCAAGAGCCTCAAAAAGGAAGATCACTTCAAAGACCTTGCCGAGACGTTCACCATCCTCGACAAATTCAACATGAAACTGAACCCCAAAAAATGCAACTTGAGGGTATGCTCCGGAAAGTTCCTAGGGCACATCGTGAGCCAAAGGGGGATCGAAGCTAACCCACCAAGATCCAGGCGATCCTCGACATGCAGGATCCGCGGAATGTCAAACAGGTGCAGCGCCTCACGGGTTGTCTAACAGCCCTTAACCGTTTCATTTCTCGGCTCGGAGACAAAAGCAAGCCATTCTTCGCCGCCATAAAGAATAAGAAATTTGCATGGATGAAGGAAAGTCAAATGGCGTTCGCCAAAATCAAGGAGTATCTGTCTAATCCCCAAATTTTGGCAAAGCCAATCCCCGGCGAAAAGCTATTCCTCTACCTGGGAGCCTCGGAGGTCGCGTTGAGCACTGTATTAGTACGAGCAGAGGGGCAAGCCCACTTGCCGATCTACTTCGTCGATCAGCGCTTCATGGCGGAAGCGCGTTACACACCTCTGGAGAAGCTCGCCTACGCACTAGTCATGAGTGTTCGCAAGCTGAGGGCCTACTTCTTCGAACACCAAGTGGAGGTTCTGACGACTCTCCCTCTAAGGCAAGTTCTGCACCGGCCAGACACCAATGGGCGACTCCTCAAGTGGTCACTGAAGATCGCCCAATACGGTGTCACGTACGCTCCTCGCACGGCGATCAAAGGCCAAGCTCTGGCAGATTTCGTGGAGGAATAAATGTTCCCGCCCAGTCTGACTCAGGTCGGCCATCCTGCCTGGAAATTGTACGTAGATGGATCGGCGACCAGCTCGCGAGCAGGGGCAGGGATTGTTCTCATCAGCCCCGACGGACAAGTTTTACAAATGCCGTTCGTTTCGGATTCCGTGCGACCAACAATGAAGCCGAGTACGAAGCCTTGGTAGGCGGGCTCGATCTAGCGCTCGCCATGGACATGCACTGCCTCCACATATTCATGGTCTCCCTCTTGGTTGTGAACCAAGTCAAGGGGGAATATGAGGCGCGCGGCGAACAAATGATCAAATATCAAGAATTGGTCGCCGAAATGTACACAAAGTTTGAAAAAGTGCGGATCGAACAAGTCCCGAGAGAGCACAACTCCCAGGCCGATGCCCTTTCCAAACTCGCATCGTCAGATGGGGCGGCAAACTTCTCTAATATCCAAATCACGAAGTCAGCAAAATCGACGATCGACAAAAGCCTGGTCACCACAGTTGCCATCGCCGAAGAAGCTGGATGAGTCTGTTCATTAAATAATTGAAGGGCGGAGCGGTCTCATGAATCGGATCAAAGCTACTTGACTTCATCTCGAGCAACTAGATACACCCTATTGGACGACCGGCTTTACATGCGATCTTTCAGCCTTCATCTCCACAAATGAATTACGCCGGAGTAAGGCCAACTTGTTTTAGCCGAAATCCATGATGGGATCTATGTAAATCACCTTTGGAGGCGAGCTCTCATCCACAAGACGACCGAGAAAAGGCTTTTTCTGGCCCACCCTACAAAAAGACGCGATCGCCTACGCCTGATCTTGTCACAGGTGTCAAGTAATGGGCCCGAACATCAAGCTTTCCCCCGAGCAGCTCACTTCTATGTACAGTCCGTGGCCGTTCGCCCAATGGGGCATGGACCTCATCGGTCCTTTGCCGACGGCGCCAGGGGGACGTAAATTCGCCATCGTGGGGGTCGATTATTTCACGAAATAGGCAGAGGCCGAGCCACTCAACAAGATCGTCCAAGAACAAGTGATCAAGTTCATTTGGAAGAACATCATATGCCGATTCGGTCTACCTCATGCTATCATCTCCGACAACGGAAAGCAGTTCGACGGTTTGGAAGTTATGCAATTCTGCGAGAAATGGGGAATTAAAAAGTTGTTCTCGGCCCCTTACGACCCTCAGACGAACGGGCAGATAGAGGCTGTAAACAAGATTCTCAAACACACGATCAAAGAAAGACTCGAATCCAAACAAGGACGATGGGCGAGCGAGCTCCCGGATGTTTTGTGGTCCTACCGAACGACGACCCGAAATTCAACTGGCGAAACCCCATTCGCCCTCGCCTTGAGCGAAGCGGTGATCCCTTCGGAGATCGCCGTTCTCGGCCACGAGCGCACAACAAATGACGGCGGACAATGATGTAGCTCGGCGGATCGACTTGGATATGCTTGAGGAGCGGCGGTGACCTCGGAAATGAAGAACACAATCCGTAAAAGGAAATCGAGAAATTCCTCAATTCGAAGGTCAACGAGCGATTCCAAGTGGGCGCGTAGTCCTCAAAGGTCAGGACTCACGAGAGTATTTAGCCCGGGTGGGAGGGGCCCTTGAGGATATCGAATGGGTGACCAAAGGACCTACGAGCTCCAACACCCAGACGGCACTCGGACCAATATCCACAGACGCCATTCATTTGAAGAAATACTATCAATAAAAACTCTGTATTCAGTTACCCAATGTACAAAGAGCTTAATGAGATTTTCCGATCCCCTCTAAATGATTCACCTCGACAAAACAAACAAACAAAAAAGAGGACGACTCGCTCGCCCTCCAAGAGTCCATCATCTAACCTGATGGACCTAGGCAAGCGATCGCCCCCCTAGCACAATGTATACCGTCGAGGATCGTCATCTAACATGGCGATCCGAGGTAGGAAAGTGCATCCATGGTTTTGGAGGTCGATGGAACCGATAGTCCATCCATGCAAGGTTCCTTTGGGCAGAGATCGCCCGCCCTTTCGTTTAAATACGAGGCGGGCGTAGCCGAAGGACCCTCCAAAACAGATCAGTGGACACGCTCGCCCGTCCTCGTTTCCATCATCTAACATAGTGGACCTGGACAATGCGACGCGTCCTTCCCCCGTCACAACGTATGCCCTCTTAGGCAGAAAAGTGCTAACAAGCCACGGTAGCGAAGTCGATTTATTCGACGGCGCCCCGCGCAAGGACTCCTCCAGGCAGAGACCGTCCGCCTCATCGCTACATTGCGAGGCAAAACATAGCCTACGGAGGACCCTCACAATTAAGTGAGTCGCGAGAAGTTGACCATCAGATGGAATGTCGCTCGCGCACAAGACATAGTCGTAGAGGTCGGTTCCATCGAACCCCATGACTGTGCGAAGTCTTTCCAGGCCGGGACGTTCGGCCTCCCTCGAGGAATCAACAAAATCGAAGATCACAAGAACCAAACTAAAGATAGCACGCTAAACAAATTATTTTCATTCCCTTACTTTCACCAAGTAAACAAAAACAAGGGGCAGAACGGAGCAATACATGCGATCAAGAGGACGGAACTACATACGATCGGCTTTGTTCAAATACACATATGACGATCGGTTTTGTTCGGAAATTTACAAGTAAGAATTTTAAGTATACCAATACATTCGGAGCTATACATACAACGACCGCTCCTCAAACACTTGTGTGAAGTCAAATGCGAAACATTCAGACAGACGATCGTACAAGCAAGGAATCAGATGCAACTATGTATTCCAATTCATTCGAAATATTTGTACAAGCGCCCGAAGGCAAAACACAATGAAACTAAAAAATTACAAGTGAAAACAAAATGAAAGCAGTCTAACTCAGGCTGCCCACGCCTGGCCTTCGCCACCGGCCGCTGGATCGGTCCGGTCTTCACCACCGTCTGCTGGATCGGCGTGCACTTCCTCGCCGGCATCCGGATGAATGAGTTTATCCGGCGACGGATACCATCTCAGGTCGATTCCGAGGTCGGAGAGGTCAAGGATCGGAACAAAGAAGGCCGGCTTCAGAGGATGCTCAAGCACATAGGCTTTGAAGTTATCAATCAGAGGGCCGACCTCGAGCCTCCCTTCTTGGCAGCGCGGATGGCGTCAGCGTAAGCCATGTAATAGGCAAGCTCGCCGACATACTCCACGTTGAGGAAGGGATCGGCCTCGGTCGCCTCCAACTTCTCATTCAGCCCCGCGATTGTTTGATCCGCACCCTGGAGCTCGGCAACCTTGGAGGCCAAATCCCCCTTTGACGACTCCAGCTCGCCATTTAACCGGTCCAACACCGCCTTCAGCCCGGTCGCCTCCTCCTGCGCGGCCGCATGCAATCGACTGGCTTTCGTCATTTGATCGCGCATCCGGTCAGTCGCCGCCCGGGCCCGGTCGAGATCCTGCTTAGTGTAATATCCGCAATTTTCGATTTTCGGTAAATTTCTTTTTTCGGTGGAAGTCCATTTTGATAGTTCACTCATGACCATTTTGTCATTCCGAGAATGATTAATTCTGCACTTTTTGTCATCCGAGTTCGTTTCGGTGTTGTTTTATTGAGTTCCGTGTCTTTTGGCGACTTTTCCGCACTTGAGCTCGATTCTTGCGAATCTCGTCCGAAACTGTTGTTTCGAGTTTCTTGCAAGTTCATTTAATGTTATTATTCGTGTTGCGAGCTTTGGTTCGGTGTTTCGATCACGTATCGTGATTTTCGGACATTTTGGGCCATTTTTGTAATTTCCCAAAGTTTGGGGTAATTACTTCCGTTGTCGAATTCCGACACTTCGGGTGGTCGGAATCGTGTGTTCTCTTAGCGCTTGGATTCGTCTTTGCGAGTACTTCATAACCGTATCTTCGATTTTTACTCAGGTTCGGGTTTGAGTCGTCAAGACCGTCGGAGTAGCCACGGCCGAGTCACGGCCGGGCGAGTGCAGCTTTGGCGAGTTCTGGCCGTAAGGTGCGATTACGGCCGTAAGGTGCGATTCTGGCCGTAACGTGTGCGATTCACGGCCGTAGGCGTGATCGAATGCGGCCGTATGGCGCTGGCGGCTTCTGGCGAAGGCGATTCTGGCCGTAATGTGTGCGAAATTACGGCCGTAAGTGTCCATTTAGTCTTTGGCGGATTTCAGCGAATGCGATTACGGACGTAAGGCTGCCAGTACGGCCATAAGGGACCGAGTTACGGCCGTAAGGCCTGCCGATTCTGGCCGTAACCTGCCGGCTATATATAGCACAGGCTCGGCAGACTTCATTTTACCGATTTTTCCTTCTTTCGGTGGCGGCGGAGTGCGACGAAATGGAGTTCTTGGCGATTCTAATCATTTCCAAGGCATTTTGGAAGATCCTTGTTGATTATATCAACATCTAATCCGTGTATTTCGTCGAATCAAGGTATATTTCTTGATTATCCTTCAAGTTGACTTTTTGGAGAAATTGTTCTTGATTTCGTTTCTAATCTGATTTTGATACATCGATTGGTGTAGTATGATGTTATTAATCGTGTTCTATGGGTTGTACATCCATATATCAAGTTTGTTTAACTCGATTGACGATTCGAGTGTTCTTGGGAATTATTGAACATTTAGTGTTCGATTAAATGCCCCAATGAGTTTCCCTTCGATAGTTTGTTGGGATTTCCGTTGTTTTGGCCTTGATTCTCGTCGTAACCATGTGTTATTGTTCCTTCCGGAGGTTTATAGGTGTTCGAGGATTCCGATGTTGAATCTCGTTGGTGATTGATGATTCGTGTGGTGTTATTCTCATAATACTCGTGGTGCTATCGCGTTCTTGATGGTGTTCGGGCGTTCGGGGCTATTCGACCGCGTCCTATCCGTCGTCTCGTTGCGATCGTGATTTCGAGGCAAGTACCTTGTCCATACAATTCTTATTTTATGGATATGATGATTTGAGATCGTCTTGGTGTGTTTGTTTGTTTGTTTGAAATGAGTTTTCAAAAGATTTGGTTAGCCTTGTTAAAGGCCCTCTTTCAAAACCGCGTGTGTTTTGTGATTGGTGTGTTTCATGAATGAGTATGTGACTCCTGTGGATATGTTTGGTGTTGATGATGCACTTGGTGTTGCGTGTGGATGTATATTGTTTCATTTCGGTGCATTGTGGTTTGACGTGGTGTTTTGCTAAGTGTTTGATGCCTCTGGGTGGATTGTTTGGATATCCTTGTTGTGATATGTTATTTGTGCATGATTGTTTCGCTCACCGTGGGTTGGTTCGACGGGGCCACGGCGGGAATCCAATGGTAGAGCCCTGGATTCATGAGTGGTGAATGTATTTTACTCACCGTGGGTTGGTTCGATGGGGCCACGGCGGGAGTCCAATGGTAGAGCCCTGGATTCACGAGTAAAAACTTTACAGGTTGGTGTATATTTAGTGAATGTATTTTACTCACCGTGGGTTGGTTCGACGGGGCCACGGCGGGAGTCCAATGGTAGAGCCCTGGATTCACGAGTAAAACTTCACGAGTTGATATTGATTTTTATGTCCGTCGAGGACACGTGACGTGGGTTTTAACCCTGTGAATTCTTGTCGGTTTTCTATTTGCGAAAACAAAACCTTTGGGCTGTGACCCCTGTTGATTTTTGGAAAGAGAAGGATTCGGAAATCCTAAATTGTTTTATATTAAAACTCTCGATGGCATTTTAAACTGTTTTATAAATTGTTTCCCTTGATTTGTGATCTTTCAGTTTCGGAATGTTTTACCAAACTCATGTCTCGGGAAGTGCTTTTCGTTACATTTGGAACTTTGAGGATTCCTGATTGTTCTTGGAACTTGTATTGTATGGCTCGTATTTTTGCACTTGTACTTGCACTAGCAAAACAGTGGAGTTTTGCTAACCCCCGAGTATTCGGGGGGTGGATGTCTATTTTTTGCATTCAGGTTTTGGAGCATAGCACAGGGTCGGCACGAAGAATGATGAAAGATGAACGATACTAATCACCCGAGGATCTGTTGATGTCGTTTAGGTCTAGTAGTAATTTTTTATCCGCTGCAGTATCTTTTCCCCGTTGTACGGGAGTTTATTGTATTTTGACCCCTGTGTGGGTATGTGTTTGGAATTGAGTTGTATGTTATTATTGAAAGACCAAGTCGGTCTACTGAGTCATTTTAGCCTTAAAGGCGAGGTTTAGATGTTTGATTTTAGTTATCAGCCTGGTAGATCCTCGAGGAGAGGGCCTACGACGTGTAATATCCCTGAGCGGATTGGGGGTGTTACACTTAGCCCGCTTGGCCGTCTCCACATACTCCTTCTCCATTGCCGCGATCCTATTGGCAAACTCGGCATTCCGTTTCCGAGCAGCCTCGAGGTCCGAATGGAGACGGGCAGTAGAGGGCCGCCCCTCATAATCCTTCACATCTTGAGCGGCCATCGTCGCCGCTTGGAGGGTCAGAGCAAGAGTCGCCTGCATTGCGTCTCCGGACCGCCGGCGCGCGATCGCATCCAGATCGGTCGTCCAAGCCTTCGGCAGGGCGGTGATAGCCCGAGAGATGTAATGAGGGACGTAGCTAGGCTCGCGAGGAGATCTGCTCGCGAGGAAGTCCAACACCATCGGCGAGCAGTTCGGGTCGGCAAGACGGACCCTGCGCCAAGAACATAGGAGTTAGTATGTCCCCTACACAAGTGACATAACTCAGCAGATCAACCAGACTTACCTTTCGACCTTCTCGGGGTCGCGGCCGAAGAAAGGCTTTCCCGCGGGAATGCAGGCATCGGCGGTCGTCATGGCTGTAGGAAGGCCGACGAGGCGTAGGCCCCTCCGCCATTGGAGCTGCGAAATTGGAGGCGCGGCGGCCGGCGGCACTGCTGCGGGCGCCTCGGCAACAACAGATGGCAAGGGCTCCTCGGCCTCCACCACTCGATTGCGGCTGGAGTGCTCCTCTTCCCGAGTCTCGGCTCGATGATGATCAGCCCCATGAGAGGTCTCGTCTGCGGGAGAGGACGGAGTCGTCGCCGCGGGGGCACGGCCCGCCTTCTTCCCTTGGCGGAGACGATTCATAAGACCGAGGGTTCGACATGGCAATTTCTCTCGGCGGCTCAGAGTATCGGGGGAAGTAGATCTCTGTCAAAGAAGACAATCAACCAGGTTCGACGTCTTCTTCAATCAAATGCTATCGTCAAGAAAATAGGAGATCGTAAAAATTTGTACCTGGGACCCTTAAGTGGCGGGGAAAGCGAAACAACCGAGCGCCCAACCAATGAGCTTCGTTGTTGATCATGCGAGCGTCGATGTAACTGTCTGGAAGACCACGGATTCGCTCCCAGACGATCGAAAAATCAAATGGTAGGTCGCCGACTGCTAGAACAAGGGAGCCTGCAAAAAGAAAACCAAATTAGATCAGTTCAAGGTGTACCGAACGAAGGGATAGTTAAAACCCTTTACTCGGATTCTTCTCCCGGAAGCCGGTGGGGATATCCAACTCATCCCCGGGTTTGTCGCTCGCGGCTGATTTCCACACTCCGCCAACCCAACACCATTTTGTCAGGTCACCCCGGGCTTTGTTCGGCACCCCAAGGACCACCCGGCCCATGCGACCCTGAATGTGGTAGCCGCCAACAGAACCCTTCTGCGCCGTCATCTTAAAGAGATAATTCATTTCCAGCGCAGAAGGAAGACGGAACAGCCGGTGACCGCCAAATAGAGTCAAAGTTCTGACGATCTGCAACCAGGCGTTCGACATCAATTGCAGCGGCGCCACATTCCAGGCGGTCAGCAGATATGACACGGTGAACGGCAATGGAAACCGCAATCCGGCCCCTATGATCAACTCGTTAACGGCGACCATATCCTCGGGAGGTTGGTCGGCGCGCTCGTTCTCGGCAGGCACATACAGTGAAACGTCGGAGGGGACATGGAACTCCGCCCTCCAACGACTCAAATCCTTCTTAGTCGCCGAACTCTTAATCTGGCCGAGGGTCCACGGGGAGCGGTCCGCGGCCCGAAATGACGTCCGCTTTACGGGTTCATAGGGGTGGGCGATCGAATATGCGCGAAAATCGAACTTAGGACGTGGTCCGGTGAGTCTCTCCATAAGCTTGGCAAATTCCAGAAAAGCTTGGCCGAACACGCTGTTCTGCTCCCGGTCTGATCTCTTGCCTCATCCTCGTCGGCCGGCGAGCGCTTCTGCTCCGCCGCCGCCGACCTCGCTGCGTCAACCTCGTTGAAGAGTTCTTCAACCTCCACGGGTTCAATCCCAGCGCAAATGGTCTCGACGTCCGTCTCCACGTGAAAATACGCGGAGGTTTCATCCCGGGCAGTCGAAGTCGCAGCGGCGGAAGTGCTACCCGCCTCATACACGGTGGATCCTCCTTCAGACATATTCAAAGAGATAGGGGGGAGAAAAGTTTTTGCTCTTACCTAGAGACTAAGTCGAACGTCGATCGGCACACAAAGCTTCAATAAATTTCAGCTATGTCTTCTTCTCAGGCAAAAGCGCATAAAGATCTAACCCTAGAAGCCCTAGCCCCTTTTATAGGTGAGAGCAAGGACTTCTGGGCAAATAAGCGGGATCTCAAGGGCTGAAGTGCAACCGTCGGATAAGTCGCATTTAATGCCGCCCTCGAAATCCGCGTATGCGTCGTTTCGAGGGCACGCCAGACGACAAGTCTGACAAAACCGTCGGACTCCCCCAACGGGAGCGCGACACGTGCCCCAGTGACATTTTAAAGCCCGCTTCCACTTCCCGCTCTTTTCAGCGTCAGGAGGTCGTCGATTCGAAATCAGTTTGTTCGGGAGACGATCGTCTGCTTCATAAGTAGATGAGTCGCTCGTCAAAAACAAGCGATCGCTAGCAGAGCCACCTCACCCCACGTATTCAACATCAGAGCGAGCTGGGGGCAATTGTTGTGCGGCGATTTATACGTCTGGATGGCGATCGGCATAATGGTCGGAAGCCAACCAAAGAAGACAGATGCTGGGAAAGTGCCTAGCAGTCGACGTCCAAGGCGATCGTCTATTGGCACCTGGCGATCGCCTCTAATATCCGACCGGGGACGACCATCACATGCCACGTGTGAATCCGACACCCGTCAAAGTCTATGAAGACCGAATCTCGGGATGAAGGCCCACGTGCAGATCCGCAAAAGGCGCCGCAAGAACAGGCCTTACACTAGCCCATCAGTAGCTGTCAGTGATAAGGACGGCCTCACCTACCGATAGACCCGCCGAAAGGTCCTAGGTGGGACCTCCCAAAGACAGCGAGAAGAGGCACCTGTCGCCTCATTGGTTCGCGCATCTGGCTGCCAGCAGCAGCTGCAGATTTTAAGAAAACAGTCCCACGTGCTGGGACGATCACCCGCCTTATTTAAATGCAGGAACGGCGATCGCCCGTGGAGACAGGGACATCCCACCAACCTCTTCTCCCATAAATAGGAGGCCTCCAGCATTGGCAAGAAGAGGTTACAATGTTAACACGATTACACACAGCACACAATACAGAGAACACCTCATCTTTGTAACGAGAACTCACAGAGCTTCAACTCTGGTTCTTCCGGCAATCTTCAGCACTCAAGAGCTAATATAACTAGGGTCTTTACACTCATTGTAATTGTACTCTAACGTTAATATTTGTACTCACATGTATTCATATTAATAATATATCGCGAGAGCATTCAAGCCCGGGACTAACAACCCCAGCAAATCTTGTGTTATTTACTTCCCCACGGACGTGCTCTCGCATTTTGTTTGTTACTCTTCCATCCCAGCATATCATCTCCGGATAATATTTTGGTAACAACAAACTTAACATCATTTAATCAAATAGACGGAGAACCTTTTCGTGAAGCTTAGGAAAGATTCAAATGTCTTCTTACACAATGTCATCATCATCATTATTCACTTGAACTACTAAACCAGTTTTTCTATGATGGATTGGGACAAGTTTTCCCGTACATGATAGATAATATTGCGGGTGGGGATGGTACACATACTGCCCAAGAAGTGTATGATCTGCTTGAAATGATAGGGAATAATTTACAACAGCAAAGTGCACGAGCTAAAAAGACTCAAGAAAATGAAATTATCCCTAATAACGAATTCTCACAAAAATTAAAAGATTTGACAGGGAAATTCAACTTCTTAAAAATAATTCTCCTACCAAATTATCCGCTGAAACATGTGGTGTGTGTGGTGTATACGGTCATGGAGCTAATATGTGTAATGCAATCTTTGAATTAACACGACCTCATGAAAAGGTTAATGTTATTCAAAACTACCAGCCTCGTCAACCTCCCCGAGATGATCCTTATTCAAACACTTATGATCCTGGATGGAAAAATCATCCAAACTTTGGATGGGCAAAAAATAACGCTCCTCCATCATAATCAAATTTTCAATTTTTACCAAGGCCTAATTATCCTTCAAATCAACCACCAAACTAAATTATGTATCCAATGAATCAAGTCCCTAGTCACCAACTTATCAAATGAACCAACCCTCAAACCCACCATATCAACCATCTCTTGAAGAAACTTTGAATTATGCAATTTACATCCCAATGTTTTGAAATGATAGAATAAAACACGACCAAACGCTTTGAGGGATTAGATACAACAGTGAGACGGTTAGAAACTTCAATAGGACAATTGGCAACACAAGTTGGAGATTTAACTGCAAAAAAAAAAAGTTGGAGATTTAACTAGAAAATTGAAAAATGAAAACTTCTAAGTCAACCAGAACAAGCTCAAGCGATCACAATGTTAATAAGTAGAAAATAAATTAATAACAAAGTAGAATGTCCACAAAAACTGGATGACCAAGCTAAACTTCCTCTTGATAATCTATAGGATGGCAATTTTGGCTCGACCCGCACTGCACTGCCCTGACCCGTGGTGTATTGGTCGTCCCGCCCCGCGACCGCAGCAGGGCGAAATGGGTTTGGGTATCATTTTTGCCCCGGGGGTACCCGCCCCGCCTTGCCCGGTACAACTTTTTAATTATTTTAAATTTATTTAATATATATTATATATATTATTTATAGTATATATCTTTTATACATTTATTAATATATCTTATATATTTATGTTGATATTTATAAATTTCTTAAATGATATGTATTATGAAAATAAAATACTAGAGATAAAGTCATAAAAATATTTATTTTAGTCATTTTAATATAATATTTTTTTGCTATGTGGGTCGACTGCCCCACCCCGCGACCGCGGTGGGCGACCCACCTGCCCCGTTCACCTCGTGGGGTAGTGCAGGTCTTCAAGTACCCGCCACTAGCCACCCAATTGCCATCCATAATAATCTAGAAAAAGATATTTCAAAAATAAATATTTCTCTTCATAAATCTCCCAATCCTTACAAACGACCAATTTCTTTTCCTAGTCGACAACGAAATGAAAAACAAGAAAAACAATTCCATGCTCTATATCATATGCTTTTAAAAGTAAATGTCATTTTGCTTTAATTGATGTTATACAAAATGTTTATGCCTTTATAAACTTTTTTAAGGAACTATGTTCCAAAAAACGGAACTATTTTGAAAAGAAACGGTAATCATTTCAGAAATTGCTAGCAAAATTCTTGCATAACTTTCCCCCTAAAGAAAATGATCCAGGAAGTTTTATTATAAAAATCACTTTAGGGAATGGTAAAGAAACATATGGATTACTTGATCTTGGAGCAGGAATTAACTTAATGCCATATTCAATTAATAAATAATTGGAACTTGAAGATCAAAAAACTACTAGTATGTGTTTACCACAAGCAGACAGATCTACTCAATATCCCAAAGGAAACATAAAAGACATTTTCGTAAATGAAGGTGAGTTCATAGTACATGTTGATTATGTTGTATTTGAAGTCGATGAAGTACCCAATAGTAATAAAGAACATACCATTCTATTAGGAAGACCATTTATGGCTACCGCAAATACATTAATAGATGTAAGAAAATGGCGTGTTAGTATGGAGGTTTAAGGTGAAACAGTTGTTTTTTTCCACGCGAGACACTAATCCTATACCTACCAGCTCATTCACTGAAAATTTTCTTTCATTGATATTATTGACCTTGGTGTTGAAAATATATTAAATGAAGAATCAAATCACAAAGAACTAAATATAGACATCATAAAAGATTATTCTAAAACAGAGGAAGAAGTGGACTTATGTGACCGAATCGAAGAAAAAATTGAATGCCCTGAAAAATTAGAACTAAAAGAACTACCTAAACATCTTAAATGTGTTTTTAGAGGATGAAGAGAATAAACCTGTCATTATTAATACAGAACTTTCTCAAATTAAAGAAGACGATTTAGTCAAAGTTCTTAAAAAAATTAAAAATGCAACTGGATGGGGATTAAGAGACACAAAAGGAATTACTCCATCTTCATGTATGCATAAAATTATTCTGGAAGAAGGTACAAAACCTGTTAGAGAAGCACAAAAGCGTTTTAACCTTAATATGATAGAGGTAGTTAAGAAGGAAGTTTTAAACTTATTGCTGAAGATATGACCTACCCCATCGCAGATAGTGAATGGGTTAGCCATGTACATGTTGTTCCCAAAAAGAATGGTATTACTGTAATAAAAAATGATAAAGGAGATATGGTTCCTACTAGAGTAACTATAGGGTGGCGGATGTGTATCGACTATCGCAAACTTAACACTACCACTGAAAATGACCATTTCACTCTGCCTTTTATTGATCAAATGCTTAATAAACTTGAGGGAATAAATTCTACTCTTTTTTTGATTGTTTATCGGGATACTATCAAGTAGCGATTGCACCTTGGGATCAATCAAAGACAACATTTACCTACCCATTTGGAACTTTTGCTTTTAGAAGAATGTCGTTCGGACTTTGTAATGCACCTGGAACTTTTCAAAGGTGCATGCCCTCTATTTTCTCCGATATGGTAGAAGATTTTAGGTATTCATGGATGATTTCTCAATTTTTGGATCATATTTTTCTGTTTGCCTCAATAAATTATCTAAAGTCCTACAAAGATGTAGTAATTTAATGTTGGAATATTCCATTCCACATAATTATGGTTTTGATGATGAGTTTTTACTGTGCTGTTGATCAAAGAAAACAACAATAGAACGAACCAAAACAACAAAGATGTCGAAGACGCTCGAAACGGACAGAAAAGCAAACAAGTGATGTTTAACAAAGCTAAAGTACGTAATATATACGGTATAACATACGTAATGGAAACTCACCTGAAGGCAGATGAGTGCAACTGACATGATTTAATGTATGCAACATAATGCGTATAACGTACGTAAGGAGGCGAGCTTAACGTACGTAAGCTTATATGCTTAACGTACATAATGGTTTGAATACGAATTCAAACAAGGAACCAATGAAGATGACGTCATGGAGTAGGTCAGCATGCAACGGATATTTGACTGAAGATAACATACGTAAAGAGTGATAAATAACGTGTGTAAAGAAAAAGACAGTTGCTACTGGACTGATTTGCACTATACATAACGTACGTAACGAAGGAGTCTTAACGTACGTAATGTGGTTAACGTATGTAATGGTAGACATATAACGTACGTAATGCAGGCAACATGGGCTAACGGCTAGTTGAGGCTTTATGCCTATAAATACCAAGGCATATGGTATTATTCATAACAACAACTCTGAAAAAAATCATATATACATTTGATATCATACACTATTATTGTTATATTTGTGCTTAATTGATAAGTGTTTGAGTGTTCATACACAAAAACATATACGAGAGGAAAGATACAGATGTAGATTGATTCGATGTTCGTTGATCTGGCATTATTAGAATCATATCTAAATCCAAGAGAGGTTTGTCTAGTACCAATAGAAAGGTAGATAGGTTGCTTCCTTGTCCGATAGAAAAGGAAAACAGTTTATCTTGGACCAACATAAAGACAAGAGTGTAATAGTTTATCTCGGACCGATAGAAGATGAGATTGTAATGGTATCCCTCGGATCGATAGAAGACGAGGCGTAGAGGTTGATATTGAGCCTATAGAAAAAGATACGGAGAGAGGACGTAGGCACGTTTGGCCGAACCTCTATAAATCTTGTGTCGTTTATCTTTCGCAATTTAATTACGCTTCCGCAATGCAAAAGAGTTTGAAAACTCTATTATTCACCATTCTAAGTGGGGTGCCAATTTCCTAACAAATGGTATCGGAGCGGGTATCCATATAAATCGGCTTAACATCCGAGGAGATAAGAAGATCCTATGGCGTTCCAATTTGCACCGGTCGAAGGTCTTGCTTTAAATCGACCTCCATTCTTTGATGGATCGAATTTCATGACATGGAAGAAGAAAATGTCCATTTTCATCCGAGCCTACGACATCGAGCTTTGGAAAGTTATTTGCTTAGGTCCGAAAATTCCTACAAAACCGGACGACTCTCAAAAAGGCTTCGAAGATTATAATGATGAAGATTGGAAGAACAACCATTATAATTGCAAAGCAACGCAATTATTATACTGTGATTTAAATTGGGAAGAATACAACCGGATATCATCATGTGATAGTGCCAAAGAGATTTGAAAAATGCTTGAGGTAACTCATGAAGGAACATCACAAGTGAAGGAGACAAAGATCAGTATGCTCCTCCACGACTACGAGCTATTTATGATGAAAAGTGACAAGTCCATCACAAACATACTCGACCGATTTTCGGTCATTACTAATGGACTAGCTTATTTTGGGAAGCCATTAAAAAGTAGTGAAAAAATAAAGAAAATCCTATGATCACTACATGTTGAATGGTACAGGACGGTTACAGCTATAATGGAATCAAATAATCTCCATAATCTTGATTTTAGCGCCCTCGTTGGATCGCTAATAAACTACGAGATAGTTCTTAAAATCTCAAATGCCAAACCAAAACCGAAGAAAAGAACAATAGGTTTAAAAGCTAAAAAGATGTCAAGAAGAAGAAATACCAGTAGACGAAGATGATGAAGAATTGGCATATTATGTCAAAAATATAAATAAGTACCAAAACTTATTAAACCGGCGAAGAAAAGACATCAACTCGAGCGAGTTAAAGAAATTCGACAATAATTATCGAAACTGTGGTAAATCAGGCCACTTTGCTAAAAAGTGTCGAGCCTCAAATCCTAAGAAAGAAGTTCATAGCTACATAGAGTAACGAAGAGGATGATGATGAATATAATCAAAATAACCTTGCACTCATGGCAAGGAGTTCATTCGACGAAAGCGACGTCGAAAGCCAGGTTAGTACCTCGTCTCACAACGAATTATTTGAAGCATTCGAACTTTTACATACCGTTTTCAAAATGCTTTACTCGATAATAAATATCAAATAAAAAATTAAAATGTTGGAAATCGAAATTTCCAAAATAAATGAAAAAGGGAAATTCATTGAAACCGATCATTCTAAATGTCTTGAAAATGAAAATTAATTAAAGGATGATCTTTTTAAAGTTCAAAACAAACTTAAAAATTTAACGAATAAATTTTCTTGCGGAAATGACAAATTTGAACAAATACTTTCCGTTCAAAAAATTTCATTAAATAAACAGGGGTTAGGATTCAAACCGAATAATAAAACCGAATCCTTAAATTTTAAAATACCCTGATGTGGGAAATGTTTGAAACTTGGGCATCATATTTCGAGTTGCAAAAGACCAAGACAGACGATCAAAATTTAAAGTGTTTGAATTTCAAAATGGGAACCATTATACCGAATATCGTCTATGTTTCAAAAGAAAAACCAACTCTCGCTTGGATCCCCAAAAATCAAAATTAATATATTTTCATCAATTGGTATTTTGATAATTTATATTTTTAACAATTGGTAATTAACTCAGGGGGAGTTACTATTTTTAAAAATAGGGAAATCTATTTTTAGGGGAATTTTACCGATTAATCATCATATTTAATGCATCAATTTCTTAATTTACTATGCACTTTTTGATTATGACAAAAAGGGGGAGAGAAAATCGAGAAAAATGATCGGGGAAGGAGAATACACGTCATGGAAAAATGACGAGAAAAATAAAAATAATATCCCGATCATGAAGGGGGAGAAAAGATGAAGGAGAAGAAAATCGATAAAACAAAGAAGAAAGTTGAAAAAAAAAATGAGAAGGAGTTGAAAAGGAGAAAAGTGTAGGTCACAAGTCGTCCAGGAATAAGTCTAGAGGGGGGGTGAATAGACTTATTGAAACTCTTAAACTCTTTTTCTCAAAGAGTAAGTTTCTTCAGCTGATAGATAAATAAATGACTTGGAGTCGTTTGTTCTTAATACGTGCGGAAGTCAGCTGATGACGAATACAGAACAACTAATGAAACACTTAACAATGAATGCAGCAGTTAAACTATGATGCTATAAAACAGTAAAGTACGCAGGCAATTATAGTGGTCTCAGAGGTGGGGTAATCCTCTACTAATCCACTTTTCTCCAAACCAGTTGGAGATGAATTCACTATAATTTTCAACCAGTGATAAATATTATAGTGATTCAACCAAACTACAACGACTTCTAACCGGTGGAAGTCCGTGCCGTTGTAACACATTTGTTGCCTTGCACCTCTTGATCCTCGATCCTTGGATGCCTTCTGATCTCGAACTTCAACCAGTGAAGTACCCGAACTCAGAATTTAAGACACGAGTTTTTGTCTTCTCCAACTAAGAGCTTCTTCAAGTATGAACTTTTTAGAACCGCTCTTTTCACGATGCTGTATTTCGCTTTTAGATTGCTTGAATGCTTTGATCGCTTGAAAGTATGTTTGCACTAGTTTTTGCTCAACTTCAAATCTTTGGATATATATAGGTGTTGATCCATTAGCATTTCTTCATAGCCGTTGCAAATCTGTAACAAATCAGTCCGTTGGAGGGAGACTTCTTTGTTTATTCTTTTCTGAACGTTGCAAGGCTGGATTCCCATATTTTAATATATCTTCCGACCGTTGTGAAGACTCTGACATGTGATGCGCCGAATCTTTTGAATATAATACGATTAAAGTCTTCAAGGTGGGTATGGATGAATTTATTTAATTCATATCTTTTGCGGGAATCTCTCCAATTTGTCTCTTCACGTTGCATGTGACTTTCCGTAATATTTGACTTTTCAACGCATGCTGACGTGGACTTGGAGTACTTGGCTGATCTCGACTAGGCTGATGTGCAGTTAACTTCTCTACAGTCTGGACCTCTCTGATGTTCACTGTTTAGAAAACTTGTCTGATCAGATGACTTGTCTGAGGTATCTTGACTGCAGTCTGGTCAAACTTCCCTGATGATTTTTGTTGACCAGAACTACTCTGACTTGACTCGGCTGTACCTCTCTGATGAACTCAGCTGATCTTTTGTACTTAGCCAATTTTTAGCCTAACTTATTTTTGGCCTATAGAAGATACTCATTTGGTTCTTCCTTACATTTTGCCAAGTTTTACACTTAACATATTTGGGCCTATGGAAGATACTCATTTGGTTCTTCCTTACATTTTGCCAAGTAATAAACATTTAAATTTATATTAATGACATCATCAAAATCTAACAAGTATTCCTAACAAATTCCCCCTATTTTGATGATGGCAAAACTTTAAGGAAAATATTCAAATAAGCAAGTCTGCACTTGAGTGCAAGACACAAACTAAAATCAGTCTACTTTTTGAGACAACTGGAAATTGTCATTCAAAAGACTGTTATAAAATTTTCTGACTTGATTATGTTTGAAATTTACAAGAAAATTTTACATGTAAATAAAATCATTACAAGTACAAAAATAGGAAAGTCATCTGCCTCTGCCTCTTCGAATAGGCTGTTTGGCAGGCCTGAAAGGTTTAGCTCCGATAGGTCTTGTCTTGACAGGGGCAAGACCATACTTCCTCTTTACAACAAGAGCTGCAAAGTCTTGCTCTTCTTGTGATGAAAACTTATTCTCAAGACATAGCTTCTTGATTTTTCTCTGGAGAGCAAGTTCATTTAAAGCATTACCTTTCTCCAAGGTGGGAGGTTCTTTGGCTCTGAACTGAGGGATCATGGGATAAGCGTTGTATGTCTCAGCATGTTTCTTCAGAATATTCCAGAGTTGTGGATGAGCTTCTTCCATGAAGTTGATAAAGATCTGCTGTGGGGTGAGATTATCATCCTGGAGTATTTCCCAGATGTAGTAGTCTACGATGAATTTTTTTCCTTGCAGATCCCCACATGGGTAGAGCTTCTTCTGGTATAAATTCTTCAACATACCACAACTCCTTGCCTTCCCACTCTAGAATAGGCTCAAATCCTCCTCTAGTCCTCATTTTCTTGCTTGCAGGCTGATCAGCATGTTCTTCTGGTTCTGCTCCTCCCTTCCTTTTAGCTGAGGATGTCCCAGCAGTGATCATCTGGACATCCTGCCTCTTCTTCGTTCTAAGCTCCTCTTGAATACTTCCTTCCCCCTGGATCCTATCTTCCCCCTTTTTGCCAGCATCAACCAAAATGGTCAACTGCTGCTCCATTCTGTGCATCCAGTCAGACATGCCAAATGGCATTACATTGTTTGTAGGGGAGGAGGTTGAGGTACTTCCCTCTGCAAACAAAGTATCAATCTTGGCATTGATGGATTGGAGGTCAGGAGTGACCTGAGATGCAAGCAGCTCTCCAATAGTATCCTTGACTATTTGTCTAATCAGCTCAGTCATCACAGGAGAGATCTGCAATGGTGGAGAGTGCTCGCCTGAGCCTTCTGCAAATGAACCACTAGGCTGCAGGCTCCTATCTGCAGTGGTACTCCAGATGGGGTCTTTCTGGTGTCCCCGATCTGGAGTCCTCGGCCAACTCGGCGTCAGTGGTATCTGGACAGGCGCGCCCCGACCTGAGCCTCTACTTAGGCTCTTTCTCTGGCTCCTTTTCATTCTTCTCTTCTTCTTTTTCTTCTTCATCTTTTTCCTTTTCTTTCTCAGCTCCTTGATCTCCTCCTTCATCCTTATCATCATCCTCATCATCATCATTATTATCATCATCCTTTTTCCCATCTTTTTTATCTTCTCCTTCATTCTCATCATCTTTTTCCCTTTCATCATCATCCTTCTCTCCTTCATCATCCTCCTGTTCTACCTCTTCCCATTCTTCTTCTTCTTCATCAATTAACTCTTCTGTTTTCTCAACTTCCTCAGATTGTTTTTCAACTAAAATGTTTTCTCCTTCTCTTTTCTCTTCCTGCTCCTCTTCTTCGTCATCTATGACAATGACTTCCTCATATTCTTCTCCATTTACTTCTTCAATTCTAATTTCTCTCTATTCTTCCTCCTCCTCTTCTTTTCCAAATGAACCATCAAAAATACTATACATAATCGAATGGATGAATTGGTCCATGTTGGTTTTAAAATGAGACATGAACCAATTCTCCTGGAGGATCAAAACTATGTCTGATTCTTTACAAAAATGAATCAGTACATCCGCTGTGGCTTGGGGATATTCCCAACCACTGGTTGCAATATAAGTTTGAAGTTTCGCAAATGAAAGTGATTTGAAAAATTTCCACTCTTCAAAAATATTAACAAAAGAGTGTTTTAAGGCTTGTGGTTTAACAAGCTGTAATTTTTCAATGGATAGGTTGAAAACATTGTTGTCTAGCAGGTTTAAGGTGTAATTTGCTTCAGGAATTGAGATGATTAAACCTGCTTCTTCCTCCTCTGGAATGTATGTTGGAGTGAGGACAACCACGATCTGAGTTTCAGTGCTGGAGCAGGTGAGTCTTCAGTGAGTAGGTGACTGGCTGCAGGCCTGGCATAGTGATCACTGCTCCTCGACTAAACTGCAGTCTCCTGGGCCTCTTGGGAGAGGGTTCTGGAGATGACTGCATGATGGATGGTTCTCCAGGGGCTGGTCCCCTTCTCTTGAAACGGACAGCTATCGGTGTGTTGTCTGACTCGGAGTCTGACTCGGCTGCAGTTGGGTTGACGTCTGCAGGTTGGTCAGACTCGTCTGGTGAGGGTATGGGGTAGGTCCTTGTATCAGGCAAATCCTTTAATATTTGGGCTGCTCTTCTGTTGCCTCCCAATTTCCTCAAGGTCTCTTGGTCCAGATGACCAAGTTTATTGTTGGTGTGGAAGGGGTCAGTACTTCCCTTCGCCACACCTATCTTCTCAAGGATCCAACTCAGCTGCGTTCCAAACGCCAGCTTGGATCTGAATCTCTTCTCATCATCCAGCCATTCGACTTTGTTGACTTCTCGAACAAGCTGCCTAAAGATATAGTCAGCCCAATCAATCTCCTCGTCTTGAATCAGTGCTCCCAGCACCATGAACTTCGCCGACGACAGTTGGTCGTAACTGCCGGCCATACCCATAATGATTTTGTTGGTTATATCCAACGCATACCGATAGACCTTCTTAATCTCGCTCCTTTTGGCGGTGAGTTTCAGCTTCTCCGGCTGATTGTCCGCCTTGATCTTTATCCTAGTGTCGACTGCTTTCTGCTTGAGGGCTTCGACATCTATGTCGCGGTGTTTCATACCAAAAACTGTACGAATCGACTCCGGCGATATGTCGACTTGCACTCCGCCAACAGTGCTCCTAATTCTCGCCTGAATCAAATGGGCTTCGCGGTAGAACGCGATAACATCCTCCTTGTACAAATATTGAGGACTGATATCCAGAAATGGGTAGATCCCATTTAGCTTCATCGAACGGATTAGGTCAAGCACGTCGTAATTTTCCAGGTTTGCTTCCAATAAACCTTCGAAATCAACGACCAGAGAGAAGATAATCTGGTCATTGACTGCCTTCATGTTAACGCCTTCGAAATAGGATTCCATTTATGCAAATAAGAGATTTTCAGTGTATTTGAAATTCAAACAATTTTTGCTCTGTAAATCTAGGGTTTGAAAGATTGGTAAGCGTAAAGGTAAAGTGAAGGGTTTCCGTCCTTTTAAAGAAGATGAAAAGACGTATGGATTAAATTATTATTTCTTTTGAAACGGTGGTTCGCCTTTTGAGATTCTTTTTTAAATTTCAAATTCGAATCGGTGGACCAGGTTTTAATTTTAAAATTGGACGGTTGGATTTTAACTAGTCACCGTGGAGGTCGATTTATCAATTGATCGCCACGTGTATTTAAATGCCACTTGCGAACCAAAAATTAATATAATATTATTACACATATAGCAGATAAAATGTTCAGAGGTCGGTTAAGTTTAGAAAAACTTAGCTGGTTTGACTGTTGACTGTTGACTGCTCTGCATCAGGTGAGTTGACCCCATGGACTTCTCGTCTGAGATTCTGATCAGCTAGGTTCCTTTGTCCGTCCTTCGTCCTCTTGCCTACATCAGCTAGGATCTGATTCCTTTAGTCAGCGGAGTCCGTCCTTCCTCTGAGACGCTTCAGCTTGCTTCTGTACTAGATTCCCAATCTAGTAGACCAAGATCTCTGCTCAGCTCCAAAAACCTTTCTTCTGGCAAAGGTTTGGTAAAGATGTCAGCTATTTGGTAGTCTGTGCTGACTCTTTCAACTCTAACTCTCTTGTTAAGCACGTGGTCTCTGATGAATTGGTGCTTAACATCAATGTGCTTGGTCCTCGAATGCAAAACCGAATTGTTGGTTATTGCAATAGCACTATTGTTGTCACACCAGATAGGGACTTCATTGGCAATGATATTATAATCCCTCAGCTGTTGTCTGATCCATAAGATCTGTGCACAACAACTACCGGCAGCTAGGTATTCTGACTCTGTGGTGGAGATAGAGTTAGAAACCTGCTTCTTGCTAAACTAGGATATCAGTCTGTTTCCTAGGAATTGGCACGTTCCACTAGTGCTTTTCCTATTAATTTTGCATCCTGCGAAATGCATCGAATATCTGACGGCTCGAAGTTATCATCCTTGGGATACCATAGTCCAACATTATTTTTAGACTTAAGGTACTTAATTATTCTCTTTGCTGCATCTAGATGTGACTGCTTAGGCTTAGATTGGAATCACGCACAAACTCCTACGGCATAGGATATGTCTGGCCTGCTTGCAGTGAGATAAAGCAATGATCCAATGAGTCCTCTGTAGTGGGTTGAGTCCACTGATATGCCTCCCTCATCTGCATCTAAGTGAGTACTTGTGCTCATAGGGATTCTTGCTGGCTTGGCTGATTCCATTCCAAATATCTTGATTAGATCTTTGGTATACTTAGCTTGGTTGATGAAAATTCCATTTTCCATATGCTTAACTTGTAATCCGAGAAAGAAGTTAAGCTTTCCCATCATACTCATCTCAAATTATCCTTGCATGAGGTTGGAGAATTTCTCACATAGCTCTGGGTTGGTTGAGCTAAATATGATGTCATCCACATATATCTGAACTATCAATATGTGGCCTTCGTGCTCCACTCTGAATAGGGTCGTGTCCACCTTTCCTTTGAAAAAACCATTCTTCTCAAGAAACACAGACAGTATTTCATACCACGCTCTTAGTGCTTGCTTAAGTCCATAAAGAGCCTTCAACAGCTTGTAGACTTTGTCTCCTTTGACAAAACCTGGGGGTTGCTCTACATAGACTTCTTCTTCTAGGATGCCATTTAGAAAAGCACTCTTTACATCCATTTGATAAACTTCAAAATCTTTGAATGCAGCATATGCGAGGAATAGTCTGATGGCCTCTAATCTTTCAACAGGTGCATAGGTTTCATCAAAATCTATTCCTTCATACTGTGCATAACCTTTTGCAACAAGTCTGGATTTATTCCTAACAACAGCTCTGTCTTCATCACTCTTGTTTTTGTACACCCATTTGGTGCCAATAACCTTCTTGTGATCTGGTCTGTCTGTTAGTTCCCAAACTTTGTTTCTTTCCATCTGCTCCAGTTCTTCTTGCATGGCATTTATCCAAGAATAATCTTCTAAAGCTTGTTCTGTTGTTTTAGGCTCTATCTATGACATGAAGCATGAGAACATAGCCATTCCTGTGGGTAGAGTTGACTGTCTTGTCTTAACTCCATCAGTCAGCTTCCCGATGATTTGCTGGATTGGATGGTCTTTGAGCCACTTGGGGATATCATCTTCTTCTGGGTCTGTTCCCCCTGTTGAATTGCTCTGGTGGATTTCTACTTCAGCTGGGTTCTGGTCTCCTTGGTCTGCAGCTGGATCAGCTACCGTCTTGTCATCTGCAGGTTGGGTCTGATCTGCAGATGAGTCTTTATCAGCTACAGGTGTGTCTTCATCAGCGGCAACTGGATCAGATAGGTTTGGTGATCCTGTCTGATCTGCAGTTGGGTCTTGGCGGCCTGATTGGATCTTGATGCAGTGTCTGCAGGTGAGTCCACCATTCCAGTGTCATGTACAATGACTTTTTAAAGGGTTGCTGATTTGAGCTTGTTCTCAATTAACTCAACTTGCTTCCTGTACTCAACAGTAGATTCATCAAAAACAACATGGGGTGTTTCCTCCACAACTAAGGTTCTTTTATTAAAAACTCTATATGCCTTGCTTCTTTGTGAGTATCCCATAAATAGACCATCATCAGTTTTAGCATCAAAGGCATTTAGTTGTGTTTTACCGTTGTTGTGGATGAAACACTTACAACCAAAAACATGAAAGTAAGCAACAGTAGGAGTTCTATTATTCCAAACCTCATAGGGAGTTTTGCCATGTCTTCCTACTATCATACTCCTGTTCTGAGTATGGCAAGCCGTGTTGACAGCTTCAGCCCAGAATCTCTTGGGCAGGTCTACTTCTGCAATCATGGACCTTGCTGCTTCCTTCAGGGTTCTGTTTCTTCTTTCAGCAACGCCATTCTGCTGGGGAGTCCTGGCTGCAGAGAGCTCATGCTAGATCCCATTATGATCACTGTAATCAGTGATCGCCTTGTTGACAAACTCTTCTCCTCTATCTGATCTGATCTTGATGATGGATAGGGATTTCTCATTCTGGATCCTTCTCAGCAGCTCAGGTAGCTTGGTCAAGGTTTCACTTTTCTTATACAAGAAGATAATCCAAGTGTACCTTGAATAATCATCTACTACAACAAGTGCATGCTTTCGGCCGCTTAGAGTCCTTGGTATGATAGGACCAAATAGATCCATATGGAGTAGATCTAAGATCCTTGTTGTGAGGGTTGTAGGCTGGACTGGCTTGAATGATGCTGCAGTGCTTACCTTTCTGACAGGCATCACAAAGAGCTTCCTTCTTGAATGCTTCATCTGGAAGTCCTCTGACCAGCTTCTGAGAACTAATCTTGTTGATGGCTTTGAAGTTTAGGTGACATAATCTTTTGTGCCATAGCCATCCGTTCTCAGCTACTGTCTTGGATAGAAAATAGGAGTTAGGTGTTCCTGTGTTCCAATCTATCATGTAGACATCTCTCCTTCTGAATCCTTGTAGCTTCACTTCTCCAGATAGGATATCTATCACCATGCATTTCCAAATGGTGAAGACTACTAGATTCTTCTCATCGCAAAACTGGCTTATGCTCAGGAGATTATACTTGAGCCCTTTGACATAATGAACTTTGGATATTACAATATTTCCTCGGTGCAGCTCTCCAAAGCCCTTTATTTGTCCTCTAGAGCTATCTCCAAAGGTTACATCAGGACCTCTTTCTTTGGTGTATTTGGACATCATCTTCTTGTTCCCGGTCATGTGCCTTGAGCATCCAGAATCTACAAACCATTCTTCACCTCCAAAGTTTGAATTTGTGGAGATGTGGTTGTAGTCCTTCCACCTTTTCTGCAATCAAACAAGCAGAGATTTAGGTACCCAGTTATAGGCTGAGTTTTTCAAAATCATTTTTCAACTGCCTATTCTCATCTTGCAGCTGAGTCTTCTCAGCTGATACAGCTAGGTGTGCAGATTTAAGTGTCTCGAAATCTTTAAATAGCTGATTTACAGATTCGTGCAGATCCATATCTTGTGACATGGCTGAACTATTATTTGAACCAGAGGGTTTTGATGTTACCTCTTCATCAGCTAGGTTGGCCATCAGACAATCATACTCTTCATCATCATCAGAAAAGAATCCGCTGCTTGATTCTACATGCTCCTGATCTTCTCCGATGAGGGCCTTCCTTCTATCTTCTTTTCTGCCCACCTCCTTCTTGCTCTCGTCCTTCTTAAGCTCAGGACAGTCAATTTGGATGTGTCCTGTCTTGTGACAATTGTAGCACTCCACCTTCCAGCTTCCGGCTTTCTGATTTCTCCTGGGATTCTCCTTATAATTTTTCTTGTATTTGGAGTAATTCTTTCTGAAGTTGCTGAACCTTTGCATAATGAACGCCATTTCTTCCTCAAAATCTAATGGATTTGGAGGCTTTACATCAAATTAGCTCTTGGCGGGGGACTCGACTGCAAAGGCTATTCCCTTCTCTGCAGGCTCGGTTGAGGATGAACTTGGAAGCTCGAACTCATAAGCCTTCAGATCAGAGAACAGCTCTTGGATCTTTATCTTATTGAGGTCCTTGGATTCTCTCATGGCCACTGCCTTCATGCTCCATTCAGGATTGAGAGATCTTAGCACCTTCAGCGCCATCTCCCTATTGCCATAAGATTTGCCGAGGGAGTTGATTTCATTGATAATCTCAGTGAACCTTGTGTCCACTTGGTCTATGGATTCGCCATTCTTCATTTTGAAGTTGTCAAATTTTTGAATAGCAATTGAAAACTTGTTTTCCTTGATCAGCTCCGTTCCTTCACACATTAGGGCTAATGTGTCCCAGATTTCTTTGGCATTCTTGCAATTCTTGATCTTGACCATGGTTGATTTGTCAAGAGTTTGATATAGCACATCTCTGGCCCGGTTATCAAGATTGGCCAGCTTTCATTCTTCGGGAGTCAGCTCTATCCTCTTCTTTGGGATCTTCTCTGGCTTCCCTGCTGCGATCTCCTCTGTAGTGTTGTCCTTCTCGAAGATGAATGGACCGTCCTCTATGATGCACCACATGTTATCATGGATTGAAGATAAGTGTGCCTGCATCCTTATCTTCCAAAGATCATACTCGTCAACTGAAAACACAGGTAGTCTAGAATGCATGTGTTCCATTATAAAATGAGAGTAAAGATATATCTCTGATATAGATCTGGTTCGTGAAATAAATGAACCAACCTCTCCGATACCACTTGTAGGTCACAAGTCGTCCAGGAATAAGTCTAGAGGGGGGGGGGGGTGAATAGACTTATTGAAACTCTTAAATTCTTTTTCTCAAAGAGTAAGTTTCTTCAGCTGATAGATAAACAAATGACTTGGAGTCATTTGTTCTTAATACGTGCGGAAGTCAGCTGATGATGAATACAGAACAACTAATGAAACACTTAACAATGAATGCAGCAGTTAAAGTATGATGCTATAAAACAGTAAAGTACGCAGGCAATTATAGTGGTCTCAGAGGTGGGGTAATCCTCTACTAATCCACTTTTCTCCAAACCAGTTGGAGATGAATTCACTATAATTTTCAACCAGTGATAAATATTACAGTGATTCAACCAAACTACAACAACTTCCAACCAGTGGAAATCCGTGCGATTGTAACACACTTGACTGCCTTGCACCTCTTGATCCTCGATCCTTGGATGTCTTTACAGTCTCGAACTTCAACCAGTGAAGTACCCCGAACTCAGGATTTAAGACACGAGTTTTTGTCTTCTCCAACTAAGAGCTTCTTCAAGTATGAACTTTTTAGAACCGCTCTTTTCACGATGCTGTATTTTGCTTTTAGATTGCTTGAATGCTTTGATCGCTTGAAAGTATGTTCGCACCAGTTTTTGCTCAACTTCAAATCTTTGGATATATATAAGTGTTGATCCATGAGCATTTCTTCATAGCCGTTGCAAATCTGTAACAAATCAGTCCGTTGGAGGGAGACTTCTTTGTTTATTCTTTTCGAGCGTTGCAAGGTGGATTCCCATATTTTAATCTATCTTCCGATTGTTGTGAAGACTACGACATGTGATGCGCGAATCTTTTGAATATAATACGATTAAAGTCTTCAAGGTGGGTCTGGATGAATTTATTTAATTCATATCTTTTGCGGGAATCTCTCCAATTTGTCTCTTCACGTTGTATGTGACTTTCCGTAATATTTGACTTTTCAACGCATGTTGACGTGGAGTTGGAGTACTTGGCTGATCTCGACTAGGCTGATGTGCAGTTAACTTCTCTGCAGTCTGGACCTCTCTGATGTTCATTGTTTAGAACTTGTCTGATCAGATGACTTGTCTGAGGTATCTTGACTGCAGTCTGGTCAAACTTCTCTGATGATTTTTGTTGACCAGAACTACTCTGACTTGACTCGGCTGTACCTCTCTGATGAACTCAGCTGATCTTTTGTACTTAGCCGATTTTTAGCCTAACTTATTTTTGGCCTATAGAAGATACTCATTTGGTTCTTCCTTACATTTTGCCAAGTTTTACACTTAACATATTTGGGCCTATGGAAGATACTCATTTGGTTCTTCCTTACATTTTGCCAAGTAATAAACATTTGAATTTATATTAATGACATCATCAAAATCTAACAAGTATTCCTAACAAAAAGAAAATATGGGGAGAAGAAAACTAACGAAACGGATAAAGCCGAAAACTTTGATCTCTAATTGTTTATATTTTTGCAGGTATAAAATCCCATCAAAGATTGTTGTTTTGTCATCATCAAAAAGGGAGATATTGTTGGAATATTCTATTCCACATAATTATGATTTCGATGATGAGTTTTTGATGTGTGTTTGATCAAAGAAAACAACAATAGAACGAACCAAAACAACAAAGAAGTCGAATACGCCAAAGCATGAGAAAAGCAAACAAGTGATGTTTAACAAAGCTAACGTACGTAATATACATGGTATAACGTACGTAATGAAAACTCACCTGAAGGCAGACGAGCGTAACTGACATGATTTAATGTACGCAACATAACGCGTATAACGTACGTAAGGAGGCGAGCTTAACGTACGTAAGCTTACATGCTTAACGTACGTAATGGTTTGAATACGAATTCAAACAAGGAACCATTGAAGATAACGTCATGGAGTAGGTCAGCATGCAACGAATATTTTGACTGAAGATAATGTACGTAAAGGGTGATATATAACATACGTAAAGAAGAAGACTGTTGCTACTGGACTGATTTGCACTATACATAACCTACGTAACGAAGGATTCTTAACGTGCACAATGTAGTCAACGTACGTAATGATGGACATATAACGTATGTAATGCAGACAACATGGGCTAACGGCTAGTTGAGGCTTTATGCCTATAAATACAAAGGCATATGATATTATTCATAACAACAACTCTAGGAAAATTATATATACGTTTGATATTATTATATACACTATTGTTGTTGTATTTGTGCTTAATTGATAAGTGTTTTTTTTTCTTGTAATTGATAAGTGTTTGAGTGTTCAAACACGAAAACATACACGAGAGAAAAGATACAAATTGTAGATTGACTCGGTGTTATTAGGAACGTTGCTCCGGCATTATTAGAATCATATCTAAATCCAAGAGAGGTTTGTCTAGTACCAATAGAAAGCTAGATTGGTTGCTTTATTATCCGATAGAAAAGAAAAACGGTTTATCTTGGACCGACATAAAGACAAGAGTGTAACGGTTTATCTCGGAACGATAGAATACGAGATTGTAACGGTATCCCTCGGACCAATAGAAGATGAGGCGTAGAGGCTGATCTTGAGCCTATAGAAAAAGATACGGAGAGAGGACGTAGGCACGTTTGGCCGTACCTCTATAAATCTTGTGTCGTTTATCTTCCGCAATTTAATTACGCTTCCGCAATGCAAAAAGAGTTTGAAAACTCTATTATCCACCAATCTAAGTGGGGTGCCAATTTCCCAACATTTAACCTTAAGCTGGGAGAAAAATCATTTCATGGTTACTAGTGGGATCGTCTTAGTACATGTTGTATCTAGTGAAGGAATTAAGATTGATTAAGTGAAAATTGATATAATTGAAAATTTACCCCCTCCAAACAATATTAAGGGTATTAGAAGTTTTTTTGGGCATGCGAGGTTTTACATAAGATTTTATAAAAGATTTTTCAAAAATAAGCCAACCTTTGTGTAAATTGCTTTCTAAAGATGCCCCTTTTATCTTTGACGAAAAATTTTATCCACTTTCAATACCTTGAAAGAAAAGTTAATTTGAGCTCCTGTTGTTATTTCACCAGACTGGACTTTACCATTTGAACTAATGTGTGATGCTTCAAACTATGCGGTAGGAGCAGTTCTCGGTAAAAAAGTAGATAAAATATACCATGTACTCTACTATGTCAGTCTTACCCTTAATGATGCACAAGTAAATTACACGACCAGAGAAGAAGAATTATTAGCGATAAGTTTTGCCCTCGATAAATTCCGATCTTATATTGTAGGGTCAAAGTAATAGTACAAAGTGATCATGCAGCGTTAAGGCATTTACCCAAAAAGCCACAAGCTAAACCAAGACTAGTTAGACGGATTAAAATGTTGCAAGATTTTGACGTAGAAATCAAGGATAGAAAAGGGAGCAAAAATGTGGTCGCTGACCATTTGTCACGACTTACAATTAACGACGACACTCTTGCTTTGCAAAAGTACGATACTTTCCCTGAGTCACTTCCTCGTAAACAACTTTTTCAAATAAATCCAACTTCTTGGTATGCTGATATTGTGAATTACCTTGTATATGGAACTTTAAAAACCGGCATATCTATTCAAGAAAGAAAAAGATTCTTTTCACTTATGGAAGTTGTTTTTTGGACGATCTTTTCTTATTTCGGATCTGTAAAGATGATATTATAAGACGGTGCATTCCCGAAAATGAATAAAAAATATTTTGACATTTTGTCATGAGTAAAATTGTGGAGGACATTTTGGAAGTCGTAAAACTGCTTTTAAAATTCTCCAATGAGGGATGTATTGGCCTTCACTCTTTAAAGATGAACATCAATTTTATATATCATGTGACGGATGTCAACAAACAGGAAATATTGGAAGAAGAAATTAAATGCCTTTGACAAATAATATAGTTATCGAAATTTTTGACGTATGGGGAATCGACTTCATGCAGCCAGTTCCTAAGTCATTTAATTTTGAGTATATCCTGGTCACAGTTGACTATGTGTCAAAATGGGTGGAAGCTATTCCCACACGAACTAATGATGCTCAAATAGTTTTAAAGTTTTTGTAAGAAAACATTTTAAGTCCTTTTGACTTTTCGAGAGCAATCGTTAGTGATGGGGGATCCATTTTTATAACAGACTTTTTAAAAAACTGATGAAAAAAATACTATATTAATTATAAAATAGCTACTCATTGCCATTCCGATACATCAGGACAAGTGGAAACGAGTAATAAGAAATTAAAGGAATCCTCAAAAAGCTTGTACAACCTTCAAGGAAAGATTAGTCTGTTAAGTTGAATGACGCACTCTCGGCTTATCGTATGCCTATAAAACAGTCTTTAGAATGAGTCTGATCCGTCTTGTTTATGGTAAGACAAGTCACTTACCTGTAGAACTAGAACATAAAGCTTATTGGCAATAAAAAGCGTGAATTTGACTTAATGAAAGCATGAGAAGAAAGAAAGTTTCACCTCTCCGAACTCGATGAGATCCGAAATGAGGCATATAAACATGCAAAAATATATAAAGAAAAAGTCAAACGACTACATGATAGAAAGATCATCGATAAAAATTTGAAGCTCGGAATGCAAGTTTTACTATTTAATTCTCGCTTACGATTATTTCCGGGAAAATTGAGATCTCGTTGGAGCGGTCCACTCACAATCCTTGTGGAGTTGTAAAGATATTAAATCCCAGAATGAATGAATCATTTCAGGTAAACGGTCATCATGTTGAGCCATATTATGAAGGATCACTTGAAGTACAAGGAATCCAAAGTATAACTTTCCATGAAAAACTTTAAATCAAAACTGACACTCATCAAGCTAACAACGTTAAACAAATGCTTGTTTGGGTGGCAACACAAGTTTTATTTTATTTTTGTTGTGTGTTTTTGCGTAGCGTAAATAGATTATTTTGTAAGATATAGAGAGGAAGAAGGACAAAAGTAAACAGCAAGCACGTAAACATCATTATCATTCTTTTTGGTAAGATAAATAAGGTAATTATTCTATTCTTTCCTTTTCAGCAAAGAAGATTGCTTAAGACGATTTGAGATTTTAAACTTCTTTTAAATTCATTATTTTCTGTGTGTTTATTTTAAAATTTTCTTTTCAGAAAAAAGAAAAATATTCTAAAAAAGATTGAAAAACGATTTTCTTTCCATAGTAAAAAAGCAATTTTCAAAATTTACGATGCCCTATTTGAACAAATGCGGTTATTCCTGAATTATAATATTCCCAATGACATTCGTTTCATTATTGCAGGCAAAGTAAGAATAGTAGGTGAATAGAAAAAAAAAAGTAAGAATAGTAGGTGAATTCACAGAAATACCTATTAGATTCTTACTAGGGCTTGAAAAAAGTTTATATGCCAAGAAACGACGTGCTAAGAAAATGGATGTTTGTTATAAATGTGCTAGGTGGACTTATGATAAAAAATGTTGTTCTTCTGGATTTGTTCCTACGAACAGAGAAGATAAAATTAACTTCATAAAGGATGGTCTGAATAATGAGAATTTAGATGATATAGAACTTTCTCTTGACACACATCCTAGTGGAGTCGTATATTACGGGATTCGATGTTTGTGGAATAAATTCAAACCAAAATATGAACAACGTCTTGGGAATCTAACGTTAAAAGATCATGTATGCCAATTCATAAAAAATTGGACGAAAGGCATATCCCCGACTCTTAGAAGGCGTTTAAGCTGTTTCTGGACGTAAAACCAGTGGAAGATGTGAGCCACAATCACAACTACTGTACATACATGCGTAAGTATTTTTAATTTTTGTCTTTGTCATATTTTTTGAATAAAGAAAGTGATATGCAATAAATGCATTCATGATTCTATTGAATAGTTGAAGCACGATTAATGCAGTCACTGATTTAATAAATCTTTTCACTTTATTTTGTATCTATAAATAAACACTGTATTTGTTTCTTTTTTGCATCTTTTAAACTTGCAATTCTCTTTTTTTTCTAAAACAATTTTCTACTTGTAAAATAAAATGGAGTCGTCATCATCATCTTCTACAAAAAGATTTAACTTCATCTGCATTTTTTTGGGTGCTAATCATGGGAAAGAGGCTTCCTTTACTGAACAGCCCACAACTTGGATCGTATCTTAGGAGAAAAATGCATTCATATAGTTTACGGAGGAGAAAAGTCCAGGATTATGTGGGACGAGCTGCTGCTTCTGTCTATATGGGAGGAGTAAAAGTGTTGGGAATCATCCCAAAACCTCTGGCTGAAAGTAAAATCACCCGGACAACTATGGAAGATGAGTTTAGAGCTGTGAATATGCAAGACCGCATAACTCACATGATAAATAATGATGACGCCTTTATCACCCTTCCAGGTGGTTTTGGCACTCTTGAGAACTTTTTGATGTGGTTACCACAGCCCAACTAAATATTCATAAAAAAGCAATCGGTCTGCTAAATGTCAATATTTTCTTTAATGGTTTACTATCTTTCATCCACTACTCTTCTGAAAAAGGTTTTATTTCTGAGTGTGCTAAACGAATCATAGTGGTTGCAACAACACCAGAAGAGCTGATTGAAAACTTATCGCATTTGTTCCTCAACCAGATTCAACTCTAGCTAAAGTTGTTTGGATGAAAGATTTTACTGTGCGGAAGGGCAAAACTGATTAGTTCATTTCCCTTTGAGACCCCACTTTATTCCTCTTGTTGTTTTTATCTTTTAGCGGGTGTGAAAATCGTGAAAATGATGGCAGCTTAAGGAGTTTCTTTTTGATATCTTGACGTACATCTATTGATGATTTATGTACTCCCTCCGTCTGCCACCCATGTGCAACAATTTCCTTTTCCGTCCGTCCGCTACCTATGTGCATTGTTTATTTTTGGCAATTTTTTTTTACTACAAGTGGGCCCCTTACTCCACTTATAACACATTCTACCAACTAAGTCAACTGAAATATTAAAACTCGTGCCGGTCAAAATTGTAATACCCGAGATTCTCGGTACCGGTTATTTTTGAATTTTTGTCGATTGCGCCGTTCATTTTGTTCCGTTGGCGATTTCTTGAGATTTTCCCCTATGTTGGGTACGACACGATGTACCGTGTTGTGGTGTTCGTCGGGTACGACTTATCGTTGCGTAAGTCAAGCTAATAGTATGTCTCGCTTTGTTATGTGTTCGTTTTCGATTTGGATCGTTGGTGTTGTCCGTTAGTGTTTCGTTGCATGTTGAATAATTATTGTTTTGTCGAGGAGTATCGTTTTTATGCATTTGGTCGACTTTGAAAGATCATCACCGGCGCTTATAAAGTCTAAAAATTCTGAAACTTTACAATGTGATAGAGCATCAAATTAGCTTTCCAATGGTTCAAACGGCGAGTCAATCGGAGTCCGGACGGAGAATATATGCTCATAATGACAAAGTCTACACTGTCAGAATACGGCCCTAGAATACGACGCTGTTTGCACCGTTTTTGATGAGTCGTTTATAACACGGCGCTGGAATACGGCTATAATTTGAGCCATGATCTGAGCCGTTTTGTCCAGTTGTATAAATAGGACAATCACGTTTTTCAGCCTATTTTCACTTCTCTCTCTCGGTTTTTGGGCGATTTGATAGGGATTTCAATCCCTGAGTAGATTATCATCATATTCTTGAAGTCCTGATCATGTTTAACAACATCTAATCCATTGTTCTTCGTCGGATTGAGGTAATTCTTCAAAAAAATCCTTTTTCAACTATTTTGGGGTTTTCCTTTTGATTTCAATTCTGGGCCGATTATGATGAATTGGTCATGTAATTCTTGTTGTATTGGTTGTAATCTACGGATTAGTAACTCGTTTATCGATTTTGTTTCACCCGGAACATGATTTTGGCTTTCTTGGAATGAACCCTTGAACCCTTGTCGTTTCTTAGTGTCGATTGAGATTTCGTTTAGTATTGTTGATTCGTAGCGGTGTTATTCTCGTGGTGATTGTGTTGTTATTGATTTCTCGCGAAGGTGGTCGGTTTTTGGGGCTGTTTCGGGGCTGTTTTGGGGCTGTTTCGGCCGAGCTGTTTCGGGACTGTTTTGGGACTGTTTCGGTCGGGCTGTTTCGGGACTGTTTTGGGGCTGTTTCGGCCGAGCCGCTTTCGTCGGAGTATTCACAAATTGATTTCGAGGCAAGTATCTTGCCCATACATTACATGTTTTGTCGATATAATGGTTGCTAATTGTCGATATGTGCTAAATAAATATTTATAACCATTTTTCAAAAGAATCGGTATATTTACCATCATGGTTTTCGTAAAGGTGACCCGTGTGTGTCGGGAATTAATATGCTTAGTTGAATATGTGTGCTAGTATCGAGTATAGGATCACCTTACTTTCGTGTGATGTCATTATGTATGATTATGTCGTCGGTAAATGTAAAGTATAACTCTTTTGTCAAATTATGTGCTTGGAGTCACGTAGTTATGGATGAATATGTGAGTTTGTGTGATATTAGTTGTGTCGTTCGGTGCTGTTGAGATCTTGTGCTTCCTTTTGAATTGTTATAGTTCTGGGTCGTAAGTACGTGTTGGATAATATGGCCATTCTAGCAGGTACCTCGACTATATATATTTGGTGTGTTTGACCTTTGAGAGTTGTGGTTTTGTAATCTGTGAGTTGTTCTTCCACCCGGGGATGGCATGTGTGGCCTCTGGGGGCCGATACTAATGGGTACGTCCACGGAAGTGGACTTGGGTGCGTGTGTTGATGTTCTTCCACCTGGGAACCGTTCGACGGGACCTCTGGGGGCCGATACTAATGGGTACGGCCGCAGAAGTGGTTTCCCATCTGGGGACGGTCCGACGGGGTCTCTGGGGGCCGATACTAATGGGTATGGCCACGGGTTACCAAGTGTGGTTTCTGTGATATAGATGTTGACGTTTTGATGATTAATTGTGATATGTCCGGAGTATCACAATGCTTTATGCTCGGGGTCGATATGCATTATATATCAAGTCTTGGTATGGCTAGAATGGCATAAGAATAATGTATTATGTGTAATGTGTCCTTGTAAGTGAATTGAAGTGGATGATCGGGTCGTGGACCCTGTGTTTTGTGACCGGAATGGTTGGGTCGTGGACCCCGTGTTTTGTTAACGAATTTGTATTTTGAAAAATGAACTTTGGGGTTGTGACCCTAAGTGGCTTTCGAGGAATTAAGAACTTTTCAATTTCTAATGTTTTCAAAACTCCCGAGATTTGGAATTGTTTTCAAAGTGCGTGCTTGTTTCGTTTATACTTTCAAGTCTTGAACTATTTTAATTAAATGATATATCTCGGGAAGTCTTTCGTTGTATTCTCGGAATGTGTTGTGTATGGCTCGTATTTGCACTTTATACTTGCACTAGCGAAACAGTGGAGTTTTGCTAACCCCCGAGTAATCGGGGGGTAGATATCTGTATTGTGTCCAGGTACATGCAGGTTTTCGGGAGCAAGACACAGGATCGGTACGAGGGATGATGAAAGACGAATGATACTAATCACACAAAGGCCAGTTTTGGGTTCAGTTAGTCGGAGTCCATTGTATTGTCTTTTTCGCTGCCGTATTGTCTATGTTTTGAAGTATTTTACCCTTGCGTGGGTATGAGTCTGGATAGGGTTATGTAGTTTTGATTTTTAAGACAGTGACAAAAGACCAAATCGGTGTAATGGTTCGTGATTATGCCATGTCGGCATGTAATGCATTATGTTGTTTCGATGTTTAGCCTGGTGGATCCTCACGGAGAGGGTCTGCGGCGTGTAATATTCCCGGTTAGATTATGGGGGTGTTACATTTATGGTATCAGAGCTTAGGTTGAGGAAACCTAGGCTGTCGGGTTGAGTTATGTGTTGTTGAGTCTTGTATTGTCAGATTTTGTCTGACTGAGTCGTGTCGCGACGCGTCGTTTGGAATGTCGGCCGTGATTAGTATCAGGGTGCAGCCATCATCTTCGTGCAATCCGTGGATGTAAGTCTCCCTACTACATGTTGTACCACGAGCTATTCGAGCCTGTGTGATTCTGTGTTATGTAATAGTATTTGAAGGTGCATCGTGAGTAAGTGACATATATTTGATGATTCTCGTTTTATGCTAGAATGAAGAATGAAATTACTAAATGTATCCTTGTACGAACTGTTTTTCTTGCAAGAGTAACAACCTCGGAATTTTTAGTTTCGAAGACTTCTGGGGAGCCACGTAAATTTTTAAAATGTTCTCCAAGGGAGGAAAAATTTTGATTTTCGTATGATGACCTCAAGGTCAAATTTTTTGAGACTTCAACTATCGATATTTCATTTTCATCTCATACTATAAGTTTTCAAAACACGGGTTTTTAACTCAAATAAGGTCTACAAAATATACTCAAGACGTGACTCTCGTTTGTAACTTTCCGGTTTCATGAATGTTAGTCAGAAGATGTGTATTGATGATGCTCTCGTTGTTGAGCAGTGGTGCCAGTTTTATGATTAAAATAGTAACGTGAATGTTGAGTCCATCGGTATGTATGTGTTGAGATAGTCCTCTTTATTGAGAAGTAAAATTTTCGTTTTTGTAGGATGATTTTCTTTTGATGGTTGCTTGTGAGATGTTATAATTATGTGAGTCGATGACATTTAGACTCGTATGTTGTTGCTTACTTGTAACCTTCGAGTCTAGTATTACCTCGTATATGTTTGCAATCGTGTTGGTGATTAGAGCAGTTAGCACAGGCTTAGTGCGAGCCTAACGCGCACTAACGTGGCATGTTTAGCGCACATTAATCTTTGTTGTAACGCGCGTTAATCAACCTGGGCAGAGGCTATGCAATCGCATTTTAGCCGTTAGGTCTAACTTTTGCGGCCAATCACCTGTAGTTGTATTCTCTACGTGGTGTCTAGTGATAACAACTGTTATGCGTGAATGTGTGTTAAGACTTTCGTATTGCTAGGTGATATTTGATTGTGTTTGATGAATTGATAAATTATGTCTGCTGTGTGTGTGTGTTCAAAAACACTTTCCTGGAAACTTCACAAAGTTTTGACGGTTCGATTAATCGGCGGCTCCATGTATACTTTGAAAATGATTTGGAATGGGCGAGCCGGCCTTGGATTCTCAAATAAAACCTAGATGGTATTTGAAAGAGTTGTTTCAAAGTACATGTAGACATTTTGTAAAATGTTACCATCGTTGATTTTCATGTAGTGTTGGGGGGATTTTCCAAAATGATTTTTAACGTATTGTTGTATTTTCAGATAATTCGAGTACATGATTTTCAAAAATCTTTCACATCATAAAAATATTTTATTTCAAAAACCAATACGATTTTTTATATTCAAAAATATATATTGAAAGATGAAAAATCTCACTCGATGTAAACTTCAAACTCAGATTTGAGAAAGTTTCCTGTATTGATTAAAGTATGTACGAATGGTTTGATGACTTTGCATGGCTACCTTGTTGTTATTAACGTAATGCTGGTGTGTAGTGGCGTGGTGATTTTGACAATGCCGGTTGCACAGAAAATATTATTTAGCCAATGATTTCAAAATGAGACGGTTAAAGTCTGTTGTTTAGAAGTTTTGATGAAGCAACTCGAGGTACCAAAAATACTTTTAAAGTTTTACTTTGAAGAGCACACAAATCCAAGGATTTTCAAATGATATCATTTAAAAGAATACCTCGTGGATTTTCTTATCGAGTTGTTAGTAGTTACCTTATGTGATATTGTCGTGCTGAGTTGATACTTTAGCATGTTATTTTTGCAAAGTTGTGGCATCGTATCGAGTGAGAATCCACTTAGTATGCCGAGGGACAGAGGATTGCGGTCGTGACCGCGGTACAGTTGGTCATGGATATCAGATGCATGATCAAGAAGATATGGCCGAGAAGGTCGCTATTCCAGCATTTCGTTCTCGGTATTTAGGTTTCGGGGACGAAACCTCTTTTAAAGGTGATATGATGTAATATCCGCAATTTTCAATTTTTGGTAAATTTCTTTTTTGGCAGGAGTTGGTTTAACGAATCGCCTGTGATCGTTTCGTCCTTCTGTGAATGTTTCATTCTACACTTGTTAACATCCGAGTTCGTTTCGGTGTCGTTTTGCTGAGTTCCGTGCTTTTTGGCGAGTTTTCCGCATTTGAGATCGATTCTTGCGAATCTTGTTCGAAATTATTGTTCGTGTTTCCCCGTAAGTCCGTTTAACCTTGTTAGACATTTTTTGAAGTTCAGTTTGGTTATACGTTGTCTTATCGTGATGTTTCAGGCGTTAGGGCCATTTTGTAATTTCCCAAAGTTTTGGGGTGGTTGCCTTCGTATCGTATTTCCCGATCTTCAAGTTATCGGAATCATGTGTCATCTAGAGTTGCTCTGCCTGGATTGTTTCATGTTTTAAGTTTCGGGACGAAACTTCTTTTAAGGAGGGTAGAATGTAATATCCGAGATTCTAGGTTCCGGTTATTTTTGAATTTTTGTCGATTGCGCCCTTCATTTTGTTCTGTTGGTGATTTCTTGAGATTTTACCCTATGTTGGGTACGACACGATGTACCGTGTTGTGGTGTTCGTCGGGTACGACTTATCGTTGCGTAAGTCGAGCTAATAGTATGTCTCGCTTTGTTATGTGTTCATTTTCGATTTGGATCGTTGGTGTTGTCCGTTAGTGTTTCGTTGCATGTTGAATAATTATTGTTTTGTCGAGGAGTATCGTTTTTGTGCATTTGGTCGACTTTGAAAGATCACCACCGGCGCTTATAAAGTCTAAAAATTCTGAAACTTTACAATGTGATAGAGCATCAAATTGGCTTTCCAATGGTTCAAACGGCGAGTCAATCGGAGTCCGGACAGAGAAGTTATGGTCATAATGACAAAGTCTACACTGTCAGAATACGGCCCTGGAATACGACGCTGTTTGCACCGTTTTTGCTGAGTCATTTATAATACGGCGCTGGAATACGGCTCTACTTTGGGCCGTGATCTGAGCCGTTTTGTTTAGTTGTATAAATAGGACAGTCGCGTTTTTCAGCCTATTTTCACTTCTCTCTCTCGGTTTTTGGGCGATTTGATGGGAATTTCAATCCCTGAGTAGATTATCATCATATTCTTGAAGTCTTGATCATGTTTAACAACATCTAATCCATTGTTCTTCGTCGGATTGAGGTAATTCTTCAAAAAAATCCTTTTTCAACTATTTTGGGGTTTTCCTTTTGATTTCAATTCTGGGCCGATTATGATGAATTGGTCATGTAATTCTTGTTGTATTGGTTGTAATCTACAGATTAGTAAATCGTTTATCGATTTTGTTTCACCCGGAACATGATTTTGGCTTTCTTGGAACGAACCCTTGAACCCTTGTAGTTTCTTAGTGTCGATTGACATTTCGTTTAGTGTTGTTGATTCGTAGCGGTGTTATTCTCGTGGTGATTGTGTTGTTATTGATTTCTCGCGAAGGTGGTCGGTTTTTGGGGCTGTTTCGCTGGGGGGCCGTTCGCCAAGTTGTTTCGGACTGCTTTGGGGCTGTTTCGATTTCGGATCGCTTTTGGAAATGCTTCGGCCAAGCCGCTTTCGTCGGAGTATTCACAAATTGATTTTGAGCAAGTATCTTGACCATACATTACGTATTTTGTGGATATAATGGTTGCTAATTGTCGATATGTGCTAAATAAATATTTATAACCATTTTTCAAAAGAATCGGTATATTTACCATCATGGTTTTCGTAAAGGTGACCCTTGTGTGTCGGGAATTAATATGCTTAGTTGAATATATGTGCTAGTGTCGAGTATAAGATCACCTTACTTTCGTGTGATGTCATTATGTATGATTATGTCGTCGGTAAATGTAAAGTGTAATTCTTTTGTCAAATTATGTGCTTGGAGTCACGTAGTTATGGATTAATATGTGAGTTTGTGTGATATTGCTTGTGTCGTTCGGTGCTGTTGAGATCTTGTGCTTCCTTGTGAATTGTTATAGTTCTGGGTCATAAGTACGTGTTGGATAATATGGTCATTCTAGCAAGGTACCTCGACTATATATATTTTGTGTGTTTGACCTTTGAGAGTTGTGGTTTTGTAATCTGTGAGTTGTTCTTCCACCCGGGGATGGCATGTGTGGCCTCTGGGGGCCGATACTAATGGGTACGGCCACGAAAGTGGACTTGGGTGCGTGTGTTGATGTTCTTCCACCTGGGGACGGTTCGACGAGACCTCTGGGGGCCGATACTAATGGGTACGACCGCGGAAGTGGTTTCCCACCTGGGAACGGTCCGACGGGGCCTCTGGGGGCCGATACTAATGGGTATGGCCACGGGTTACCAAGTGTGGTTTCTGTGATATTGATGTTGACGTTTTGATGATTAATTGTGATATGTCCGGAGTATCACAATGCTTTATTCTCGGGGTCGAGATGCATTATATATCGAGTTTTGGTATTTGGCTAGAATGGCATAAGAATAATGTATTATGTGTAATGTGTCCTTGTAAGTGAATTGAAGTGGATGATCGGATCGTGGACCCTGTGTTTTGTGACCGGAATGGTTGGGTCGTGGACCCCGTGTTTTGTTAACGGAGTTGTATTTTGTAAAATGAACTTTGGGGCTGTGACCCTAAGTGGCTTTCGAGGAATTAAGAACTTTTCAATTTCTAATGTTTTCAAAACTCCCGAGATTTGGAATTGTTTTCAAAGTGCTTACTTGTTTCGTTTCTACTTTCAAGTCTTGAACTATTTTAATTAAATGATATATCTCGGGAAGTCTTTCGTTGTATTCTCGGAATGTGTTGTGTATGGCTCGTATTTGCACTTTATACTTGCACTAGCGAAATAGTGGAGTTTTGCTAACCCCCGAGTAATCGGGGAGTGGATATTTGTATTGTGTCCAGGTACATGCAGGTTTTCGGGAGCAAGACACAGGATCGGTACGAGGGAGGATGAAAGACGAATGATACTAATCACACAAAGGACAGTTTTGGGTTCAGTTAGTCGGAGTCCATTGTATTGTCTTTTTCGCTGCTGTATTGTCTATGTTTTGAAGTATTTTACCCTTGCGCGGGTATGAGTCTGGATAGGGTTATGTAGTTTTGATTTTTAAGACAGTGACAAAAGACCAAATCGGTCTAATGGTTCGTGATTATGCCATGTCGGCATGTAATGCATTATGTTGTTTCGATGTTTAGCCTGGTGGATCCTCACGAAGAGGGTCTGCAGCGTGTAATATTCCCGGTTAGATTATGTGGGTGTTACAAAAATAATGCACATGGTTGGCAGATGGAGGGAGTATTATTTTTCTATTGCTGTAATTTTCTCATTTTTTAACAATAGTTTTGATGGCAGCTTAAGGCGACTCTTAGGACTCTCTTGAAGCGCATCTAGGTCCCGTGCGAGGCACGGACATGTACGTATACTGAAATAATTTTTTGCATGAAGTTATACATGAACTGAAATAATTTCAAAATTAGAAATACGATTAAAGATCATATTTTATACTATTTTCATGAACCTTTTTATATTTGATAAGATTTCATAAATTTTGGATAAATATTTATACAATAAAATCACACAATTATTTTTAATTGCTAAAATATTAATTGAGTTTTCAATGACATGAAATTAAATATATCAAATTGAAAATGAGTATACATAATGGCCAATATATGACATTAGCGTAGATGTGATTTTAACGTAAAAAAAGTGGCTATGTACGTAAGATTATACCTTGAAACATGGGCTTTTCTACCGTCAGGCCAGGAAAACTTGACCTGACGTTAGGCCGGTGTTAAAATTACATATTTTTTTATATTTGTCGATTCCAATCCGTAGAGTTCAATCCTAACAAGAAGAATATACAACTTGAATCGACAAATATGAAAAAATATGTAGTGTAATTAAGATGTATTTTCTTATCGTCAGGTCAGGAAAACTTGGTCTTGTATTAGGCTGGTACTAAAATTGCATTTGTTTTCATATTTGTTGATTCCAATCCACACAGCTCAACTCTAATAAGAAGAATATACAAATTGGAATCGACAAATATGAAAAAAAATATGTAATTTTAATACCGACCTAACGTCAGACCAAGTTTTCCTGGCCTGACGGTAGAAAAGCCCTTGAAACATATTACAAACTCTCTTAATTAATTTTATGCAAATGTGGGTTGTCATACCCCATTTTTTCATACATACGGACTGTTATAAGCTAGTGTATGCGCGTGACTGGATAACATAGTAAGGGCTCGTTCGGTAGCCATGTTTCGGCAGGTTAGGATAAATTAATTTGCCGAAACTAACGTTTGGTAGCTATGTTTTGTTAACTCCTTGGCCCGGCTTTAAGCTCAAGCCCTTCACTATTCCACTGTTCAAGCTTGGTTACGGAACTCACCAAAATGGTGGGTTTAAATAACTTGATTGAACAATGCTCATTTTAACCCAATAATCCCAAAATTACCCCTTTATTTTTTTTAAGAAATCCAGAATATTAATATTAAAAATCGAAAATTTTTATTTAAAGTTCGAAAATAAAAAATAAAAATTAGTTCGAAAATAAAAAATAAAAATCAAAATTTTTTATTTAAAGTTCGAAAGTAAAAAATCAAAATTAGTTCGAACATAAAGAATAAAAATCGAAATTTTTTATTTAAAGTTCGAAAATAAAAAATAAAAATTAGAAATCGAAATTTTTTATTTAAAGTTCGAAAATAAAAAAAATAGTTCGAAAATAAAAAATAAAAATCGAAAATTTAATTTAAAGTTCGAAAATAAAAAAACTAAAAATCTATTTTATTTACTTTTCATAAAAAAACTATTTTATTTTTTCAGAAAAATCTAAAAATCGAGAAAACAGATTAAAGATTAGTATTAGTATTCCAGATTTAAAAAAAAAATAAAGTTTCAATTTTTTAATATATATATATATATATATTAAATTATCATATATTTATATAAGCTTATAAATGTATATAGTATATAAATATAACAAGGATAAAAATATAATTTTATAATTTAATCTAAATAGTATATTTTTTCTACCAAAACCAAACTCTCATCTCCATTTTATCTAACTTGCTATATCCTAACATGCCATATCTTGACATGGTTACTGTTAAACATCATTTCATCAGAAATCATGTGCTTAACAAAAGAGTTAAAGTGGAAAGAGTCAGCACTGAATACCAAATTGCTGACATATTCACTAAACCTTTGCCAGAAGAAAGGTTTTTGGAGTTAAGCAGGGAACTTGGTCTACTAGATTGGCTATCTAGTACAGACGAAAAAGCTACTTGATGATCAGATCAGACGAGCAAGGAAGCTACCTGATGCAGACAATGAAGAGCTACCTGATCAGAGCAGACAAGGAACTCACCTGAGAGGCTCACGCGTCACCTTACTCAGTCCATCCGGGCTCGAGTAAAATGTATAAAGATTTGAGAAAGAATTTCTAGTGGAATGACATGAAGAATGAGGTAGTCGAGTTTGTGGCTAAGTGTTTGACTTGTCAACAAGTCAAAATCGAGCATCAGCGGCCAGCCGGATTGTTGAAACCACTTCCCGTTCTGGAATGGAAGTGGGAAGATATCTCCATGGATTTTGTCACCAACTTGCCGAGGACGAAGACCGAAATGAATATGGTGTGGGTGATTGTAGACCGACTGACCAAGTCGGCACATTTTCTGGGCATCAAGGATACTTGGGGTCCAGAAAAATTGGCTCGTGTTTTTATCGCGCAGATAGTGAGGCTTCATGGTACGCTGAGGACCATTATTTCGGATAGAGATGGCCAGTTTGTATCGCACTTTTGGCAGGCGGTACATAAGGCATTGGGGACACAGTTGCGTTTGAGTACATCCTTCCACCCTCAGACAGACGGACAGTCTGAGCGTACCATTCAGACGTTCGAGGATATGTTGCGCACGTGTGCGTTAGACTGGAGTAGTGACTGGGAGGAGCATTTGGCCTTGATTGAGTTTACTTATAATAATAGTTGGCACGCGACGATTAAGATTGCACCGTATGAGGCCCTTTATGGCCGATGTTGCCGATCACCGATATGTTGGGATGAACCGTCCGATTTAGTCGGTACCGCGCTGGACCTTGTGTTGGAGACGAGAGAGAAAGTTGAATTGATTAGAAAGAGAATGTTGGCGGCTCAGAGTCGACAAAAGTCTTATGCGGATGTTAGGCGTCGACCCTTGGAGTTTTAAGTGGGAGATCATGTTCTGTTAAGAGTGTCTCCGTCGAAGGGAGTTTTTCGTTTTGGGAAAAAGGGGAAGCTCAGCCCGAGGTACATTGGACCTTTCGAGATATTGGAGAGAGTTGGCGAGTTAGCGTGCCGTTTGGCATTACCTCTGTCGTTGAGTCATGTACATAGTGTGTTTCACGTCTCCCAGTTGAGGAAGTACGTTCCGACCCGTCCCACATTATTGATTTCGGAGACATGGAGATCGAGAAGGATGTTACGTTTGAGGAGAGGCCCGTTAGAATTTTGGAGCGTCGAGACAAGCAGTTAAGGCACAAAGCCATTCCCTTGGTTAAGGTGCAATGGTCGAGGCAAGGAGTGGAAGAAGCGACGTGGGAGTTAGAGGAGGATATGCGTTCGAGGCACCCCGAGCTTTTTGATTCTTAAGTTTCGGGACGAAACTTTATTTTAGAGGGGGAGAATGTAATATCCGTAACTTTTCATTTTTAGCAGTTTCCATTTTTGGTATATGTCTATTTTTATCAACTCGCTTGTAACCGTTTTGACATTCTGAATCTACTTTATTCTTGGGGTTTTTCCATTTGGTCGAGTTTTGGTGATGTTTTCACGTAATTTCTTTTTATGACATGTTTTGCCGTATGAACGTTCGATTCTCGTAAAACTCGTTCGTTTTCGTTGTTTCTTGGATTGTACAAGTTCGTATAGTTGCGTTGGTCGTGTTGAGACTTTCGGTTTGTAAATCCGACGTCGTATCGTGATATTCGGGCACTTGGGCCATTTTTGTAATTTCCTATAAGTTTAGGGAATTTCGTTTCCTTTGTCGTATTACGGACCCTCTGGTGGTCGGAAATTGTATTTTTCTTTCAGCGCTTACCTCTGTCGTCCTGTATACTTCGTGTTTATGTTTCTGGATTCTGTCCTTGTCGTGCGTTTCGAGTTTCGTACCTTTGGCAGCAGCGTACTGCTGATCTGAGCAGTACTGAACTGCTGTGTGGGTAGCGCACGCTATCCCTTGTTACCTTGCGTGCGCTATCGATGTGCAGTTAGCGTACACTAACTCGTTATTGTTAGCGTGCGCTAGCGAGTGGTAGCAGTAGCTACTGGACCGTTTATAGCCCCGTTAGTGCGCGCTATCTTGTGATAGTTAGCGTGCGCTAGCTACATGTTTTAATATATCAGCGGGCAGTTCAGAATCAGCATTTTTCACTCTTTTCTTCCGTTTTCTTCACGGGGCGACTCCAGAGGGTGATTCTCTTCAGTTCTGATCGGAGAATTCTTCGTATTCCATCACCATAGAATCGTGTTAGCATATTACCATCAGCGTAATCATCCTCCATCGTCCGAATCAGAGATGTTTTCTTCAGGAACCCTAACTTGTCTAATTTGGGGGTTTTTTGGGTTTTTCGTGTTTGATTCCAGATTGTTCATGAATGTTATGAAATTTCTTACCGATTGTTGTTATTAGGTGATTCCCAATCCGTTTTCCTCGATTTAATCCGTAAATTGTTGATACGGGAAGATTTTGCGTAAACCCTCGCCCGTATCGATTGATCGTTCATTGTCGTAGTTTATAATCGGGGTTATGGGTGTATTCCAATCGATTGTTGTTGTCCGTTGGGACTGAACTATGTTGATCCTTCGTTTAGGAACCGTCGTTTTCCACCCGGACCATTCGTAGTCGTATTTCATTTCCGATCCTTCGAAGATGTCTCAAAGGCAAGCACTTTACATTTGTTTACCTGTTCTAGTATTTGAATTATGGCTATTCGTGGTTGTGTGGATGGATATGAGTATGTTCACCTAGGGACAGTCCGACGAGGCCTCTAGGGATACGTATTGCCGTGTGTGTGTGTATCACGAACTATGGTTAACCACCCAGGGATGTCCGACGGGGCTCGGCGGGGTACGGTGGCCGTGAGTCTCGTACCAACGGTTAACTTTGAATTGTTTTGTTGGAGAAATATGTTTTGTGCTTGTTGCACCGTAAATATTCCGGAATATAAATGATTTCTAAAATGATTTTTGGCGCATATTTTCATGTGATTAGAATGGTAGTTCAAATGGATTGTACTTGCACTAGCAGTTGTCGCTAACCCCTTAAATGGGGGAAATACTTTTTGTATTTCAGGTTCAGGACTTGGAAGCAAGCGAGCACTCGAGCCGTATGAGAGTGATGGGCAAGCATGATACTGTCCAGTAGTTGATTATTGGTGTTCTGTTCTGTCGGTTATTATTGATGTCTTGTTTTGGGATTTCTGTATTATAAATTTGGTTTAAGCACTCGAGTACTTCCTTTTTAAAATTATTAACGATGTGTTCCCGTTTTTGGGAAATGGATTTGATGTCAGATTTTATTTGTCAGATTTAAATCTTTTATTTGAATGTCGTGGTTTGAGAAATTGTCCGATTATTAGTGACGTATGTCCTTGTTGTTTGTCGAGTCGGTTTGTTAGCCTGGTGGATTCCATAGTGTGGGGTCCACAGTGCTGTAATATACCTTGAATGTCTTGGGAGTGTTACAGTTTTGACAAGTGAGGATAGGTATCAAGGTAATCCAATCACAGAAGCTGATATTAAGGATTTTGCAGATTGTATTCAAAAGAATAACCTATCAGAAATCAAAATGGTAGGAAACCAATACACTTGGTGTAATCAGCAAGAAGGAGAGAACCGCATTTTTTCTTTGATTAATAGGTGTCTTGAAAATAATGTATGGTTCAGAGAGTATGCAGATGTTATAGTGGAGATTCTGGACAGAAATGTCTCAGATCACTACCCCTTGCTTCTAAAATTTGAAGATGAAAGGATAAGGAGAAACACTCCATTTAGATTTTTAAATGTGTTAGCTGAGCACAAGGATTTTTAGAGAATAGTGGAGCAGACCTGGGAGAGATAATGCCATAAGAATAAACTTCTAAATCTCTGGTATAAACTCGAGAATTAAAACAGCCTCTGAAACTATTAAATGTAGCACACTTAAAAGCTACAGCAGAGAGGGTCACCAAGGCTAGAGATGAGCTAAAGCATATTAAAACACAGCTAAACTTGGACAGGCTTAATCATGACTTGATTGAAAAGGAGAAACAGGCTATGGCCACACTGGAGAAGTGGAGTGGGATTGAAGAACTGATTTGGTACCAGAAATCAAGAGTAGACTGGATCCAACTTAGAGATAAAAACACCAAATTTTTTCACTCATATGCTAATGCAATGAAAACAAGTCAGGCTATTAAACTTCTCATTAAAACTGATGGCACAATGTGTAATAGCCAGACTGAAATTAAAGAAGAAATTAGAGCTTTTTACATAAGTTTGATGGGAAGTGCTTCCAGAGAATTGCCAATGGTGGATAAACATGTTATTGACAGGGGGCCGAAGCTTACTAATGCTTACCATCTCTGTGACCCTATTGCAGATGATGAAATTAAGAAGGCACTGTGGAGTATGGGACGTAATAAATCCCCTGGCATGGATAGTTTTAATGCATTATTCTTCAAGAAAACTTGAAACATTATTGGTATAGAGGTATGCCAGGCTATTCAAAGCTTCTTTAATACAGGGTATTTACCTAACACCCTGAACAGTACCTTGATTACTCTTTTGCCTAAGGTTAGGCAGCCTAACATCATTAGAGATTATATGTCTATTGCTTGTTGTAGTACCATCTACAAAGTGATTTCCATGGTGCTAGCAATTCGAATGCAAGGAGTTCTAGGAAACTTGATCAATGATAGCCAATCTGCTTTTGTTAAAGGAAGAGTAATTCATGATAATATACTCATTAGTCATGAATTGATCAAAGGTTATTCAAGAAAGCATGTCTCACCTAGGTGTATGGTTAAGGTGGATATAGAAAAGGCATATGACTGTTGAATGGCCTTTTCTGCAATGGTTGCTTCTAGAATTGGGTTTTCCCTACAGATTTATGAAATGGATTATGGGTTGTGTTGAAGGTGTGTCATATATAATAAATGTAAATGGAGAATTGGCTGAACCATTCCAAGCTAGGAAATGCCTGAGACAAGGAGACCCAATGTCTCCTTATTTGTTTGTGTTCTGTATGGAATACTTAAGCAGATGCTTGATGGAGCTTAAGACAAATGGTGATTTCAAATATCACCCAAGATGTAGAAAATTTGGGATTATTCACTTGTGTTTTGCAGATGACTTACTCATGTTCACAAGGGGGGATGTAATCTCAGTTAGGAAATTGGTGCATACTTTTGATAAATTCTCTAGTGCCTCAGGTTTGAAGGCCAACCCCAGCAAGAGTTGTATATATTTTGGAGGAGTTCCTGAAACTGTATAGGGTGCAATACTAGAGGAGTTTGGGTTAACTAGAGGCGAATTGCCTTTTAAGTATCTTGGGGTGTCCCTATCATCCAAGAATCTAAGTGTGATACAATGTGAACCACTCATCAAGAAGATATTAGAGAGAATTGAAAGTTGGACATCCAAACTTCTGTCATATGTTTGGAGAATTTAATTAATCAAATCTACTTTGTTTAGCATGCAGTCATATTGGTGCCAAATATTCTTAATACCTCAGAAAGTTTTGAAAATAATCCAGCAGGCCCGCAGGGCATTCTTATGGACTGGATCAGCAGGTATTACAAGGAGAGCATTAGTGGATATCTGTATGACAGGGAGTCAGGCTGTAGCAATCCCAATTCATGTCGAAGCATGCGGAATCTTGTTGTGTCGAGAGGTTTGGTAAAGATGTCGGCTAACTGGATATCTGTATGAACTTTTTTCAGCCGAACATCCTTGTTCTCGACATGAATTATGATGAAGTGATGCTTCATGTTGATATGCTTAGTGCACGAGTGCAATACAGGGTTGTGCGTTATTGCAATTGCACTTGTGCTATCGCACATTATCGGCATTTCTTTCGCTTCAATTCCATAGTCTGACAGCTGTTGTTGCATCCAAAGGATCTGCATACAGCAACTACCAGCAACATAGTATTCTGATTCAGCTGTTGAAAGCGAGTTTGCCAATTATTTCTTGCTAAAACAAGACACAAGTCTAGGTCCAAGAAAGTGACAAGTTCCACTTGTACTCTTCCTATCTAGCTTGAAACCTCCGAGATCTGAGTTGCTGTAGCCAACTAAATCGAATCCGCCTTCTTTAGGATACCACAGTCCTACATCGACTGTTCCTTTGACGTATTTCAAGATTCGTTTGGCTGTTGTGAAGTGTGATTCTTTAGGTGCTACTTGATATCGCGCACACACTCCTACAGCAAACTGGATATCGGGCCTGCTAGCCGTTAGGTACATGAGTGAGCCAATAAGCATCCTGTAGAGTGATTGATCAACTAGCTTTCCAGCTTCATCAGCACTAATTTGCACGGAAGTGCTCATGGGGGTTGACGATGATTTGGAAGTATTCATTCCAAACTTGTTGAGAATCCTTGCTGTATTTTTCCTGGTTGATGAATATCCCTGTATGCAACGGCTTTACCTGCAATCCTAGAAAATAACTAAGTTCTACCATCATACTCATTTCAAATTTCCTTTGCATGAGATGAGAGAACCTCTGACACAATGCAAGGTTAGTTGAACCAGATATTATATCATCTACATAGATTTGAACCATCAGGAGGTCATCACCTTCCTGTATTTTGAACAATGTCTTGTCCACAACACCTTTCTCGAATCCATTATCGGTTAGATACTGGGACAGGGTCTCATACCATGCTCTAAGGGCTTGCTTAAGTCCATAGAGCACTTTCCTTAGCCTATATATGAGGTCTCTGCCTTCTGGATTGACAAACCCTGGTGGTTGTTCAACATATACTTCTTCGGCAAGGTCTCCATTCAGGAATGCACTCTTGACGTCCATTTGATATACAATGAAGCTCTTATGGGCGGAAAAGGCTAGAAATATCCTAATAGCTTGTAGTCTGGCTACAGGGGCAAAAGTTTCATCGTAGTTTATGCCTTCTTCCTGTCGGTAGCCTTGTGCGACTAGACGGGATTTATTCCTAATGATGAGTGAATTTCTATCCTTCTTGTTTCTAAATACCCTTTTGGTTCCAATTACGGATTGATGCGTAGGTCTCTGTACAAGATACCATACATTGTTTCTTTCGAAACCGTTAAGCTCTTCTTCCATAGATGAAATCTAATTAGAATTGTTAAGGGCTTCTATGGTAGAAATAGGTTTGGATTGTGCTAAAAATACAGCAATAGTGCACATGTTAAGTCTTCTTAGTTCAGATTGAGATTTCCATTCAGGAAATGGAGATATCTCATTCTCGGATTCTTCTTGCACATATAATACATTTCCTTGTGTACTCCGTATTCTCCTACGGGTAGATACTCCATCATCAATATTTCCTATTATCAACTCCTGTGGGTGATCTTTCAAACATCTTCTGTCGGGTTCTAATTCAGGGTACCGTACTGTATCTTGAGTTGCTGTAGTTTCGACTTCAGCTTGTATAGCATCGGCTTCATCTACGTCAGTTCTTACAGCTGCGGGGTTGATTTCTAGGTCAACGACAGGTTCTATAGGAATTGGTGGATCTATGAAGAAAAGTTGTTGGATGTTCTGAGTAAGTTCTTCTACTCCTGTAGGATCATGGTGAGGTTCGTCGAACAGTACATGAACTGATTCCTCAATTGCCAGCTTCCTTTTATTAAAGATTTTGTAAGCTTTGCTGACAGAGGAATATTTTACAAATACCCCTTCATCTGACTTCTAGTCGAAGGTTCTAAGATGATCCTTCCCATTGTTCAAAATGTAACATCTGCATCCAAATATATGAAAGTACGAATCTAATAGAGTTTTGTTGTTCCATACCTCATAAGCTATTTTGTTGTGGTCTTTGTTGATGATACATCGGTTTTGTGTATAGCACGCTGTATTGGTGGATTCACCCCAGAAACGCTGTGGCAACTTGCTAGCTGCAATCATTGTCCTTGTTGCTTCTTTCAGCGTCCTGTTCTTTCGATCGGAAACACCATTTTGTTGAGGTGTACGGGCAACTGAGTATTCGTGATGTATCCCATTTTCCGAACAGTATTGCTCTATAAAGCGGTCAGTGAATTCTGTACCTCTGTCGGAACGAATGGACACGATACTCAACCCTTTCTCAACCTGAAGCTTTCTCAGGTGCTCGGGCAGCTTTGATGTTGTTTCCTTATTCTTGCTTAGGAAGATTGTCCAAGCATACCTGGAAAAGTCATCAACAATAACGAGACAGTAATTCTTGCCTCCTAAACTTACCGGGTCTACAGGACCATAGAGATCCATATGTAGCATTTCCAAAACTCTGTGAGTGGAAAGGTAGGATTTGCTCTTAATGGTGGTCTTGATTTGCTTGCCTTTCTGATAGGGTCCACAAATACAGTCTTTTTGGAATGACACATTTGGCAATCCTCTAACCACTCCCTATCTTGAGAGTTTGTTGGTAGTCTTGAAATTAACGTGAGACATCCTTTTGTGCCATAGCCAACTTAGATCTGCAGTGCCTTTGGCAACAAAACAAGGAATTATGGAGTTCGTAGGCATCCAATCATAAATATACATATTACCTGATCTGCTTCCTGTGAGGACAACTTCTTTGGTCAGGATGTTCTTAACTCTACAATGATCTATATAGAATTTCACCGAGAACCGTTTGTCACAGAACTGGCTAATACTAAGTAGATTGTACTGTAAGCCTTCAACATAAGCTACATCGGTGACATTGAATTTTCCTACAAGCAGGGTTCATTTCCCTCTTGTTCTTCCTTTAGATTTATCACCGAAGCGCACTTTTGGACCGCGACCTTCTACGAAATCTGACAGCTTGCTTTTATCTCCTGTCATGCGCCGAGAACACCCGCTATTGAAATACTAGATGTCCTTCTCTAAGATGTATTGTATGCAAAGAAATTAAGTAGATTTAGGTCCCCTTTGACTGTTGGGTCTATAAATGTTAGTGACTTTAGGTACCTAGATTTTCCTGACAGTAATGGGTTTACTATAGGTTATGTTATGTACGTTTTTGCTGTAACTACGTGGGGCAGGCACGTAGTCGCTATAACCATGATAACTATTATGCATGTAAAATTCAGGGTTATTATTATTAATCCAGTACGAATGCCGTCTTGGAGATGGAGCCATTTTCTTCAGCCTTACAGCTTGCCTTCTGGGTCTCCAGTTGGATTCCCAAAGCTGTTGCTGATACTGTTGTTAGATGTATTTTGTGCGCTTAATTATGATTATTTTATCCCCATTTTAGGTTTAAATCCGCATAAATGAGCTTTTAATGCATTATGTTTTTATGTTTTGAAGGAAATTAAAGTCCAGAATCTTAAACGAAGAAAAATAGGCCGAAACGACATTTTTTGGACAAGGGCCGCGTCCCATAGAGCCAGGGCCACGACACAGGAGGCACCCAACAAGAACCGGTATAAACTGTACTGGGGGCCACGGCACGCTCGATCTGAGCCGCGGCCCGTAAGGAAAAAAGGCGCCCAGGCCTGCCAGCACAAGGGCAAGGGCCGCGGCACACTAATGCCGAGCCGCAGCCCGCGGCGTGAGAGTCCTCTTATCTGCTCGCGTTTTTGGGCCAATTTTGGAGCTGTTTTCGACTTCTAGGATGCGTTTTGGAGACGAAAGAAGGTTATAAAGAGCATGAAAGGTCAGAAAATGGGGAATCATCGAAGGGGAGGAGAAAATACCTAGCAGCAGAAAGCAAAGGCCAGAGAACGGAAGAAGCCAGTCTTCAACTATGTTTGATTTTCTTTCTTATGTTGAATTTGAATATTTGTGTATTGTTTTCTAGCATGTCAGGCTAGACCTCTTTTTCTAGGATTGTGATGAAACCGAGATTTTGACGGATTAACTCTTGATTTTACATTATTAATATATTTCCCCTTTCTATTGAGTTTTACCCAATTGTTTTTAATGCTTTCAATTGTGTGGCCTACGATTGAATTGTTATAATTACCTAACTTGAATCGGAAGAGGAGGGTTAGTAGTGAAAATTGAGTGAAACCATTTTGTCTTGTGAGATAGGAATATACTCATAGGAATTACGTAGCTCGTTTGAAGATTTTATACTTTTGGGCTATTGTTGAATTAACTCACCTAGGAATAGAGTGAATTATTCATCTTAGAAAATTCTTCTGACCTCGGGAGAGGCATTAGATTACCTTAGAATCTTCGCTTTCAGTAAATTGGGAAATTATCTAAATTATATAAATCAAGAGTAATTCGGATTAATCGAGGCGGGTTCTCAATCCTAGATTCTTCTCTTATTTGATCTCCTTTTTCCAAGCTATTGATTTTATTAGTTGTTTTTAGTTTATCGCACCATTTAGTTTTTAATAATTCTTCAACCACTAAATTCGATTGTTCAAATAAAACTAGAATACAAATAAATTGGTAATTAGTGCATCAGTCCTCGAGGGAACGATATCTTTCTCATCACTTTATTACTTGATTATGACAACGTGCACTTGCGTTCACTAAAATACGTAACAACTGTGCGGATACCTGCTTTCGCGAGGGATAACGAGGCGCTTGTATCCAATACCTAGGCGTGCTGTACTGAAAGTACTGTCGTGCGGGCCTTTGATATTTGGATACAGCCTTCTTTCTGAACGGTTGTTGGCACTGTTGATATGCTCAGGGAGCATGCTGTTGGGTGCGCCTTACAGGTCTGAATGGCTGAGGATTCCGCTGTCTGGAATATGACTGAGGTGGCGGAATGGCAGCCTTTGCTGTTTCTGGTGCAACAAGTGCCTTCACAGGACTCGGGATTTCTTCCGATACAGGAATGGGTTCCACACCCCTGACGAACACAGTACTAGTTTTCCCTTTGTTGGAAAATGAGCTGTATCCTAAGCCACTTTTATCATGAGCATGTTGCCCGGTGCTTAGAATTCTTCCATTATTTTAGATGATTTCTCGAAAGATTTCAGAATGGTCTCAAGTTCTCCTTCTCGTTTTTCAAGAGATTTAACTTTGGCTTGAAGCAGAACAAAATCATTTGTCTTGCTTTCACTGTGAGTCTTAGTCTCACTTAGTTCCTGAGCAAGTTCATGATGGCTCTCCATGAGTTTTTCATGGTCGACTTTACTGTTTTCACAATCAACAGACATATTTTCATAATTTTCTTTCAGCAAGTCGTTTTCTTCCTTCAGCTCTAGATTAGAAATTTAGAGCTGTATATTTTCATTTTTCAGTGTCTCATGGGCCTTTTGAATGTTCTTAAATTCATTCATCATGTTTTCAAAAGTATGAGATGCATTGGTAGGAATAACTGAGGTTGAGCTTACCTCATCATTGCTATCTTCATCTTTCGGAATGTCTTTGGCCACAAAGCACATATAGGCTTTATCTTAGAATTCATCATCAGATGAGTCACTGTCAGTGACTACCTAAAGACATTATTCGGACTTTGATAGTGGGGGGGAGGCTTCTGATTCACCAATCAGAGCCTTGAGCTTGTTTTTCCAAGCACATCTTCTTTCATCCTTTTCTTGTTGCTCGGCTTCCGGCAACCTTTGAACTTTAGGATGAGGACACTTATTTGCATAATGTCCTGGTTTCCTGCAATTATAGTACAAATTAGCGTCACTAGAGGAAGTTTCGGTACTTACCTTGTGAACAGGCTTGGGCCTGTATGGAGTCTTTCCCGACTGCTTGATGAACTTCTTGAACTTATACATGAGGAGCGACATTTCATCTTGTGACAGGATGCCATCGTCGTTGTCAGCATTCTTGTGAATGGGCTTTGATGAGCTGGGCATGCTGTGTCTTCGGTTCGATACAGCGGCTAGTGCTGTAATCTTTGAAGGAGATGCTTCAGCTTTGTCTCTTCTGTCAATATCATACTCAAAGGCCTTGAGGTCAGAGAAGAGATCAAAAGTAGATATTTCATTAAGATTGCACGACACACGCATAGCTGTGGTCTTAATGTCCCATCGGGCACGGAGAGATCTGAAAATTTTTAGATTCTTCTCCTTTTGGGTATAAATTTTGCCCAAATCTTCAAGTTTACCGACAATGCCAGTGAATCTGAGGTCAAGTTCCTCAAGTGTTTCAGTTGGTTTCATTTCAAACTATTCAAATTGCTGAGTCTATTTTGAAATTTTGTTTTCTTTGGAGAGCTCAGTTCCCTCACAAATTAACTTGAGTTTATCCCAGATATCCTTGGCTGATTTACAGCTCTTTACCTTCGAGAACGTGCCTTTGTCAAGAGTGACAAATAATGCGTTCTTGGCAACATTGTTGAGGTTGGCGCGCTTTCAATCATCAGGCGTCCATTGTTCGAGCTCTTTCTCGAGCACCTCGGCATGATCTTGGCCTTCAATCCTTGGGGCCATATTTACCTTCATGATCTTTATGGGGCCATCCTATATGACAAAAATCATCTCTCCGTGCATTGTTGCAAGATGAGCCTCCATCCTAATTCTCCAATCGTCAAACTCGTTAATAGAGAACATAGGTACAAAAATCAACTTGTTTGAAGATCTATAACAGCTAGTATTTAAATACTTTATCCATTCAGTATTTAAATACTTCTTTTCAAACGGGACTTGACTTTAGTGAATTGAGAAGATTCCATTCCAACGGTTTTAAGTCTTGTTCCGATAAGTATTGAAGATCTCAATACTTACATCTTGGATGTTGTATCCAACATATTGTTGTAGGCAATATTTGGAGTAGTCGATGCTGTATGGAAAGATGCTGTATACAGGACAGGTTCCATACTTAGCGTTTTAGACTCTGTTGCTGTATGATGGCAACGCGAAGGCTTACTGTATGCTGGCACTGTGAGAAGTCTTCGATACAGGTTTGTTTTGTTCAACATCGATCATCTTCGATACAGCTGTTTGTTGTATGTTGGCAGTTTTATCAAAACTTCGATACAGGATTGTTTATCCCAACAAAGAGATTTGGAATGGATTCAGCCAAACCAGCAAGAATACCAATGAGCACTAGCCTACACCTAGATGCAGATGAAGGAGGCATACAGTGGATTCAACCCACTACAGAGGACTTATTGGATAACTCATTTACCTGACTGCAAGTAGACCAGATATATCTTATGCTGTAGGAGTATGTGCAAGATTTCAATACAAGCCAAAGCAGTCTCATCAGGAAGCAGCTAAGAAGATTATCAAATACCTTAAGTATACAATTAATGTTGGACTACGGTATCTTAAAGACGACAACTTTGAGCTATCAGGATACTCGGACGCAGATTTTACAGGATGTAAGATTAATAGGAAAAGCACCAGTGGAACGTGCCAATTCCTAGGAACCAGATTGATATCTTGGTTTAGCAAGAAGCAGGTATCTAACTCAATATCAACCACAAAGTCAGAATACCTAGCTGCACGCAGCTGTTGTGCACAGATTCTATGGATCAGACAACAGCTAAGGGACTACAACATCATTGCAAACGATATCCTAATATGGTGTGACAACAATAGTGTAATTGCAATAACGAATAATCCAGTAGTGCACTCAATGACAAAGCACATTGATGTTAAACATCATTTCATCAGAGATCATATGCTTAACAAAAGAGTTAAAGTGGAAAGAGTCAGCACTGAATACCAAATTGCTGACATATTCACTAAACCTTTGCCAGAAGAAAGGTTTTTGGAGTTAAGCAGGGAACTTGGTCTACTAGATTGGTTATCTAGTACAGATGAAAAAGCTACCTGATTATCAGATTAGACGAGCAAGGAAGCTACCTGATGCAGACAATGAAGAGCTACCTGATCAGAGCAGACAAGGAACTCACCTGATCAGACCAGACTAGAAGCGGAAGGACAGACGAAGAAGCTTAGATGACCTTAGGCAACACATCCTACCTGATGCAGAAAGCTAACTGATGCAGATTAGACAAGGAAAAGTTAGCTGACCACAGGCGACACAACTCACCTGATGCAGAGGAGACAAGAAGTCAAACGGTCAACCAGCTAAGTTTTCCTATCCTTGAACGACACATGAATATTATATTATTTTCTTTATATGCGTGGACAAACACACATTCACACTACCTACACGATGTCCAATCAAATTCAACCGTCATTCCTTAAACTGACAAAAATTGTATCACCGGTTGATTATTTTATTACTAATAATTCAAAGTGTCTTTTCAACTCGCTATTTAAGGCAGCGAAAATCATTTCACAACCTTTACCGTCTTCAAGCTTTTAGAACCCTAATTTTTCAGAAGCAGAAAAACTCTTTGAATCTTCACTACACTCAGAGGAAAACTTTCTTTGCAGAAATGGAAGCCTATTTCGAAGGAGTTAACCTAAAGCTCATGAAGGACCAGATCATTTTCAGTATCGTGGTCGATTTTGAAGGACTCCTGGAGACAAACCCAACAAGCTAAATGACAACCATTATCATAATGATGAAGAAAAATGTAATCTACCGTTTTCTAGACATCACCCCCAAACAAATGTATAAAGAAGCTGGTATCTGCTTTTACAAGGAGGCCCGTGTGACGGATCACTGCATATCGAGCATAATTATTGGCGAGGAAGTCGATATACCTCCCCAGACAATCGCATATGCCTTCAATCTGGAAAATCGAGGCATTGCAGTCGAGGATCTCAAACAAAGCTCGACTGAGACATGGTACGAGGTTAAGCTGCCCAAGGAGCCTTCGAAGGTCAAACTCGCGGCGAAAAAGAATGACCTGAAGAAGGAATATAGATATGTCCTTGACATCACTAAAAAGATAGTCATGGGAATGGCAGGAAGCTATGACCAACTGTCCTCATCCAAATATGGGGTGTTTGGTTCTCTCATCCAGTCAAAATGAATCAACTGGCCTGATTACATCTACAGGTAGTTGGTTTGGGAAGTAAATAAAGTGAGCTGGGACGAAGATGAGAAAAAGTTCAGACAAAAGCTTGATTTCGGAACTCAAATCTGTTGGATTCTGGAGCATCTCGAAAAAGCCAATGGAAAGGCGGACCCTTTCCAAATCCGCAAAAGACTTGGTCATCTGGACTATGAAACCATGAAAACCATTGGAGATAAGAAGGATGAAGCTGCAAGAATAATCAAGGAAATATCCTCTGGACCACCTGAGTACAGAGGCCCCTCGGATATAGAATCAGACAAGTCTGAGGGAACTATAGCTGGGATTGCTCCAAGGTCACCTGCAGTCGAGAAGCCCTCTGCAGATGACTCCAACGATGACAACACTCCTCTGGCCACGCGGTTCAAAAGAAAGTCACCTGAACCAGAGGAGGTTGTCCACATTCAAACTTCACCATAGAAAAGGCAGAGAGGCTTGGTGAACTACTCCTCTGATACAGAAGAACAAGAGGTACAGCATGACATCCCACCTGCACCGACCAAAGACCCGTCTTCTCAAATGCGGATTGTTGTCTCCACTGCACCTTCACCGGCTGAATATCATCCTGATCAACTAGAGCTGATAACGGACAACATTCCCCTCCTCACTCTTCCAAGCATTACAGAGGAAGAAGAAGCAGAGGAGATAATTGAGATTCCTGCTGCCAATTATTTATTCAACCTGAACACCAACAACCCCCAAGGACTCTGAGCAGCACAGCTGATGTTGGGTTAACAAATACCCGGTATCGAAATTCTTGGGATATCTAAACCCTGTATCGAACAATCCCTGTATCGATCATGTCAACAAAATGTTTTGACAATATGCCAATCCTGGATACAGCAAGAAATTGAAGAGTCGATCGAAGTCACTGAATCTGTATCGAAGACTTCTCTTAGCGCCAGCTACAGCAAGACTTCGAGTTGCCAAGACTCCGCTGCAAAGAGTCTTTTAAGACCAAGTATGGAAGCTGTCTCGAATCAACAATACAACAATCATTCCATACAGCCCTCAACAGGATAAGAAGGAATCTTTGATTCGCTAAAGTCAAATGTCCCGTTTAAGAAGATATATTTAAATACTGAAGGATAAAGTATTTAAATATCAAAGTCGTCAGAAGATCTTCAAATCCTGCAATATCCGGATCTCTGTCAAACTATCAAGTTGTCATAGAATCATGCTCAACGGATCTATCTCAACGGATATATTTCAGAAGACTATATATATCCCCAGCCTTTGAAGATCTAAAAACAATGAATAACTGATATACGCCTGAGAAACAACAAAGTCATTATCATATACATCTGAAAAAAGATATCTCCAAAGCATACTGCTATCCCAAACGAAGAGATATACAAGTGTTCTAACCTTGAACAACACATTATCATCTTAAAGCCCAGAAAGTCAAAGCTGTTGTTCAATCTCTGTTCTATCCTTGAACAAAACCTATCAGCCCTGTGTGGACTGAGAAATCCTTGCTATTCCCGAACTGTGTGTGACGGACTTACATTGAAGAGACGAAGCTTTAGAACTGTGTGTGAAGAAGCCAGTCACGTGTTAGCTCAAACCAATCTGTGTGAACGGTTGATGTAACACCCCCAGAATATGACCGGGAATGTCACACGCCGTAGACCCTTATCGCAAGGATCTACCAGGCTAAACTCCAAAAGACTACTCGATGATTGACCGACCGGGGTCAAAATTAAATAGAAAACAGACCGACAAGGTCATAAACCACTTCAGAAACTAACGACATTCATATTACAATGACCACAATAAACTTGAACATAGAAAAGAATGACAACTCAATTCAATAAATGATAACTACACCCAGGCAAGGGTGAATACTCGAACGACAAAGAAATACCGACCAAAATGATACAAAAGAAAAGACTCTGACTCTGGTGTGATTAGCATCGTCGTCTTCCATCTCCTTCCAAGCCAATCCCGTGACTACTCCCGAGCTGCCAAAACCTGAGCGCATAACAGGCACCCACCCCCCGAAAACTCGGGGGTTAGCAAACTGGAATTTTGCTAGTGCAAGTACATAATATACAAGATATACGAACAGTAACAACACAAAATTCAACCGCCGTGAAGCCTTAACACAAACCATACATTCCCACAGTCAGCACAGAATAACACTCGCATACACGAGGGGAAAGGTAATCACATAGTCATATTCTCCTTACGGAAAATAACATTCATGAAACTTTAGACGAGCCCAAGGAGTCAGGAAGATCCCTTTTGTAAAAGGAAAAGTATTTTGATAAGATAGTTTGCAATCATTATTATTGACTCGGGTCGTTTAGGGGTTTTAAAAATTGAATGGGAATACTTTTGGAAATAATTTCAAAAACTCTGGTCCTTGACCCAACGTATGGAAAACGATTACACAAAAACCAAGTCAACTTATTTGGGGTTCTCGACCCAATTTATAGAACACCGTCACAAACGAAATCATTACAACATCTCACAGGGTTCTCAACCCATTCCAAATATCATCATCATGAAATCAATCATCTCAACATTCCACAGGGTCCTCGACCCAAAACACGAGAATAGCACCACAATACAATCAAAGGTACAAAACTCTCATTCGACATTTCCTGCTCAAGACCCCCGATTAATTAACCCTCGGAGATTTCGTCAAACCTCCGGGGTTAACTAACCCTGATACCAACGCTTTAAAAACAATTTGAAACAAGCTTTCAAAAACACGGATTGCGGTCTGTATCAATACAAACATTAAAAGTGAGTTGAAAGAATTTGAGATACGAACATCGTTCGGTAACGGGGTCTTAGCTATCACTCAAATACCCGTAACCAATAAGCCTGCCAGGCGCCTCCACTGCACACCTGTGCACCGGCGTTCACTCCACTATGTCGGCCGCTCCTTGAACATGTCACCGCACCGGCGTCACTCCCGCAAGAGCCGCCCCTTGCACGTGCATTAGGTGACACCGGCGTTCACCCCCCATATGGAGCCGCACATTGCAGCGTACACTGTGCCGAGTACACCGCCCGCCTCGTAGAGGTTCCCGGATATGACGTTTCTCACAACAAGTATCCACATTGTTCAAACATCAAGCACACGGACAATTGTCACAACAATTTTCAACTCGGTACATCAAGTCACACAATTTCTCCGCCAGTCCATATCCACACAAATAAACAATAACACGCACGTTATCAATCAAACTCAATCAACACCGCACATATATCTCTATGTTACGACTCAACCGAATATATATACACATTTATATATATAGATATATATATATATATATATAAATATATAACCTCACTATATTATATGGATAACTATAGTTCGCCCATCAATCCAAGTTGAGTACGTCAACTAATGTTAGAATTCAACACTCGTCGATCACCGACATAAACATATATATTAATATACGTATATACATACATATATTTAACATGTAACTATATATATAAACACACATATATATATACACATACATATATATACCTCCATATAAACTCATACACTTCGACAACAATGATTTCACGCAGTTACAATTCGTATACCGAGGTACTTGCCTTGGTAATACGACGCGAAGGAGACGACGAAGGGATAGGTTCCGGTCCGAACAATCCTCTCAAATCCGACCCTAACACAATAATGATATACAATCAATCTCACATCATGAATACGAAGAAATCCCTCCTAGTTCTACCCGTTGGGACAATTTATCGAACACCAAGAGTGCGTAGGGAATTGAAATCGGTTAACGGTGAACTAACGGGATTTCATCCCAACCAAAAACAAGAAAACCAAGGGTCACGAGAGTATTATCAAAATCTAACAACAACATCGGTTCATTCGGATTAAAACACAAGATCACCACCAAACCCTCCCCAAAAATCATACTAGGGTATAAGAGATCTTACCTCTTGAAGATACAAACCCTATAATCCGAAGAACACATGCTAGATCCACAATCCGAGCTACACGATCGAAGGAAGATGAAGAAAAACACACAATCAAAAGGGTGGATGGAGAAGAAATCCCCCTCTCAACCCTCTCTCTCTCGCGCACGGTGGAAGAAAAGGAGGAAATGAGCGAAACTCGCCGAAAACACCCGATTATAGCCGACCGCATTGTGTGCCGCGGCTCGGCTAACGTGCCGCGGCACGTGGCCAAAAATTGCGCCAGTGGTCGGGCCGACCGTTGTGCCGCGGCTCATTCGGAGTGTGCCGCGGCTCGGACTCGGCATGTGCCGCGATCGCTGCGGATCGGCCGGGCACGCAGCATGTGAGGTTTTAGCCGGCAGAGTTCCACACGGTGTGCCGCGGCCGGACAAGTGTGCCGCGCACCGACTACTGTGCCGCGGCGCACAATCCTTGTGCCGCGCACACGCAGACACTGCTCGGCCAACAATCGGGTAGTATGTGCCGCGGCGCACAATCCTTGTGCCGCGGCTCACACCCCCCCTCGGGTCCCAAAATGATGAAAAAATATCCAGAAAGAGAATAAAAGCAATAGGAATCGATATTTGGGCAACAATAACACGAAATGGAAGTACGGAACCCCAAAACGATCTGAGGTACACAACCAAGGTCGAACAAGGAACAAATTCCCTAAATTTCTAGGAAGTTACAAAAACGGCCCAAACATCCGAAAATCACGATACAACGTCGGATTAGCAATCCGAAACTCACAACATGTTCTACTCAATCATACGAACTCATGGAAGTAAGAAAATGGCGAAATCGAACGAGTTTAACGAGAATCAAATGCACATGAGACAAAATATAATACAAGATGAAATTACGTAAAAACATCATCGAGACCCATCTAAGCGGAGAAACTCCAAGAACAAAATAGGTTCAGAATTCCAAAACAGTGTCAAGCGAGTTGTCGAAACGGACCTCCGCCGAAAAATGAAAATTACCGGAAATCGAATTTGCGGGTATTACATTCTACCCTCCTTAAAAGAAGTTTCGTCCCGAAACTTAAAATAGAGAGCGGCGGAACAATCAAGGAAATAACTACTTGCTCAGCCCCAACTCATCACGAGCAAAGCGCGAATGCAAGGTTCCGTAAATACGATGAACTGACCTAGCGAGCATCCCAGACGTGAGTCGAGGCGATAAAAATGTATGGGAACACGATAAGTTGAGGTGGAGGAGTATGAATTTGGATACCAAAACTCCCAGAGGGAAGAAAATCACAAAATAGTTCAGACGTCTGAAAATCATGTTTCGAGCTCAACCAACCGCATCCAAGTTCATAATACATTCGGAAATGTTAATTGCACGCGAGGAATATTAGCTTCAACAAAATTTCGCAAGAATCAAGCTCGATGTGGAAAGACCACAACAATTCACGAGTCTAACAACACGGTTCAAATTCGTTCGAGAACGGTAGGCTAAGTACAACAGGTAGTTTAAAAAAATTATCGAGAGGGTCATAGATGAAGTACCAGAATGGAAGTCACCCAACACCGAAAATACTATGAAGAGTACGGTAGTACATTTCCCATACTAAGAAAACATTTCGATCCCGAACTTAGAACAGCAAGAGTTGGTAACATAGAGCAATGAAATGAAGAACGATCAAAGTCACGATTGTCCAAAACAAAGAACGATTAGGGCATATTACAAAATATTCATCCTCCCATGTTAGGTTCTTGAGAAGGAGACATAGGGTTTCGGACATTCTCCATCCACTTGCCTGCTCGCCAACAGGTAGCATTCTTTGCCGATTCGAAATTATCTCACAATGCTTCTCCCGATGACCTTCACACCCGCACCAGAATAAGTCAAGAGTGGAAAGGGACAATTTGCATGAACATGTCCCCGATTTATTGCGGTTGAAGCACCCTCCCTTCTTACCGAGAGTCACCGATGCCGGCTTGGGATTCCAAGCGCTCACTCCTGATCGCGAAGACGACGCGTTCGAACGACGTTGGGGTTTGGGAGCCTTAGGCTCTTCACCGCCCAAAAACTTCCCAGATATCCTCGGTCTCTTGGCTTCGCTCGTGGGCTCGACCACTGAGGAGATTTCATAGGATATCGATTGATCTAGATACTCCTTCACCGTAGCATGGATTGTGGTCGTACGAACCACCTTGCCGCTTCCATTTCCATCATCACGTCCACGTCCGCCGAGGCTTGACATACTAATACGGATAACACCGATCAACGGATTAGTTTATCACTGCATAATATACCACAATTATCAACCCGAGTTTTAGTTAGCATCCTTAGAATAACGGTACTATCGTAAAGCATAAAGTTTTATGAAGTCAATTTCGAGTTCCTCGATGAGGACGGTCATTATATGTATGCACTTAATGAAAACAAATTTTTGAAAAAGAGGGCTAGTCACGTTGCGCCCAAGACTTGTAAACACTGTCTTTTATTTCAGAAGAGGAAGTTTACATAATGACTCTAAAAATTATTTTCGAGTGATGAATAAAAGAAAAATAAAAGGAAATCGAAAATTAATTCGTAACTAATTTGAAATATTTCGAAAATGTTGAGTCCCAAATATCAAAATTTTGAAAATCTTTCCTCTTCTTCAAAAATGTTTATTCGAAAGAATTCTCCACCGAGATACTTGACCATTTAACATGACGATATTAAATCATGGCTTCACACAATGTTAGGAAATTTCAAAGCATCACTTTAAAATATTCGAGATACTACAGCGCCGTGGGTCCGTGCCGGAACCCACTGGGCTAAAAATCATTTTAAAAAAATGATCAAAATGCCAAAAAGGCCGAAGTCGGTAATATTCTCAAATACTCACAAAAGTCATTTATAAAACATCAAATACCGTCATAAGAATACTATCAAAACATGCAAGACCAAAATATCAAAACTCGGTTTGCAAGATAATAAAAGCCATCTTAAAATACTCATGCGGTGGATAAAATTGTCGTCAGTAAATTCATTCTAATAAAAATCAAGCAGATAAACATGTTCGACTTCCATGTAATATCCTAAAACGATAATATCACCAACAAGTTCCAATTCCTAGTTCACATTAAGCATATTAGCACAATGTAATCAAATACGTGTATAAGGGGACTTACGATCGGAGGCTTACCATCACGGATTGCCTAAGATGATGTCGGAACCACGATACTAATCACAACTCGATGCGCGACTTACACAAGACATGGACTTGACCCAACGGCCTAGGTTTTTCGCAAACCTAAGCTCCGATACCATAAATGTAACACCCCCAGAATATGACCGGGAATGTCACACGCCGTAGACCCTTATCGCAAGGATCTACCAGGCTAAACTCCAAAAGACTACTCGATGATTGACCGACCGGGGTCAAAATTAAATAGAAAACAGACCGACAAGGTCATAAACCACTTCAGAAACTAACGACATTCATATTACAATGACCACAATAAACTTGAACATAGAAAAGAATGACAACTCAATTCAATAAATGATAACTACACCCAGGCAAGGGTGAATACTCGAACGACAAAGAAATACCGACCAAAATGATACAAAAGAAAAGACTCTGACTCTGGTGTGATTAGCATCGTCGTCTTCCATCTCCTTCCAAGCCAATCCCGTGTTGCTCCCGATTGCCAAAACCTGAGCGCATAACAGGCACCCACCCCCCGAAAACTCGGGTGTTAGCAAACTGGAATTTTGCTAGTGCAAGTACATAATATACAAGATATACGAACAGTAACAACACAAAATTCAACCGCCGTGAAGCCTTAACACAAACCATACATTCCCACAGTCAGCACAGAATAACACTCGCATACACGAGGGGAAAGGTAATCACATAGTCATATTCTCCTTACGGAAAATAACATTCATGGAACTTTAGACGAGCCCAAGGAGTCAGGAAGATCCCTTTTGTAAAAGGAAAAGTATTTTGATAAGATAGTTTGCAATCATTATTATTGACTCGGGTCGTTTAGGGGTTTTAAAAATCGAATGGGAATACTTTTGGAAATAATTTCAAAAACTCTCGGGTCCTTGACCCAACGTATGGAAAACGATTACACAAAAACCAAGTCAACTTATTTGGGGTTCTCGACCCAATTTATAGAACACCGTCACAAACGAAATCATTACAACATCTCACAGGGTTCTCAACCCAATCCAAATATCATCATCATGAAATCAATCATCTCAACATTCCACAGGGTCCTCGACCCAAAACACAGAATAGCACCACAATACAATCAAAGGTACAAAACTCTCATTCGACATTTCTGCTCAAGACCCCGATTAATTAACCCTGAGATTTCAAACCTCCGGGTTAACTAACCCCGATACCAACGCTTTAAAAACAATTTGAAACAAGCTTTCAAAACACGGATTGCGTCTGTATCAATACAAACATTAAAAGTGAGTTGAAAGAATTTGAGATACGAACATCGTTCGAGAACGGGTCTTAGCTATCACTCAAATACCGTAACCAATAAGCTGCCAGGGCGCCTCCATCGCACACTGTGCACCGGCGTTCACTCCACTATGTCGGCCGCTCCTTGAACATGTCACCGCACCGCGTCACTCCCGCAAGAGCCGCCTTGCACGCGCATTAGGTGACACCGGCGTTCACCACCCATATGGAGCCGCACATTGCAGCGTACACCGGGCCGGAGTACACCGCCCGCCTCAGAGGTTCCCGGATATGACGTTTCTCACAACAAGTATCCACATTGTTCAAACATCAAGCACACGGACAATTGTCACAACAATTTTCAACTCGGTACATCAAGTCACACAATTTCTCCGCCAGTCCATATCCACACAAATAAACAATAACACGCACGTTATCAATCAAACTCAATCAACACCGCACATATATCTCTATGTTGCGACTCAACCGAATATATATACACATTTATATATATAGATATATATATATATATAAATATATAACCTCACTATATTATATGGATAACTATAGTTCGCCCATCAATCCAAGTTGAGTACGTCAACTAATGTTAGAATTCAACACTCGTCGATCACCGACATAAACATATATATTAATATACGTATATACATACATATATATACCTCCATATAAACTCATACACTTCGACAACAATGATTTCACGCAGTTACAATTCGTATACCGAGGTACTTGCCTTGGTAATACGACGCGAAGGAGATGACGAAGGGATAGGTTCCGGTCCGAACAATCCTCTCAAATCCGACCCTAACACAATAATGATATACAATCAATCTCACATCATGAATACGAAGAAATCCCTCCTAGTTCTACCCGTTGGGACAATTTATCGAACACCAAGAGTGCGTAGGGAATTGAAATCGGTTAACGGTGAACTAACGGGATTTCATCCCAACCAAAAACAAGAAAACCAAGGGTCACGAGAGTATTATCAAAATCTAACAACAACATCGGTTAATTCGGATTAAAACACAAGATCACCACCAAACCCTCCCCAAAAATCATACTAGGGTATAAGAGATCTTACCTCTTGAAGATACAAACCCTATAATCCGAAGAACACGTGCTAGATCCACAATCCGAGCTACGATCGAAGGAAGATGAAGAAAAACACAAAATCAAAAGGGTGGATGGAGAAGAAATCCCCTCTCAACCCTCTCTCTCGCGCACGGTGGAAGAAAAGGAGGAAATGAGCGAAACTCGCCAAAACACCGATTATAGCGGCCGCATTGTGTGCCGCGGTTCGACTAATGCATGCAAGCACGGGCCAAAATGCGCCCGGTGGTGGTGACCGCTCGTTGTGCCGCGGCTCATTCGGAGTGTGCCGCGGCTCGACTCGGCATGTGCCGCAGCCTTGCCGGATGTCTTGGGCACGCAGTACAGGAGGTTTTAGCCGGCAGGTTCCACACGGGTGTGCCGCGGCCGGACAAGTGTGCCGCGGCACTCGGCTTGTGTGCCGCGGCGCACAATCCTTGTGCCGCGGCACAGTCTGACTGCTCGGCCAACAACTGGGTAGTATGTGTGCCGCGGCGCACAATCCTTGTGCCGCGGCTCACACCCCCCCTCGGGTCCCAAAATGATGAAAAAAGATCCGGAAAGAGAATAAAAGCAATAGGAATCGATATTTGGGCAACAATAACACGAAATGGAAGTACGGAACCCCAAAACGATCTGAGGTACACAACCAAGGTCGAACAAGGAACAAATTCCCTAAATTTCTAGGAAGTTACAAAAACGGCCCAAACATCCGAAAATCACGATACAACGTCGGATTAGCAATCCGAAACTCACAACATGTTCTACTCAATCATACGAACTCATGAAAGTAAGAAAATGGCGAAATCGAACGAGTTTAACGAGAATCAAATGCACATGAGACAAAATATAACACAAGATGAAATTACGTAAAAACATCATCGAGACCCGTCTAAGCGGAGAAACTCCAAGAACAAAATAGGTTCAGAATTCCAAAACAGTGTCAAGCGAGTTGTCGAAACGGACCTCTGCTGGAAAATGAAAATTACCGGAAATCGAATTTGCGGGTATTACAATTGAAAGCTAAGATCTTTATATCAATCTGTGTGAACGATATATTGATTAGGTTTGGTTATAATTACGTAGTTGTGTACGCAGTAATTATAATAAACTTTTTACTCCTATGTGGAGGACCAGTGGACGTAGAGGGGTTTACCTCGAACCACTTTAATTACCGTGTTAATTACCTTCTGCATTTACTGTTTTATTAACTGTGATTATTTAAGTATACATTGCACACCGAGTTGCTGTATCCTCAGCAACTTCCTGTATTCAAGACTTCCGCTACGCACTTAGATTTGAAAACCATATAGCTTGTTGTTTAAAACACTTTCCAAGTTGTATCATGTATACTTAGTGGCCAACAAGTGGTATCGGAGCAGTTGATTCTGAAAAGAATCAATTGTATTTTTAACCGAATCAGATCCAAATCACTTATTTTTATAAAACAGTCTTTTTCATTCCTACATTCTCATATGGATGCATCAATGATCAACAAAGTGCCTATGTTCTCTATTAATTAATTTGATGATTGGAGAATTAGAATGGAGGCTCATCTTGCAGCTATGCACGAAGAACGCGAACAATGGACCACATATGATCGGAAGCACGCCAACCTCGACAATGTCGCGAAGAATGCGCTATTTGTCACTCTTGACAAAGGCACATTCTCTAAGGTAAAAAGATGTAAAACAGCCAAGGATATCTGGGATAAACTCAAGTTGATTTGTGAGGGAAATGAGCTCTCAAAAGAAAATAAAATTTCAAAACTAACTCAGCAATTTGAATCCTTTGAAATGAAACCAACTGAGACACTTGAGGAACTTGACCTCAGATTTACTGGCATTGTTGGTGAACTTGAAGCGTTGGGCAAGATTTATACCCAAAAAGAGAAGAATCTAAAAAATTTCAGATCTCTCCCTGCCCGATGGGACATTAAGACCACAGCTATGCGTGTGTCATGCAATCTAAATGGAATATCTACTTTTGATCTCTTCTTTGACCTCAAAGCATTTGAGTATGATATTGGCAGAAGAGAGAAAGCTGAAGAATCTCCTTCAAAGGTTACAGCGCTAGCCGCTATATCGAACCGTCAACACAGCATGCCCAGCCCATCAAAGCCTAATCACAAGAATGCTGACAGCGACGACGACATCCTGTCGCAAGACGAAATGGCGCTCCTCATGCATAAGTTCAAGAAGTTTATCAAGCAGTCCGGAAAGACTCCCTACAGGCCCAAGCCTGTTCACAAGGTAAGTAATGAAACTTCCTCTGGAGACGCTAACCTGTGTTGTAACTGCAGGAAACCAGGACATTATGCAAATAAATGTCCTCATCCTCGTGTCCAAATGTTTCCTGAAGCCTAGCAACAAGAAAAGGATGAACGAAGACATGCTTGGAAAAACAAGCTCAAGGCCCTGATAGGAGAATCAGAAGCCTCCCCCACACTATCCAAATCCGAAGAATGTCTTCAGGTAGTCACTGACAGTGACTCATCTGACGATGATTTTGAAGATAAGACATACATGTGCTTTATGGCAAAGGACATTCCAGAAGAAGAAGGTAGCGATGATGAGGTAAGCTCAACCTCAAATATTCCTGTTGTAATACCCGGTCGATAGTCATGTCATTTCAAACCTCTTCTTGTTCTTCGAATCGTGATTTGTTGGGCGAACCCTTGTAATCATTGTTTGGAACCACCGTTTTGGGGTTCCCATACTTCTATTTCATGTTATTATTGCCCAGACATTGAATCATATTGCTTTTATTCTCTTTCCGGGTCATTTTTCATCATTTTAGGACCCGAAGGGGGTGTGAGCCGCGGCACAAGGAGTGTGCGCCGCGGCACACACATTTCCTAGACCTGGCCGAGCGGACTGTACCGGGTGCCGCGGCACACGCCGGCAGTGCCGCGGCACACTGCCGAGCCAATGCCGCGGCACACCTATGCTGAGCCGCGGCACACCGGTGTTGCATCCTCACCCAAAACCCGCTCAGACTTTGTGCCGCGCACACTGAGCTGAGCCGCGGCACACTACCGAAACCTGGGAACAATTTTTAGGCCTGTGCCGCGGCACACCTAGGCTGAGCCGCGGCACACAATGCGGTCAACTGCATAAATCGGCTTTTTAAGCGAGATTTCAGCCATTTCCTCCATTTCCTTCTTCCACCGCGAGAGAGAGAGTTTGAGAGAGGAGTTTTTTTCACATCTATCACTTGTGTGTTGGAGATTTACCACTTTCACTCGGTTGGGAAGCCCGGATAGTCGATCTAAGGCGTATTCCTTGGATCATAGAGCTTGGATATTCAAGAGGTAATTTCTTCGACATCTTGACTTCTCGATTTTGTGTGGGTTTTGACGTTTTGGATGATAAAATCATGGTGTATGATGTGATATATGCGTGATTATGGACATGTTTGGGTATTCATCGGATTATTGAAAGATTATTCAAGAACACTTTGAATTTTGTGTTGGATTTTGGGGGTTTTCGTAGATTCGTCCGTTTTATCCGATTGAAGCTTGAGAACCTTTAGATTTTGATATATCTATACCGTATGAGTGTTTTCTTCCGATTTTACGGGTTGAATTGTGTCGTTTTCGGACTTGTGAGATTTGGACGATTTTCCAACCTCTAGTTGATTATCCGTATATCTTTATGAATCGTAGACGGGTTTCGGGGGGGTTTCTTCGTGTAATTTGAATATGGATAATTGATTATCATATTCCTTGCGAATCGTTTAGGTGCCGGAAGCGCGTTCTTGGACCTACCAATCTCATACCCCTTTTTCCGTTCGTTCCTCGATGTCTCAAAGGCAAGTATATATTTATGAATGTGCGTTCTCGACTTTGAAAGTATGAAATATTAATGGCATGCTTATTTATATCCACTCCGGGACGGACCGACGGGTCCTCTGAGGGTTTCGTAGCCTCTGGTGCGATTCCATGGATAATATGAATTAACCACTCCGGGACGGACCGACGGGTCCTCTGAGGGTTCCGTAGCCTCTGGTGCGGTTCCACGGTATTCATATATGTATTGATGACGGATGATATGAACGAACCACTTTGGGGCGGGCCGATAGGTCCCCTAAGGGTTCCGTAGCCTCTGGTGCGGTTCCACGGTATTCATATACGTCTTGATGTGATGCTATGAGATTTAGTTATTCCGGAATACTAGTCTTGAATTGATGAATTGACGGTTACATTTACTTTATTGTCGAGGAGTATTGTGTTTCATACTTGATATACTTGCACTAGCTATTCGACGGCTAACCCCTTTATGGGGGAAATACTTTTTATGTATTTCAGGTTCCAGGAGAGCGGACGGGCAGGTATCGGGTCGGCATAAAGATGGTGGGCAAGTGTGATACTGTGTCTTTCTTCCAGTTATGTTTTGGAGTTTCCCGTTCAGTGTTGTTGTACTGGATTGGCTTTTGAATACTCGAGTATTGTTTTCCTTTTTCCTTGATGTTCCGGCCTGTGCTTGCCGAAGTATTGATTCGAGTTGTGATGTTTGTGAATACATTGGTTATATTTCGAATACCTTTGTATCGTTTTTCATTCCATTGTGTGTAGACCTTATCGGTCAAAATTTATGGTTCCGCGTATGTTTAGCCTTGTGGGTCCCACGGCGGGGCTTACTACTGTAATATCCCTGAATAACTTGGGGGTGTTACGAATATGGTATCGGAGCTTAGGTCTATGGATACCTAGGTGTCGGTCTTTTGGGTCGATCGAGTCGTTAATTGTCCACAGATCACTACTCGCCATCATCACGGGCGACCGGTACTTGTAAGACCTCTCACTCTTCTGGTGTTTCCTTATTCGTTTTGCTTCCTTTTATCGGTATTCTTGAGAATCGGACACTTTGTTGATGCGTGCTTGAATTGTGCTTACGTGACTTGTGTGTTCTTCAGTATGTCAGCTGGTAGGGGCCGTGGCCGTGGTCGTGGCCGTGGGCGAGGAAGAGGTCGTGGCGCGGCCGTTTCCATCGATTGAGCGGGTCGACCAACCCCGCTTGTCGAACTCGGTGCATCCCGACACCGAGAGTCAAGACGACTACTGACGGTCGTGGAACAACGCAGACGTTGGAGTGGCGAATGCACTTCAACAATTGGCTACTCAGATGACTATTTTGGCCCAAACTGTTCAGCTGAATAACCCGAACCCAAACACGGATGCCTTGCTTCAGAATGTAATCCGTATGCACCCTCCACAGTTTGGCGGTGCCACAAACCCGTTAGGCTGGGAAGATTGGCTAGCAGAATTGGAGAAGATTTTCGAGGCAGTTGATTGCCCCGAGGTGAGGAAAGTACCGATTGCTCAGTATTTCCTCACTAAGGAGGCCGCGACTTGGTGGAAGGTCATCAAGCCGCAGGATCGTATTGCCTCATGGGATGAATTTAAGGAGCTCTTGGAGGCCGAGTTTTGTCCTTGGCCGGTACGAGAGAGCCGAATCCGAGCCTTCTTCGAGGCTAAACCACAATATATTCCCGTTTCGCAGGCGATCGTGGAGTATAACCAACAATTAATCCATGTGAAGGATCAAGTACGTAACGAGCGTGATAAGATCCGTTATTTTGATATGCGGATGAATTTGGACTTACGGCGGTACATGGCCGGATTTGCTTGTACCACACTGAAAGAGTATCAGGACAGAGCTTTAGCCCATGATATGTTGAGCCCCGACAATGATACCGTAGAAGAACCGAAGAAGCAGAAAGTCGGGAAATTTTTCGGCTCTAAGGGTGGCAACTTTGAAGTCACGCATTTACTAACCGCTTTGCAGACGATCATCACATTCTAATAAAGGGAAGAGGGGTTACCGTCCCACTTCGGGTACCTCAAATCGCGTGGTGACTTGCTATAATTGTGGCCGTTCAGGCCACATTAATTTGGAATGCCACTTTCCACCGTTGAAGTGTCACACGTGCGGACAGATGGGACATAGAGCGACTTATTGTTCCGAGCCGAATCAGACTTTGGACACTCGGGCTTCTGCCCCAGCTGGTCAACCTCAGCAGAATTTTGGCAGGGGCCGGGGACGGGGTCAGAACGCTGGAGGGGGAAACTCTAGGTCGGTTCGGTACAACCATGAGTTTATGAGATGCGTCGAACAGACGAGCCCGACACGGCGGTGGCTTCAGGTACCATCCATATTTTATCTTATCCAGTCCGTGTGCTTTTAGATTCGGGTGCTACACATTCTTTTATTTCTTTGGAGTGTGTACGCCGTGTGAATATAACTTGTCTGACTGTTTGCGATCCCTTCATCGTGAGACTGCCGAGCGGGGATAGAATTGTGGGGAACCGGGAGATTAGAGATTTTCCGGTAACTATATCCGGTATGGATTGGTTATCGAATTTAATTGTAGTTTATATGGAAGGCGAAGACGTGATCCTTGGCGAAGATTGGCTTGATAGTCATCAAGCGATTATGAACTACCGTACTAAGGTTATCACCATGATGACTAAAGACGGATCTGAGTACTCATTTTTGGGGCGTAAGTCGGGACTATCCAAGTTACTTATCAGTGCCATGAAGGCCGTAAAACTTTTGAATAAAGGTTGTGCGGGCTATTGGTGTTATGCCTTGAAACCGAAAGGAAATGAAATCGTTTTCTCTTCAATTCCGGTTGTTAATGAGTACCCAGATGTATTCCCGGATGACCTCCCGGGATTACCACCAGATCGAGAGATAGAATTTACCGTAGACTTAGAGCCAGATGCGGCTCTGATTTCTAAAGCACCTTATCGGATGGCACCTTCCGAGATGCAGTAATTGAAGACTCAGTTGGGAGAACTTTTGGAAAAAGGGTACATCAGACCGAGCGCTTCGCCTTGGGGCGTGCCTGTTCTCTTCGTGAGGAAGAAAGATGGTTCACTACGTTTGTGCATCGACTACCGTGAGCTGAATAAAGTAACCATCAAAAACAAGTATCCTTTGCCTCGTATAGACGATTTATTTGATCAATTGCAAGGGGCTGCAGTTTTCTCGAAAATTGATTTAAGATCCGGGTATTATCAACTCAGGGTGAGGGAGTCCGACGTTCCGAAGACGGCGTTCCGGACGAGATATGGGCATTATGAATTTGTAGTTATGCCTTTTGGGTTGACGAATGCGCCGGCAGTATTCATGCAGTTAATGAATAAAATATTCATCGAGTACCTCGACAGGTGTGTAGTCGTCTTTATTGACGACATCTTGATCTATTCTCGAGATAAGGAGGAACATGCCCGGCACTTGCGTTTGGTCTTAGACATTTTGAGAACCGAGCACCTCTATGCAAAATTCTCGAAATGTGAGTTTTGGTTGGAAGAAGTTATGTTTCTCGGCCATGTGATTTCGGCCGAAGGGGTTCGTGTAGACCCGCAGAAGATCGAGGCAGTGCTAGATTGGGCACCGCCTAAAAATGTTAAGGAGGTTCGTAGCTTTTTGGGCCTTGCTGGGTATTACCGTCGGTTTGTCGAGGGGTTCTCGAAACTTGCTCGACCGCTTACAAAATTACTCCAGAAGACCGAAAAGTTTGTTTGGACGGATGAGAGATAGCAGAGATTCGATGAACTAAAGAGACAATTGACTTCAGTGCCGATTCTAACTTTACCGCATGGTAGCGAAGGCTTTGCAGTTTACAGTGACGCTTCGGGTCAAGGCCTGGGCTGTGTTCTTATGCAGCATGATAAGACAATAGCTTTTGCGTCACGACAATTAAAGCCTTATGAGATGAATTATCCTACTCACGATTTGGAATTGTCCGCAATTGTCTTCGCACTCAAGATTTGGCGGCATTATTTGTATGGTTCACCGTGCCGGATTTATACCGATCACAAGATCCTGAAATATATTTTCAGCCAGAAGGAGCTGAATATGAGACAGAGACGTTGGCTAGAGTTGATAAAGGATTATGATCTGGAAATTCTTTACCACCCCGGGAAAGCCAATGTCGTTATGATGCTCGAGCCGCAAATCAGCATCTCTTCAAATGCTCGAAGTTCTTACGTCCTGCATTTAAAATTCGTCAAGATCTAATTGAGCAAGGGATAGAAATTTGGCTTCAACGAGTACAGGGACAGTTGTGTACTCTCGAAATTACTTCGTCCTTAGTTGACGACATCAAAGGGAAGCAGTGGAGTGACCCGATGAATTCTCAACTGAAGGAAGATGTGATTAAGGGAAAAGCTCCTGGCTTTATGGTACATGAGGATAGTATTCGAGATTTCGTATGACTTTGCGTTCCGAACGATTTAGAGTTGAGACAGAGAATCCTCCGAGAAGCCCATGCTACGCCTTACTCAATCCACCCCGGGACGAGTAAGATGTACAAAGACTTGAAGCGAAATTTTTGGTGGAATAACATGAAGAAGGATGTTACGGAGTTTGTATTACGGTGCTTGACGTGTCAACAAGTCAAGATCGAACATCAACGACCGGAGGGGTTGTTGAAACCACTTCCCATTCCCGAGTGGAAGTGGGAAGATATCTCAATGGATTTTATCACTGGCATGCCGAGAACTCGGACTGGAATGAATATGATTTGGGTAATTGTCGATCGATTGACCAAGTCTGCACACTTTTTGGGTATTAAGGATACTTGGGGACCGGATAGATTGGCTCGAACCTTTATCGCTGAGATCGTGAGGTTACACGGTACCCCCAAGACCATTGTTTCTGATCGAGACGGCCGCCAGATCGCATTTTTGGCGGGACGTTCATCGTGCCTGCACCGAGTTGAGATTGAGCACTTCCTTTCATCCTCAGTCGGACGGTCAGACAGAGAGGACGATTCAGACATTGGAAGATATGTTACGGGCTTGTGCCTTAGACTGGAGTAATGATTGGGAGCTTCACTTGCCGTTGATCGAGTTTGCTTACAATAATAGTTGGCATGCGTCGATCAAAATGGCACCCTTCGAGGCACTCTATGGTAGGCGATGTAGGTCGCCATTATATTGGGACGAGGCTTCTGAGCTAGTTGGGACGGAACCAGATATGCTGTTGGAGACCAAGGAAAAGATTTCTATTATCCGAGATCGACATCGACCGCCCGCAGTCGTGAAATCTTACGCCGATACTCGTCGTCGACCCTTGGAGTTTGAAGTGGGGGATCACGTCTTGCTCAAAGTATCGCCGACCAGAGGAGTTTTCCGCTTCGGTAAAAAGGGAAAACTCAGTCCAAGGTATATCGGACCTTTCGAGATTTTGGACAGAGTTGGAGACTTAGCTTACCGCTTGGCGTTGCCTCCATCTTTGAGTCGCGTCCATAGTGTTTTTCATGTGTCCCAGTTGAGGAAGTACGTACCGGATCCGAGCCACATTATCGACTACAGTGAGATTGACGTAGCCGAGGATATTACCTTTCCGGAGAAACCCGTGAAGATTCTTGAGCGCCGTGAGAAACAACTTCGGCATAAGACCATTCCACTGGTTAAAGTGCAATGGTCGAGGCATGGAGTCGAAGAGGCGACTTGGGAGACGGAAGAGAAGATGCGGGTGGAATACCGTGAACTATTTATTTCTTAAGTTTCGGGACGAAACTTCTTTTTAGAGGGGAAGAATGTAATACTCGGTCGATAGTCATGTCATTTCAAACCTCTTCTTGTTCTTCGAATCGTGATTTGTTGGGCGAACCCTTGTAATCATTGTTTGGAACCACCGTTTTGGGGTTCCCGTACTTCTATTTCGTGTTATTGTTGCCCAGACATTGAATCATATTGCTTTTATTCTCTTTCCGGGTCATTTTTCATCATTTTAGGACCCGAAGGGGGTGTGAGCCGCGGCACAAGGAGTGTGCGCCGCGGCACACACATTTCCTAGACCTGGCCGAGTGGACTGTACCGGGTGCCGCGGCACACGCCGGCAGTGCCGCGGCACACTGCCGAGCCAATGCCGCGGCACACCTATGCTGAGCCGCGGCACACCTATGCTGAGCCGCGGCACACTGGTGTTGCATCCTCACCCAAAACCCGCCTGTACCCGGTGCCGCGGCACACCTGAGCTGAGCCGCGGCACACCTGAGCTGAGCCGCGGCACACTACCGAAACCTGGGAACAATTTTTAGGCCTATGCCGCGGCACACCTATGCTGAGCCGCGGCACACAATGCGGTCACTGCATAAATCGGCTTTTTAAGCGAGATTTCAGCCATTTCCTCCATTTCCTTCTTCCACCGCGAGAGAGAGAGTTTGAGGGAGGAGTTTTTTTCACATCTATCACTTGTGTGTTGGAGATTTACCACTTTCACTCGGTTGGGAAGCCCGGATAGTCGATCTAACGCGTATTCCTTGGATCATAGAGCTTGGATATTCAAGAGGTAATTTCTTCGACATCTTGACTTCTCGATTTTGTGTGGGTTTTGACGTTTTGGATGATAAAATCATGGTGTATGATGTGATATATGCGTGATTATGGACATGTTTGGGTATTCATCGGATTATTGAAAGATTATTCAAGAACACTTTGAATTTTGTGTTGGATTTTGGGGGTTTTCGTAGATTCGTCCGTTTTATCCGATTGAAGCTTGAGAACCTTGAGATTTTGATATATCTATACCGTATGAGTGTTTTCTTCCGATTTTACGGGTTGAATTGTGTCGTTTTCGGACTTGTGAGATTTGGACGATTTTCCAACCTCTAGTTGATTATCCGTATATCTTTATGAATCGTAGACGGGTTTCGGGGGGGTTTCTTCGTGTAATTTGAATATGGATAATTGATTATCATATTCCTTGCGAATCGTTTAGGTGCCGGAAGCGCGTTCTTGGACCTACCAATCTCATACCCCTTTTTCCGTTCGTTCCTCGATGTCTCAAAGGCAAGTATATATTTATGAATGTGCGTTCTCGACTTTGAAAGTATGAAATATTAATGGCATGCTTATTTATATCCACTCCGGGACGGACCGACGGGTCCTCTGAGGGTTTCGTAGCCTCTGGTGCGATTCCATGGATAATATGAATTAACCACTCCGGGACGGACCGACGGGTCCTCTGAGGGTTCCGTAGCCTCTGGTGCGGTTCCACGGTATTCATATATGTATTGATGACGGATGATATGAACGAACCACTTTGGGGCGGGCCGATAGGTCCCCTAAGGGTTCCGTAGCCTCTGGTGCGGTTCCACGGTATTCATATACGTCTTGATGTGATGCTATGAGATTTAGTTATTCCGGAATACTAGTCTTGAATTGATGAATTGACGGTTACATTACTTTATTGTCGAGGAGTATTGTGTTTCATACTTGATATACTTGCACTAGCTATTCGACGGCTAACCCCTTTATGGGGGAAATACTTTTTATGTATTTCAGGTTCCAGGAGAGCGGACGGGCAGGTATCGGGTCGGCATAAAGATGGTGGGCAAGTGTGATACTGTGTCTTTCTTCCAGTTATGTTTTGGAGTTTCCCGTTCAGTGTTGTACTGGATTGGCTTTTGAATACTCGAGTATTGTTTTCATTTTTCCTTGATGTTCCGGCCTGTGCTTGCCGAAGTATTGATTCGAGTTGTGATGTTTGTGAATACATTGGTTATATTTCGAATACCTTTGTATCGTTTTTCATTCCATTGTGTGTAGACCTTATCGGTCAAAATTTATGGTTCCGCATATGTTTAGCCTTGTGGGTCCCACGGCGGGGCTTACGGCGCTGTAATATCCCTGAATAACTTGGGGGTGTTACACCTGTAAATGCATCGCATACTTTCGAAAACATGATGAATGAGTTTAAAAACATTCAAAAGGCCCATGAGACTTTGAAAAATGAAAACATTCAACTTCAACTTTCTAATCTAGAGCTGAAAGAAGAGAACGACTTGCTGAAGATAAATTATAAAAACATGTCTGTTGATTGTGAAAACAGCAAGGTCGAGCATGAAAAACTCATGGAGAGCAATCATCAACTTGGTCACGAACTAGTGAGTCTAAGACTCACGGTGAAAGCAAGACAAATGATTTTGTTCTACTACAAGCCAAAGTAAAAACTCTCGAAAAACGAGAAGGTGAACTTGAGACCATTCTGAAATCTTTTGAGAAATCATCTAAAAGAATGGAAGAAATTCTAAGCACTACGCAACATGCTCATGATAAAAGTGGCTTAGGATACAACTCATTTTCCAACAAAGGGAAACTAGTACTGTGTTCGCCAGGAGTGTGGAACACATTCCTATATCGGAAGAAACTCCAAGTCCTATGAAGGTACCTGCTGCACCGCGAAAAGCAAAGGCTGCCATTCCGCCTCCGCAATCCTATTCAAAACAGCGGAATCCTCAGCCATTCCAACCTGTAAGCCGCACGCAACAGCATGCTCCCCGAGCATATCAACATCGCCAACAACCGTTCAGAAAGAAGGCTGTATCCAAATACCAAAGGCCCGTACGGCAGTACTTTCAGTACAGCACGCCTAGGTACTGGATACAGGAGCCTCATTATCCATCAAGAATGCAGGTGTCCACACAGCATCGACAACAGCTTTGGGAATCCAACTGGAGACCCAGAAGGCAAGCTGTAAGGCCAAAGAAAATGGCTCCACCTCCGAGACAGCATAAGTACTGGATTAATAATAATAACCCTGATTTTTACATGCATAATGATTATCATGGCTACAGTAACTATGTACATGCCCCACGTAGATACCGCAAGAATATATCTAATATACCCTACAGTAAGCCAATTGCTGTCAGGAAAATTTGGGTACCTAAAGGCACTAACATTCATGGACCCAATAATCAAAGGGGACCTAAATCTACTTAATTTCTTTGCCTACAGGACATCTTAGAGAAGGACATCTGGTACTTCGATAGCGGATGTTCCCGGCATATGACAGGAGACAAAAGCAAGCTCTCAGATTTTGTAGAAGGTCGCGGTCCAAAAGTGCGCTTCGGTGATAAGTCTAAAGGCAGACCAAGAGGGAAAGGAACCCTTCTTGTCGGAAAATTCAAAGTAACTGATGTTGCTTATGTTGAAGGCTTACAGTACAATCTACTTAGTATTAGCTAGTTCTGTGACAAATAGTTCTCGGTGAAATTCTATATAGATCGTTGTAGAGTCAAGAACATTCAGTCCAAAGAAGTTGTGCTAATAGGAAGCAGATCAGGTAACATGTATATTGCTGACTGGAAGCCTATAAGCTCCTCAATTCCGTGTTTTGTTGCCAAAGGCACTGCAGATCAAAGTTGGCTATGGCACAAGAGGATGTCTCAAATCAATTTCAAGACAATCAACAATCTCTCAAGACAGGGACTGGTTAGAGGGTTGCCAAATGTATCATTTCGAAAAGACAGCGTCTGTGGACCCTGTCAGAAAGGCAAACAAATCAAGTCCACCCTGAAGAGCAAATCCTACCTTTCCACTCACAGAGTTTTGGAAATGCTACATATGGATCTCTATGGTCCTGTAGACCCGGTAAGTTTGGGAGGTAAGAAATATTGTCTCGTTATTGTTGATGAATATTCCAGGTATGCTTGTACAATATTCCTAAGCAAGAATAAGGATACAACATCAAAGTTGCCCGAGCACCTAAGAATGCTTCAAAATGAGAAAGGGTTGAGGATAGTGTCCATTTGTTCCGATAGAGGTACAGAATTTACTAACCGCTTTATAGAGCTATACTATTCGGAAAATGGGATACATCACGGATACTCAGCTGCCCGTACACCTCAACAAAATGGTGTTGCCGAGCGAAAGAACAGGACGCTGAAGGAAGCAACAAGAACAATGATTGCTGCAAGCAAGTTGCCACAGCATTTCTGGGGTGAAGCCACCAATACAGTGTGCTACACTCAAAACCGCTGTATCGTCAACAAGCACCACAACAAAATAGCATACGAGGTATGGAACAACAAAACTCCATTAGTTTCGTATTTTCACATTTTTGGATGCAGGTGTTATGTGTTGAACAATGGGAAGGATCAACTTAGAACCTTCGACGAGAAGTCGGATGAATGGATATTTGTAGGATATTCCTCCGTCAGCAAAGCTTACAGGATCTTCAATAAAAGGAAGCTGACAATCGAGGAATCAGTTCATGTAGTGTTCGACGAACCTCACCATGACCCTACAGGAGTAGAATACATTACTCAGAACATCCATCATCTTTCCATCTTAGATCCACCAACTCCTATAGAACCTATTGTTGACCTAGAAATTAACCCCGTAGCTGTAAGAACTGATGTAAATGAAGCCGATGCTGCACAAGCTGAAGCTGAAACTACAGCAGCTCACGATACAGTACGGGATTCTAAATTAGAACCCGACAGAAGATGGTTGAGAGATCACCCACAAGAATTGATTATAGGAGATATGGATGCTGGTGTATCAACCCGTAGGAGAATACAAAGTACACAAGGAAATGTACTATGTGCGCAGGAAGAACCTGATACTGAGATATCACCATTTCCTGAATGAAAGTCTAAGTCCGAGCTTAGAAGACTTAATATGTGCACAATTGCTGTATTCTTAGCACAATCCGAACCTGTCTCTACCATAGAAGCTCTCAACAATTCACATTGGATTTCATCTATGGAAGAAGAGCTTAACGGTTTCGAAAGAAACAATGTATGGTATCTTGTACCCAGACCTACACATCAAACCGTAATAGGAAACAAATGGGTATTTCGAAACAAGAAGGACAGAAATGGACTTGTTATTAGAAATAAATCCCGCCTAGTCGCACAAGGCTATAGACAGGAAGAAGGCATAGACTACGATGAAACCTTTGCCCCTGTAGCCAGACTAGAAGCCATCAGGATATTCTTAGCCTTTGCCGCCCACAAGAGCTTTATTGTATATCAAATGGACGTCAAGAGTGCATTCCTAAATGGAGACCTTGCCGAAGAAGTTTATGTTGAACAACCACCAGGGTTTGCTAACACAGATGGCGTAGACCTAGTATACAGACTAAGGAAGGCGCTGTATGGACTTAAGCAAGCACCTAGAGCATGGTATGGAACCCTGTCCCAGTATCTAACAGATAATGGATTTGAGAAAGATGCTGTGGACAAGACCTTGTTCAAAATACAGGAAGGTGATGACCTTCTAATGGTTCAAATTTATGTAGATGATATTATATTTGGTTCAACTAATTCTCATCTCATGCAAAGTAAATTTGAAATGAGTATGATGGGAGAACTTATTTATTTCCTAGGTTTGTAGGTTAAGCAGTTGCCTACAGGGATATTCATCAACCAAGAAAAATATAGCAAGGAGTTTCTCAACAAGTTTGGAATGAATACTTCCAAATCATCATCAACTCCCATGAGCACTTCCGTGCAAATTAGTGCTGATGAAGCCGGAAAGACGGTTGACCAATCACTCTATAGGAAGCTTATTGGCTCTCTCCTGTACCTAACAGCTAGCAGGCCCGATATCCAATTTGTTGTAGGAGTGTGTGCGAGATATCAAGTAGCATCTAAAGAATCACACTTCAATACAGCTAAACGAATCCTGAAGTACATTAAAGGACCAGTGGACGTAGAGGGGTTTACCTCGAACCACTTTAATTACCATGTTAATTACCTTCTGCATTTACTGTTTTATTAACTGTGATTATTTAAGTATACACTGCACACCGAGTTGCTGTATCCCCAGTAACTTCCTGTATTCAAGACTTCCGCTACGCACTCAGATTTGAAAACCGTACAGCTTGTTGTTTAAAACACTTTACAAGCTATATCCTGTATACTTAGTGGCCAACAAGTGGTATCGGAGCGGTTGATTATAAAAAGAATCAGTCGTATTTAGTTGGCCACAGTCATATTTAGTTGGCCAATAGTCGACGTACGACTATGGTATCCTAAAGAAGGCGGATTCGATTTAGTTGGCTACAGTAACTCGGATCTCGGAGGCTGCAAGCTAGATAGGAAGAGTACAAACGGAACTTGTCACTTTCTTGGACCTAGACTTGTGTCTTGGTTCAGTAAGAAGCAATTGGCAAACTCGCTTTCCACGGCTGAATCGGAATACTACGCTGCTGGAAGTTGCTGTATGCAGATCCTTTGGATGCAGCAACATTTGTCAAATTATGGGATTGAAGCCAATGAAATGACGATTATGTGTGATAGCACGAGTGCAATTGCTATAACTCACAATCCTGTATTGCACTCGCGCACTAAGCATATCAACATGAAACATCATTTCGTCAGGAATCATGTCGAGAACAAGGATGTTTGGCTGGAAAAAGTTCATACAGATATCCAGTTGGCCGACATCTTCACCAAACCACTCGACACAACAAGATTCAACATGCTTAGACAAGAATTGGGATTGCTACAGCCTGACTCCCTGTAGGTATTTATTGTTTTTACTCAACAATTGAGGGGGAATGCTGTAAGGCCCAAGAATACAGTATCCACCATTAATTATCTGTACACTCAGAGCCTTGAATACAGCACTGTGGGAACAAGGCGATATGAGTCATCCTACAGCTGACATGTGCAATAATTAAGGCGGAATACAGTATGACCCATGAATACAGCATTAATCCAGAAGTTGCTATATGGAATTGAAACCCATACGTACCTTTTAAGGGGGAACGCTGTATCGTCGCGGATACAGCACACACACACACACTATGGGAAATCGATTCATTATATATTATAATATTCTTTTTAAAACAATTTTTGTCCACGTGCCCTGTTTTCATGTCAAACGTCTTTTACATTAAATGTCTTACACGATATCTGGATAATCGAATCTTAAAAGCCGCGATGTTTCAAATTGTTTAATATTTTTACACAGCCTTTTCGGGCATTAAGGGTAATTTGATAAGTCAGAAGTGGGATTCCTATTTTAAAATTAGATGGATAAGTTGTACTAGTTACACTCAGTCCATCGTGACCGTTCATTTCAAAACACCGGTTCCCATCCCTTAAATCTGACCATTCGTTCTCTGAAAACCCTTCTTCGCCGCCTACTATAAAAGGACTGTACATGCCATTTGATACTCTTTACGCTTTCTGCATATTTTAAGAGTTCTTGAGCATACAGACTAAAAGTTTTCTGTGTTTACTGCTTTCTTCTTAAACCTTTTTCACATCTCTTTGAAAAATCATCAATGGCATCTATCACCTCTCTCAAGAAATCATCTTCCATCATCGACGGACGAATATTCTCCAGATCTGTTATGCTGGAACGCATTCACGCCGAAGACGACGACATTGAATCCATGGAGTTCGTCATTACAAGAATCCGTCAGCAAGGCCTCTACCGCCTTGGGAGACACACCGCCGAAAAATTTGATATTCATCTGGTTGAGGAATTCTACCTCAACGCTGCAGTCCATTTTATGTTACTGGCTCAGGGAGGTCATGTCGCTGACATAACAGCCGTTATCCGCGGAGTGGAAATCCGCGTTGACCAAGAGCTTCTTCAGAACATCTTCAGGCTACCTGCTGATGGCCTGACCATGGAAGAACTTGAGACCTTCGGATCCCAAGACCTTTTGACTCAATACTATGGCTTGTTCACCAATTCAGCAACGGTAGAAACGGTTTATACCACCTGCCATAAGAAAAATTTTTGTTTACCTTTTGTTTACTTGCATTATTTTTGCTGCCGTATCATTGAAAATCGCACAGGTGCTTTTGAGATGTGCACCAATCTTAGATTTAGGATGATGGTAGCTATAATGACCTGTGAAAAGGTCATTTAGTTTCAGATTATTCTTAAGCGTTTGCAGGAAGAAGTGTCCAAACCTGCGTCGCAAAAGAAATCATTTGGTTTATTCTTAAACCACATTTTGACGAAGTGCGGACTTCCACAATCCGCAGAGGCGAAGAAAATTAGCTCCCGGATCTACTTAGGAGGCGGGAGGCCTTCTGTCTTCAACCAGAGCACCCTGATCGCCAACCGACCATTCGTCCAAAGAATGCCTTTGTCTGCCGATCCAAGAGATGTTTCTTCTAAGTCTCACAGTATCGAATTGTCGAAGAAAAGGAAGCGATCTCACAACAAAACTCCAGTTGCTGCTGAGAAGCCAAAAAGGAAGCAAAGGAGGCTCACAAAAGTGAAAGCTACAGCAACCTCCGATGATGCTCCTTTCGTGGTTCAACCCACTGAATCCATCCCCCAGGGCCCAACCCCTGTGGAAGAGTTGTCCACTGCTGTCGATATAGCAGATCCCGAGCACTTGGCTGCTATGACGGATGAGAGGACTTCTGCCAACCTACAAGACTCTGGCGATTCGGCTGCTCCTATGGAGCCAAAAGATACTTCTCCTACACGGGACTCCATACCCGTACAGGATCCATCTCCCATCAGGGTCCCAACCCCTATTAGGAATCCATCTCCGACACAGGATCCCACACCTATAGAGGATCCCATGCCTACAGCGAACCCATGCGTTGTACGGAGCCCCTCCCCGGACACTATAATTTCCAAGAACCAGCTTTCCGTGTAAATTGAACAGGCTCACGAACGGTTTGTCCAATGGAAGAATTACCGACTTGCTCCCTATGACGCCCTATACAACTGGAGCGAATGGAGCAACGAAGAAAGATTTGTATTAGAAGTGACGGACACTCAAGAAATTGCTGTCCTGATCCAATGGGACAACATATTCATTCGAGAACTTATTGAGAGCCACTGATTGGAAAATCCGAAGCACGAAGGAAAGGGAAAGCTACGTCCATGGAATCTCCCGATGGTCCAAAGTCCGATCCTAATTCAGACGACGATGACGACGCACTCCAGACTGGTCTGCGAATGAGTCGTGCGGAAGCCCTAGAAAAGAGAGATGCAGGGACATCTGCTCAGCAGTCACCCCCCTCGCCACAGCAAGACAATGTTCCCGACAATGAGGATTCAGTCCCTCAGGTCGCGGAGGAACAATCTGCTTCGCAACAGGCACCCGAGCCTGTCATCGCCCCCACCGAAGAAGAATCCAACGCCATCCAGCAAGAGGAATCAGTCCCTTGTTAGGCGTATTTTTATACGCTTATTTATCATTATTTTGTATTATTTTGGCGAGTAAATGTGCATAAATGAGCATTTAATGCCTTATTCTTGTATGTTTGACAGGAGATTGGAGTTCGGAAGCTAAAACGAGGCAAAACGGGCGAAAAACAGCGAATTTTGGCCGGGGGCCGCGGCACAAGGCAGGTGGGCCGCGGCACACGCAGAGGGCCAGCGAACCCAGAGTAGACTGTACTCTGAGCCGCGACACAGCTTTGGTGAGCCGCGGCCCAGAGGAAAATTATAGCGCCCAGGTTTTTAATTTGCACGCTATGTGCCGCGGCACAGATTAGGTGAGCCGCGGCACACTAGGCGGTTTTGGTATGCTCCGCGCGGATTTGGGCCGTTTTGTAGCCAGTTCTCGACCTACTCACACGGACGCGATTTGGAGGCTGTTGGGAGCTATAAATAAGGGTTTAAGACCCTAATTAATCATCTTTGGAGGCTTGGGAAAAAGAAGATCATAGAAGACTATCGCAGACGAGAGAAGCAGAAGACATCAAAGGCAGAGGGCGGAAGCCAGAAGAACGGAGGAATCCGAACTCTTCATCTGCGTTTGATTTTCATGCTTTTAATTATTAATTCTATATTTTCATTATTTAGCATGTCAGGCTAAAACCCTTGATCGAGGATTTTGATGAAACCTATGTTTTGACGGATTTGCTTGAGATTATTTATTTAATTCCCTTTTTGTTGAGTTTTCCCAATCGTGTTTAATGCTTTCAATTATCTGGCCAATAGTTGTATTGTTTTAATCATTCAATTCGAATCGGGAGAGGAGAGTTGGTGAGGAACTATTGGTGATGACCATTTTATCTTGTGAGATAGGGATATACTCATAGGAACTACGTGGCCTTTTGGAGATTTTATGCTTTTTGCCTATTGACGAATTAATTCACCTAGGGATAGAGTGCGTTATTCGCCTTTAGAAAAATCTATTGACCTCGGGAGAGGCGGTAGAGTATATTAGCAATCTTCGCCTTCAATAAATTGGGAAAATCATTAACTTCAGATAATCGAGAGTAAATTCGGATAAACCAAGGTGGATTCAGAATCTTAGACTTATTCATTATTTGATTTTCTTTCTTCAAGCGATCGTTTTTACTGTTAGCTCTTTCATTAATCCTTTTAGTAATTAATTGCAACCCACAGTTCGATTGTTCAAATAAAACTAGAATACATAAAAATCAGTAGTTAGTAATTCAGTCCTCGTGGGAACGATACTCACTCATCACTTTATTACTTGTAAACGATAATGTGCACTTGCGTTTAAGAAACACCAGCAACAAGTTTTTGGCGCCGTTGCCGGGGACTAAAATTTTTACTAATATCGATTTCAGTATTTCTAGTCTTAGTTTGAACATTTTTATTTACTTATTTTCGTGTATTTAATTTTATTTATTTATTTGTTTTTCCTTTCAGGATTTTTTTCGGGTAGTGCATGAGAAAACTCGGTAACAAAGGCCTACTACCTTTGAATACCGAACTCGAGCGCACTCTTAGGAGAAAGAAGAATGAGAAACGAGAGCTACCGACAACAGTCACTATGGCTGAAAATATCGAAATTCAAGGAGGAGATAACCATGTGCAGCAAGTTCAACCGGCACTGGCTCTTCGATATTATGCTATGCTGCAGATCAACGCGAACTTTTCGGGGATCCGGCGTCCAACAATCCAAGCCAACAATTTCGAAATCAAGCCTGCGATCATTCAGATGGTGCAAAGCAGCGCTTTGTGGATTGCCGAACGATGACCCCAATGCACATATTGCTTCTTTTCTCGAGATTTGTGACACGTTCAAGAACAATGGTGTCACCGACGATGCTATCCGATTATGGCTTTTCCCTTTCTCTTTGAGGGATAAAGCAAAGTTTTGGTTGAATTCTTTACCGCCGGGCTCGATCACGACATGGGCAGAGTTAGCGCAAGCCTTCCTTGCTAAATTCTTCCCACCTTCTAAGACGGCGAGACTGAGAAACGAGATCACTACTTTTGGTCAGTATGACATGGAATCGCTCCACGAGGCGTGGGAGCGATACAAAGATTTGTTACGGAGATGCCCACATCACGGCCTTCCGGACTGGCTTCAGATTCAGACGTTCTACAATGGTTTGAGTGCTTCCACACGCACTCTCGTGGATGCAGCAGCCGGTGGAGCTTTGATGGGAAAGACGATGGCTGAAGCACACTCGTTGTTGGAAGCTATGGCCGCTAATGCTTATCAATGGCCATCCGAACGAATAACGCCGAAGCGAGTTATGGAAATTTCGAGTAATGACCCGATATCTACATTGTCATCTCAAGTCGCCGCCTTGACTCAGCAACTTCAGGCATTTTCACATGCTCCTTCCCCCGTTACCATTGAATCGTGTAATTGGTGCAACGGATCGCATCCTAGCGCGGAGTGCCAAGTCGGGAACCCTTTCGAGCAACATCCGATGGAGCAAGCTCAATTCGTGGGAAACGGAAATCGACAAAATATTTCTTACCCCAGCACTTATAATCAAGGGTGGCGAAATCACCAAAATTTTTCGTGGAGGAACGGGACAGCTTTAAAACCTCCACAAGCTCAATTCGCGCAGCCCCCACAGCAGCCCCCTCAATCACCAAAGGTATCATTGGAAGATGCTCTTGCTCAATTGGCGGCTAACACGAGCCAATTCATGACCCGCACCGAAACGACCCTCCAAAATCATTCTACCTCCATCCGAAACCTAGAAACACAAATGGGGCAGATTGCTAATCTATTGTCCTCTCGGTCTTAAGGTGCATTGCCCAGCGGAACCGAAATGAAACCCAAGGAAAACGTGCAAGCAATCGAATTACGAAGTGGAAAGGAGTTGAAAGGGCAGCCTATCAATAACAAAGAGCAGCCGATCGAGCAAAGTGAGAAGGAAAAGGATGAGGCGCCCAAGCCAAAGGAAGTATCGACTACTCATCCCACTCCTCAAATCCCATTCCCACAGCATTTCCAAAAGCAAAAACTAGACAAGCAATTTTCAAAGTTCCTCGACATCTTCAAGAAATTGCACATAAACATTCCATTTGCCGACGCGTTGGAACAAATGCTGAGTTATGTAAAATTCATGAAAGAAGTCTTGTCAAACAAAAGAAAGCTCGAGGAATATGAGACGGTCGCATTAACGGAGGAGTGCAGTGCTATTTTGCAAAAGAAGCTCCCACCTAAATTGAGAGATTCGGGAAGTTTTACCATCCCTTGCATCATTGGAAATTCGTCTTTTGAAAGAGCCCTATGCGATCTCGGAGCCAGCATAAACCTTATGCCCCTTTCTATTTTTAAAAAGCTGGATATTGGGGAAGCCAAGCCGACGACGGTCTCCTTACAATTGGCCGATAGGTCCATCAAATATCCGAGGGGAGTAATAGAGGACGTGTTAGTAAAGGTTGACAAATTTATCTTTCCAGCCGATTTTATTGTGCTCGACATGGAGGAAGATCAAGATATCCCAATCATCTTGGGAAGGCCATTTTTGGCAACCGGCCGAACTTTGATCGATGTGGAAAAGGGAAGCTGACTCTACGTGTTCAAGAGGAGCAAGTAACGTTCAATATTTTTCGATCCGTAAAATATCCGAGTGATGCTGAAAATTGTTTCCAAGTTGACGTCATTGAATCGTGCGTGAGTAGAACCTTTCGAGAAAATTATCCACCCGATCCATTGGAGTCCGTTTTGATTGGGGCTGTTTCCGAACTAAACGCAGAGCATGCAGCCTACGTACGCCACATGGATGCTTCTCCGCCAATTTTTATTCGTCAACCATTCGAAGAGCTCGGAAGTTCACTAACTCGACCAGTCCCATCGATCGAAAAACCTCCAAAGTTGGAACTCAAGAAGCTGCCGCCTCATTTAAAATATGCATTTTTGGGTCCCGACGACTCCCTTCCAGTTATTCTTTCGGCCACTTTGGCGGGAGTACAAATCTGCTCTTGGATGGTCTATTGCGGATATTAAGGGGATCAGCCCGTCAATTTGCATGCACAAGATTTTGATGGAGGAAGACTACAAACCATCCGTGGAGCATCAACGCCGGTTGAATCCAAACATGAAGGAGCTGGTAAAAGTCGAGGTTTTAAAACTCCTCGACGCAGGTATGATCTTTCCGATTTCTGATAGCAAGTGGGTAAGTCCTGTCCAAGTTGTGTCGAAGAAGGGTGGGATAACGGTTGTTCAAAATGATAATAATGAATTAATTCCCACTAGGATTGTCACGGGGTGGCGTATGTGCATAGATTATAGGAAATTTAATAAGGCCACTAGAAAAGATCATTTCCACTTACCTTTTATTGATCAGATGTTAGATAGATTACCCGGACACGATTTCTATTGCTTTCTCGATGGTTACTCGGGGTATAATCAGATTTATATAGCCCCCGAAGACCAAGAGAAAACGACGTTTACATGTCCTTACGGCATTTTCGCTTATAGGCGCATGCCTTTTGGATTATGTAATGTGCCGACTACTTTTCAACGGTGTATGATGGCTATTTTTTCTGACATGGTAGAGCAGTGTATTGAGATTTTTATGGATGATTTTTCTGTTTTTGGAGATTCGTTTGACATTTGTTTGAAAAATTTGCAGAAAGTCTTGAGAAGATGCGAAGAGACAAATTTGGTCTTGAACTGGGAGAAGTGTCATTTTATGGTGCAGGAGGGCATAATGCTTGGCCATCGAATATCCTCACATGGAATTGAAGTCGACCGGGCGAAAATTAAAACAATTGAGAAGATGCCTCCGCCTACTTCGGTCAAAGGGATTAGAAGTTTTTTGGGACATGCCGGTTTCTATCGCCGATTTATTAAGGATTTTTCGAAGATCACGAAGCCGCTGTGCAATCTACTCATGAAGGATGTTCCATTAACTTTTGACAAGTCGTGTAAAGAAACTTTCGATTTATTGAAGAAAGCTCTAAGCACGGCACCGGTGATAGTCGCTCTGGACTGGGACCTTCCGTTCGAGTTAATGTGTGATGCAAGTGACTTTGCCATTGGGGCTGTTTTGGGGCAGAGACGAGGGAAGGTGTTCCATGTCATATACTATGCGAGCCGAACACTCGATGACGCCCAAAGAAATTATGCCACAACGGAGAAGGAATTGTTGGCGGTGATCTTTGCATTTGATAAATTCCGGGCGTATCTACTGGGAACAAAAGTGATAGTGTGGACCGACCATGCAGCAATAAAATACCTTTTGGAGAAGAAGGATGCTAAACCAAGGTTGATTCGGTGGGTGCTTCTCCTTCAAGAATTCAACTTGGAGATTCGGGACAAGAAAGGGACTGAAAATGTTATAGCCGATCACCTTTCACGATTAGAGAATCCCCTTGAGAAGGGAGAAAATCAGCCACAAATCATGGAAACCTTCCCCGACGAGCAGCTCTACAAGTTGGGCTCAAAACATGCGCCTTGGTATGCTGATCTAGTGAACTACTTGGCAAGTAAAACAATTTCAAACGACCTCGCACGCCATCAAAAGAAGAAGCTAATCTCAGACGCTAAGTATTATTTGTGGGACGATCCTTTTCTATTAAAGAGATGCCCCGATCAAATCATTCGTAGATGTATTCCGGATGAGGAAATCCACAGTGTGCTAAACCATTGCCATGCATCACCCTACGGTGGACATTTTGGTGGAAATAGAACAGCGGCGAAGGTCTTACAATCGGGGTTCTATTGGCCGTCATTATTCAGGGATGCTCACTCCTTTGCGTCCGCGTGTGATCGGTGTCAACGGACGGGAAACATCTCAAGACGACACGAAATGCCGCTGAACACCATACTTGAAGTTGAATTGTTCGATGTATGGGGGATCGACTTCATGGGTCCATTTCCTCCATCAAATAAGAATCTCTATATTTTGGTAGTCGTAGACTATGTCTCAAAATGGGTTGAAGCGGTGGCACTACCTACGAATGGGTCCAATGTCGTAATCAAGTTTATAAAACAATATATCTTCACACGTTTTCGAACTCCACGCGCTATTATCAGTGATGGTGGGTCACACTTCGATAACAAATTTCTTGATGCGGTTTTGAGAAAATACGGAGTCACTCATCGTGTTGCTACAGCATACCATCCTCAGACGAGTGGTCAAGTTGAGATATCAAATCGAGAGCTGAAATGGATCCTAGAAAAGACGGTCAGCTCGTCTCGAAAAGATTGGTCGTTTAAACTCGATGATGCACTTTGGGCGTACCGGACTGCGTATAAAACACCTATTGGAATGTCGCCCGACAGATTGGTTTATGGGAAAGGTTGCCATTTACCAGTAGAGATGGAACATCGTGCTTACTGGGCGATAAAGAAACTAAACTTTGATCTGAAATCTGCTGATGAAAAGCGTTGTTTGTAGCTGAACGAGTTGGAAGAAATTTGCCACGACGCATACGAAAATGCGAAACTTTATAAGGAGCGGACAAAGACTTGGCATGATAAGCACATCACGCAGAGAGAGTTTGTCCCGGGACAAGAGGTGTTGCTATTTAATTCTCGCTTAAAGTTATTTCCCGAGAAATTGCGTTCACGATGGTCGGGACCGTTCACCGTAGTGCAAGTGTTCCCACATGGTGCGGTAGAAGTACAAAAAGATGACCGAAAATTCAAAGTTAATGGACAACGGTTGAAGGCATACTTGGGAAATCCAATAGACACGCATAAAACGAGTGTCGTCTTATCCACCGCCGGATGAATGCGAGAAAAGTCCGGCTAAAGACTATAAACTTAGCGCTTCTCGGGAGGCAACCCGAGTATTAGTTGTAGAGTCTTTATTGTTTTCTTGCATTTTTAGAGTCTTTATTTGTCGTCATTTTTCTTTGATCCGTCTATCCCTCTCGTCTTGATGTTTTCGTTTAAAAATTCTATGCAGGAATCACCCCAGGGGAGGAAATCAATGATGGGCCGCGGCACAATAATAGTGAGCCGCGGTACGCACCAGTTGATGAAACATGGCCAAACAAACTGTACTCTGTGCCGCGACACGATCTTACTGAGCCGCGGCACACCAGGTTACTGAGCCGCGGCACACATTCCCTGAGCCTCGGCACACCAAAAGTTCAAGAAATGCTCAGGAGACTGTACTCTGTGCCGCGGCACGAACCAGATGAGTCACGACAAATCAACACGTTGAGCCGCGACACACCTAAACTGAGCCGCGGCACCCGACGGTATTACAAAAAAGTCCCAGGCCGACTGTACTCTGGGCCGCGGCTCACTTATGTTGTGCCGCGGCCCCCGTCGCAATATAAGAATGCCCAGGTATACTTCATACCTTTGATCGGCCAGCGCAAGGTCCTTTCCTTCCTTCATTCCCTCGCACAATGTGGTCGATTGGTACTCTTCTCTTAGTCTTCTTCTCAAATTATCCAGGTAAATTTCGATCTCTTAAGCATAATTGACACATGATTTGAAAAGTGAATTGAAGTTATATGTTGTTAGTTGTTCTTCAATGTTTTCTCAAAAATGGAGTTGGAATATGATGAATATGGTATTTGATTGTAATGGGATTGGTGATTATGAACGAATTGATGATGTTAGTTGTCATTTTTCATGGCTATTATCCGTGTTATTATTTTTGGGATTTGGAGTTAACCATTAAAATTCTTGTTCTTCATTTTAACTTGTGCATACCAAGTGTTTGATAAATTGCAGCAATGAAAAATTGGTAAGCCAAGCATTTTCAAATTATATGCAACGAATCATTTTATTGAATTACATTGTCCCCAACCCTTACATCATGTTAAACTTAAGAGCTCGTACTTAACTTCCTCTTTGATGATGCAAGCTCATTTATTCATGCTCCGCATGATGTAGTCGAGAAGCGTGCAAGCTCGCCGGACGATGCTGGCACTAGCTCGTGAGCTGTTTGGAGGGGAGTACTTGACCTTTCACTTTTATTGCCTATTATATTTTGTCCATTCAGGTCAATGTACGTCCTAAGTTTGGGGGGGGGGGTCTATTTCTGTTGCTACATTTACTGCTGTACTGATTTCGTTGCACTTTTTGTTATTTTTAGTTATCTTTTTGTCGATAGCCTTGCTTGTCGTGATTTTACTCTTATTCGTGAATTTGTCGTGCTTGTATTTGTGTAATACTGATGTTACGACACTATTTTTCTCTCTGAAGAAACGGTCGAGTTTTAGTCGAGTTGTAGTCAGTGATATCTGTTTCTGTTAAGTCTTCATTTAGGTCCGAAATTTTTTCGTGATTGTAGTGGTCTTAGCGGATAAGAGAGGATACATACATGTTTTAAAATCACCGTCGATACGTTTGGTTACATTTTTCGGTTAGCTAGTCGTCCAGTAACATAAGTCGTGTTGGCACTTAGATTGAGTTTAGAGTCGGTCAGTTTTTCCCAAAAGCCGAGATATTTTTTTGTTCTATGATGGGAAGTTTAGTAACCGGGGGTATTCACGTGACCCGTTGTTTACTCTCGCGTAAAACGACGACCCTGATTAGACTAGTGATTTAGAAATTTCACATGTACCGAAGACGGGAAGCCTAGTAATCGGGGGTATTCGTGTGACCCGTTGTGTACTCTCGCGTAAAACAGCGACCTTGATTCGGACATGCGGGAATAGCTTTGCGAGTTGTTTCTCCGCTGTGGAGGGGAACTTAGTAACTAGAAGCACCCATGTGCCCCATGAGTGTCTTTACGTCAAACGGTTTCCCAATACATGAGAATGGAAGTTCCACCCTAGGATTATCCCGATGAAACATCCCGAGATCCGAACCTAGTGGTCAACTCGAATCAATTTCTTGAGCATATATATAAGGGAATACTGTCCGAGGGTTATTTTTGATGAAACTCGTGAAAATTTTGCCATTAGACTGTGGAACGGGGCGAATTAGCTTGTTTATTTTTTCCTTTCATATTGACAGTCGATTAAATTCATGTTTGTTAATCTTTGAGCTGGATTTTCTTCATGAACGAGTGATTAGGACTGAACTTGGTTTCTTTGCGGAATCAGTGTTCTGAGTGTAGCTCGCTATTACGATACTCGTATTATTCAGAGAGAATTTCAGGATAGTATTGATTAGGTTGAGCACTGTGAATTGCACAATTATTCACGATATTCTTTTGTTGAAATTAATTCTTTTTGCTTGAGGACAAGCAAAGGCTCAAGTTTGGGGGTATTTGTTAGGCGTATTTTTATACACTTATTTATCATTATTTTGTATTATTTTGGCGAGTAAATTTGCATAAATGAGCATTTAATGCCTTATTCTTGTATGTTTGACAGGAGATTGGAGTCCGGAAGCTAAAACGAGGCGAAACGGGCGAAAAACGGCGAATTTTGGCCAGGGGCCGCGGCATAAGGCAGGTGGGCCGCGGCACACGCAGAGGGCTAGCGAACTCAGAGTAGACTGTACTCTGAGCCGCGGCACAGCTTTGGTGAGCCGCGGCCCAGAGGAAAATTATAGCGCCCGCGGCACAGATTAAGTGAGCCGCGGCACACTAGGCGGTTTTGGTATGCTCCGCGCGGATTTGGGCCGTTTTGAAGCCAGTTCTCAACCTACTCACACGGACGCGATTTGTAGGCTGTTGGGAGCTATAAATAAGGGTTTAAGACCCTAATTAATCATCTTTGGAGGCTTGGGAAAAGGAAGATCATAGAAGACTATCGCAGACGAGAGAAGTAGAAGACATCAAAGGCAGAGGGCGGTAGCCAGAAGAACGGAGGAATCCGAACTCTTCATCTTCGTTTGATTTTCACGCTTTTAATTATTAATTCTGTATTTTCATTATTTAGCATGTCAGGCTAAAACCCTTGATCTAGGATTTTGATGAAACCTATGTTTTGACGGATTTGCTTGAGATTATCTATTTAATTCCCTTTTTGTTGAGTTTTCCCAATCGTGTTTAATGCTTTCAATTATCTGGCCAATAGTTGTATTGTTTTAATCATTCAATTCGAATCGGGAGAGGAGAGTTGGTGAGGAACTATTGGTGAGGACCGTTTTATCTTGTGAGATAGGGATATACTCATAGGAACTACGTGGCCTTTTGGAGATTTTATAATTTTTGCCTATTGACGAATTAATTCACCTAGGGATAGAGTGCGTTATTCGCCTTTAGAAAAATCTATTGACCTCGGGAGAGGCGGTAGAGTATATTAGCAATCTTCACCTTCAATAAATTGGGAAAATCATTAACTTCAGATAATCGAGAGTAAATTCGGATAAACCAAGGTGGATTCAGAATCCTAGACTTATTCATTATTTGATTTTCTTTCTTCAAGCGATCGTTTTTACTGTTAGCTCTTTTATTAATCCTTTTAGTAATTAATTGCAACCCACAGTTCGATTGTTCAAATAAAACTAGAATACATAAAAATCGGTAGTTAGTAATTCAGTCCTCGTGGGAACGATACTCACTCATCACTTTATTACATGTAAACGATAACGTGCACTTGCATTTAAGAAATATCGCAACATCCCTCTGCAGGAGCAGGCGGATGCTGAGAGACAGTAGGAGGAATCAGTCCCTTCTGTATCCTTGTCTTCATAAACCACTTCAGCACAGGAGGATGCCGCACCCCCCTGTCGCCCAGCCCGAACCAGAAACTCCCGCACCATCGACCGTCTTGGAATCCGACGATGGTGTTATACCTGAGGATGTCCAACTCATTTCACGCCCAAATGTGAATTTGAGAAGGTTAAATGGAGTCGAAGATTTTGCACAACCCGATTCTCCCCGCACAGCAGCGAAGAAAGAGCAATTACATGCTGTTGGCCTCCAAACAGTTTTCATCCAGGATGCTGTAACTGCCCTACACTCCGTTGAAAAAGCTCTTGATTGGCTACACACATCTGCCGTTGAAGATATGACAGGCCTATCGCACGAAGTTTCCCGAGTGGTGGAAGCCTTCACTATTTTGCCGTCAGTCTTCAAACAGGCCTTGAGCCAATTGCAAGAAAAACAGGAGCAGATCCTGCGTGATGAACAATCAAAGCTTCGCATGTCTGATGCCAAGACAACATCAGCTATGATCGAAACCGGATTCCAGCTTCGAGCCCACGACAAAAACATTAAAGATATGTCGCAGGTGCTCACCTCCCTGGTCGAGAAAATGACAAGCCTTCAAGAGAAACAGGATGATGCTATGAAAATCCTGGAACGCCTTGATGAGAAGGTGTCATACCTTTATGACGCCAAAAAGGGGGAAGAAGCAAGGGAAGCTGCTAGGAGAACAAGGTTGGATCAAGAGAAAGAGTTGTTAGCTCTTTTTGAAGACTCCATCACTGCAGATATAGCCCGTATTTCAACGCCGAACGTTAGGATACAGGGAGACCGACCTGACTTCCAGGATCCTAAGTATCCTTGGAAGAGCTTAGTTCAAAAGCCTCAAGCTATGAACCTCCCGGCAGACCGACAGCCTACTGCTTCAGAGATCAAGAACTGGAGGATAAATGAAATGCTAAGATACTTTGTTGTACTTATCAGGGAATCCTCACTATTCAACAGATGCAGGACGGTGCAGGAAGCCGCAGAGGAATTTAAGAACAAGCTGGAACAAGGATCCCTCCCGCTACAGCTGCAGATGAAGTCCAAACATCGAAAAGGTGACTTGGTAACCCATCTAGAAGACTGGATACTAGTCTTCGATAAATCATATGAAGGACGAGCCATTTATCTGAATCGAGACAAGGACGCTAACCAGAAATGGTGGAGAAACACTAAGAATGACCCTTCCAAAAGACCATGGAGACACTCTGACTTCAGGAGTTGATTATCTTAGTGTATTATTCCTTTGTAGTTTTATTTTCAAAACAGCATATTTTGTACTCTTTTCAGTATCAATAAAAATATTTGACTCTCTTAAAAGATTACAACTCGTAATCTACTGTGTTCCTGTATGTCTACAAACACTTTATTTATTCTTACTGTATACAAATTCTGAAACTTATCTCAATACACAAACTGTACGAACTTGTCTGCGAACAGTTCATAGTTTAAATTGTATGTATCTAGAAAACAATGTAAGATTGTGCCTGTGCGCCAATCATAAGTCTACAGATGTAACTTTCTTTTGATAAAAGCTGAACTTTCCTACGAGCAATTCTCAATATTAGACTAGTTTGATGAAGGCCAGAACATTCGAAAGAAGATCAAGATGTCTGCCCTACTTCAAGCTGTTAAGTGTCAAAGTTTTGGCATCATCAAAGATGTTTAGCTAACATCAAAAAGGCTTTTTGGCACAGTTTTGGCAAATTATAAAAAAGGGGGAAATTGTTGGGATATCTAAACCCTGTATCGAACAATCCCTGTATCGATCATGTCAACAGAATGTTTTGACAATATGCCAATCCTGGATACAGCAAGAAATTGAAGAGTCGGTCGAAGTCACTGAATCTGTATCGAAGACTTCTCTTAGCGCCAGCTACAGCAAGACTTCGAGTTGCCAAGACTCCGCTGCAAAGAGTCTTTTAAGACCAAGTATGCAAGCTGTCTCGAATCAACAATACAGCCCTCAACAGGACAAGAAGGAATCTTTGATTCGCTAAAGTCAAATGTCCCGTTTAAGAAGATATATTTAAAAACTGAAGGATAAAGTATTTAAATATCAAAGTCGTCAGAATATCTTCAAATCCCGCAATATCTGGATCTCTGTCAAACTATCAAGTTGTCAAAGAATCATGCTCAACAGATCTATCTCAACGGATATATTTCAGAAGACTATATATATCCCCAGCCTTTGAAGATCTAAAAACAACGAATAACTGATATACGCCTGAGAAACAACGAAGTCATTATCATATACATCTGAACAAAGATATCTCCAAAGCATACTGCTATCCCAAACGAAGAGATATATAAGTGTTCTAACCTTGAACAACACATTATCAGCTTAAAGCCCAGAAAGTCAAAGTTGTTGTTCAATCTCTGTTCTATCCTTGAACAAAACCTATAAGCCCTGTGTGGACTGAGAAATCCTTTCTATTCCCGAACTGTGTGTGACGGACTTACATTGAAGAGACGAAGCTTCAGAACTGTGTGTGAAGAAGCCAGTCACGTGTTAGCTCAAACCAATCTGTGTGAACGGTTGAAAGCTAAGATCTTTATATCAATCTGTGTGAACGATATATTGATTAGGTTTGGTTATAATTACGTAGTTGTGTACGCAGTAATTATAATAAACTTTTTACTCCTGTGTGGAGGACCAGTGGACGTAGAGGGGTTTACCTCGAACCACTTTAATTACCGTGTTAATTACCTTCTGCATTTACTGTTTTATTAACTGTGATTATTTAAGTATACACTACACACCGAGTTGCTGTATCCTCAGCAACTTCCTGTATTCAAGACTTCCGCTACGCACTTAGATTTGAAAACCATACAGATTGTTGTTTAAAACACTTTCCAAGCTGCATCATGTATACTTAGTGCCCAACAAGTGGTATCGGAGCGGTTGATTCTAAAAAGAATCAATCGTATTTTTAACCGAATCAGATCCAAATCACTTATTTTTGTAAAACAGTCTTTTTCATTCCTATATTCTCATATGGATACATCAATGATCAACAAAGTGCCTATGTTCTCTATTAATGAATTTGATGATTGGAGAATTAGAATGGAGGCTCATCTTGCAGCTATGCACGAAGAGATGATCTTTGTTATACAAGATGGCCCCATCAAGATTATGAAGGTAAATCCGGCCCCAAGAATTGAAGGCCAAGCTCATGCCAAGATGCTCGAGAAAGAACGCGAACAATGGACCACAGATGATCAGAAGCGCACCAACCTCGACAATGTCGCGAAGAATGCGCTATTTGTCACTCTTGACAAAGGCACATTCTCTAAGGTAAAAAGCTGTAAAACAGCCAAGGATATCTGGGTTAAACTTAAGTTGATTTATGAGGGAACTGAGCTCTCAAAAGAAAAGAAAATTTCAAAACTAACTCAGCAATTTGAATCCTTTGAAATGAAACCAACTGAGACACTTGAGGAACTTGACCTTAGATTCACTGGCATTGTTGGTGAACTTGAAGCGTTGGGCAAGATTTATACCCAAAAAGAGAAGAATCTAAAAATTTTCAGAGCCCTGCCCGATGGGACATTAAGACCACAGCTATGCGTGTGTCATGCAATCTAAATGAAATATCTACTTTTGATCTCTTCTTTTAACTCAAAGCATTTGAGTATGATATTGACAGAAGAGAGAAAGCTGAAGAATCTCCTTCAAAGGTTACAACACTAGCCGCTGTATCGAACCGTCAACACAGCATGCCCAGTCCATCAAAGCCTAATCACAAGAATGCTGACAGCGACGACGACATCCTGTCGCAAGACGAAATGGCGTTCCTCATGCATAAGTTCAAGAAGTTTATCAAGCAGTCCGGAAAGACTCCCTACAGGCCCAAGCCTGTTCACAAGGTAAGTACTGAAACTTCCTCTGGAGATGGTAACCTGTGTTATAACTGCAGGAAATCAGGACATTATGCAAATAAATGTCCTCATCCTCGTGTCTAAAAGTTGCCTGAAGCTGATCAACAAGAAAAGGATGAACGAGGACGTGCTTGGAAAAACAAGCTCAAGGCCCTGATAGGAGAATCAGAAGCCTCCCCCAGACCATCCAAATCCGAAGAATGTCTTCAGGTAGTCACTGACAGTGACTCATCTGACGATGATTTCGAAGATAAGGCATACATGTGCTTTATGGCAAAGGACATTCCGGAAGAAGAAGATAGCGATGATGAGGTAAGCTCAACCTCAAATATTCCTGTAAATGCATCGCATACTTTCGAAAACATGATGAATGAGTTTAAAAACATTCAAAAGGCCCATGAGACTTTAAAAAATGAAAACATTCAGCTTCAACTTTTAATCTAGAGCCGAAACAAGAGAACGACTTGCTGAAGATAAATTATAAAAACATGTTTGTTGATTGTGAAAACAGCAAGGTCGAGCATTAAAAACTCATGGAGAGCAATCATCAACTTGCTCACGAACTAAGTGAGGCTAAGACTCACGGTGAAAGCAAGACAAATGATTTTGTTCTACTACAAGCCAAAGTAAAAAACTCTCGAAAAACGAGAAGGTGAACTTGAGACCATTCTGAAATCTTTTGAGAAACCATCTAAAAAAATGGAAGAAATTCTAAGCACTAGGCAACATGCTCATGATAAAAGTGGCTTAGGATACAGCTCATTTTCCAATAAAGGGAAAACTAGTACTGTGTTCGTCAGGAGGGTGGAACACATTCCTATATCGGAAGAAACTCCAAGTCCTATGAAGGAACCTGCTGCACCGCGAAAAGTAAAGGCCGCCATTCCGCCTCCGCAATCCTATTCAAAACAGCAGAATCCTCAGCCATTCCAACCTGTAAGGCGCACGCAACAGCATGCTCCCCGAGGATATCAACAGTGCCAACAGCCGTTCAGAAAGAAGGCTGTATCCAAATACCAAAGGCCCGCACGACAATACTTTCAGTACAGCACGCCTAGGTACTGGATACAGGAGCCTCATTATCCATCAAGAAAAAAGGTGTCCGCACAGCATCGACAACAGCTTTGGGAATCCAACTGGAGACTCAGAAGGCAAGCTGTAAGGCCAAAGAAAATGGCTCCACCTCCGAGACGGCATAAGTACTGGATTAATAATAATAACCCTCATTTTTACATGCATAATGATTATCATGGCTACAGTAACTACGTACATGCCCCACGTAGATACCGCAAGAATATATCTAATATACCCTACAGTAATCCAATTGCTGTCAGGAAAATTTGGGTACCTAAAGGCACTAACATTCATGGACCCAATAATCAAAGGGGATCTAAATCTACTTAATTTCTTTGCCTACAGGACATCTTAGAAAAGGACATCTGGTACTTCGATAGTGGATGTTCCCATCATATGACAGGAGACAAAAGCAAGCTCTCAGATTTTGTAGAAGGTCGCGGTCCAAAAGTGCGCTTCGGTGATAAGTCTAAAGGCAGAACAAGAGGGAAAGGAATCCTTCTTGTCGGAAAATTCAAAGTAACCGATGTTGCTTATGTTGAAGGCTTACAATACAATCTACTTAGTATTAGCCAGTTCTGTGACAAACAGTTCTCGGTGAAATTCTATATAGATCGTTGAAGAGTCAAGAACATTCAGTCCAAAGAAGTTGTGCTAATAGGAAGCAGATCAGGTAACATGTATATTGCTGACTGGAAGCCTATAAGCTCCTCAATTCCGTGTTTTGTTGCCAAAGGCACTGCAGATCAAAGTTGGCTATGGCACAAAAGGATGTCTCATGTCAATTTCAAGACAATCAACAATCTCTCAAGACAGGGACTGGTTAGAGGGTTGCCAAATGTATCATTTCGAAAAGACAGCGTCTGTGGACCCTGTCAGAAAGGCAAACAAATCAAGTCCACCCTGAAGACCAAATCCTACCTTTCCACTCACAGAGTTTTGGAAATGCTACATATGGATCTCTATGGTCCTGTAGACCCGGTAAGTTTGGGAGGTAAGAAATATTGTCTTGTTATTGTTGACGAATATTCCAGGTAGGCTTGGACAATATTCCTAAGCAAGAAGAAGGATACAACATCAAAGTTGCCCGAGCACCTAAGAATGCTTCAAAATGAGAAAGGGTTGAGTATAGTGTCCATTCGTTCCGACAGAGGTACAGAATTTACTAACCGCTTTATAGAGCTATACTATTCGGAAAATGGGATACAGCACGAATACTCAGCTGCCCGTACACCTCAACAAAATGGTGTTGCCGAGCGAAAGAACAGGACGCTGAAGGAAGCAACAAGAACAATGATTGCTGCAAGCAAGTTGCCACAACATTTCTGGGGCGAAGCCACCAATACAGCGTGCTACATTCAAAACCGATGTATCGTCAACAAGCACCACAACAAAACAGCATACGAGGTATGGAACAACAAAACTCCATTAGTTTCGTATTTTCACATTTTTGGATGCAGGTGTTATGTGTTGAACAATGGGAAGGATCAACTTAGAACCTTCGACGAGAAGTCGGATGAAGGGATATTTCTAGGATATTCCTCCGTCAGCAAAGCTTACAGGATCTTCAATAAAAGGAAGCTGACAATCGAGGAATCAGTTCATGTAGTGTTCGACGAACCTCACCATGACCCTACATGAGTAGAATACATTACTCAGAACATCCATCATCTTTCCATCTTAGATCCACCAACTCCTATAGAACCTGTTGTTGACCTAGAAATCAACCCCGAAGCTGTAAGAACTGATGTAGATGAAGCCGATGTTGCATAAGATGAAGTTGAAACTACAGCAGCTCACGATACAGTACGGGACTCTGAATTAGAACCCGATAGAAGATGGTTGAGAGATCACCCACAAGAATTGATTATAGGAGATATAGATGCTGGTGTATCAACCCGTAGGAGAATACAGAGTACACGAGGAAATGTACTATGTGCGCAAGAAGAACCCGATACTGAGATATCACCATTTCCTGAATGAAAGTCTAAGTCCGAGCTTAGAAGACTTAATATGTGCACAATTGTTATATTCTTAGCACAATCCGAACCTGTCTCTACCATAGAAGCTCTCAACAATTCACATTGGATTTCATCTATGGAAGAAGAGCTTAACGGTTTCGAAAGAAACAATGTATGGTATCTTGTACCCAGACCTACACATCAAACCATAATAGGAACCAAATGGGTATTTTGAAACAAGAAGGACAGAAATGGACTTGTTATTAGAAATAAATCCCGCCTAGTCGCACAAGGATATAGACAGGAAGAAGGCATATACTACGATGAAATCTTTGCCCCTGTAGCCAGACTAGAAGCCATCAGGATATTCTTAGCCTTTGCTGCCCACAAGAGCTTTATTTTATATCAAATGGACGTCAAGAGTGCATTCCTGAATGGAGACCTTGCCGAAGAAGTTTATGTTGAATAACCACCAGGGTTTGCTAACACAGATGGCGTAGACCTAGTATACAGACTAAGGAAGGTGCTGTATGGACTTAAGCAAGCACCTAGAGCATGGTATGGAACCCTGTCCCAGTATCTAACAGATAATGGATTTGAGAAAGGTGCTGTGGACAAGACCTTGTTCAAAATACAGGAAGGTGATGACCTTCTAATGGTTCAAATTTATGTAGATGATATTATATTTGGTTAAACTAATTCTCATCTCATGCAAAGTAAATTTAAAATGAGTATGATGGGAGAACTTAGTTATTTCCTAGGATTGCAGGTTAAGCAGTTTCCTACAGGGATATTCATCAACCAGGAAAAATACAGCAATGAGCTTCTCAACAAGTTTGGAATGAATACTTCCAAATCATCATCAACTCCCATGAGCACTTCCGTGCAAATTAGTGCTGATGAAGCTGGAAAGCCGGTTGACCAATCACTCTATAGGAAGCTTATTGGCTCTCTCCTGTACCTAACAGCTAGCAGGCCCGATATCCAGTTTGCTATAGGAGTGTGTGCGAGATATCAAGTAGCACCTAAAGAATCACACTTCAATACAGCTAAACGAATCCTGAAGTACATTAAAGGACCAGTGGACGTAGAGGAGTTTACCTCGAACCACTTTAATTACCGTGTTAATTATCTTCTGCATTTACTGTTTTATTAACTGTGATTATTTAAGTATACATTGCACACCGAGTTGCTGTATCCTCAGCAACTTCCTGTATTCAAGACTTCCGCTACGCACTCAGATTTGAAAACCGTACAGCTTGTTGTTTAAAACACTTTCCAAGCTGTATCCTGTATACTTAGTGGCCAACAAGTGGTATCGGAGCGGTTGATTCTAAAAAGAATCAGTCGTATTTAGTTGGACACAGTCATATTTAGTTGGCCAACAGTCGACGTACGATTATGGTATCCTAAAGAAGGCGGATTCGATTTAGTTGGCTACAGTGACTCGGATCTCGGAGGCTGCAAGCTAGATAGGAAGAGTACAAGCGGAACGTGTCACATTCTTGGACCTAGACTTGTGTCTTGGTTCAGTAAGAAGCAATTGGCAAACTCGCTTTCCACGGCTGAATCAGAATACTACGCTGCTGGAAGTTGCTGTATGCAGATCCTTTGGATGCAGCAACAATTGTCAGATTATGGGATTGAAGCCAATGAAACGCCGATTATGTGTGAAAGCACGAGTGCAATTGCTATAACTCACAATCCAGTGTTGCACTCGCGCACTAAGCATATCAACATGAAGCATCATTTCATCAGGAATCATGTCGAGAACAAGGATGTTCGGCTGGAAAAGGTTCATACAGATATCCAGTTGGCCGAAATCTTCACCAAACCACTCGACACAGCAAGATTCAACATGCTTAGACAAGAATTGGGATTGCTACAGCCTGACTCCCTGTAAGTATTTATTGTTTTCTCAACAATTGAGGGGGAATGCTGTAAGACCCAAGAATACAGTATCCACCATTAATTATCTGTACACTCAGAGCCTTCAATACAGCACTGTGGGAACAAGGCGATATGAATCATCCTACAGCTGACGTGTGCAATAATTAAGGGGGAATACAGTATGACCCATGAATACAGCATTAATCCAAAAGTTTCTATATGGAATTGAAACCCATACGTACCTTTTAAGGGGGAACGCTTTATCGTCGCGGATACAGCACACGCACACACACACTATGGGTAATCGATTCATTATATATTATAATATTCTTTTTAAAATAATTTTTGTCCACGTGCCCTGTTTTCATGTCAAACGTCTTTTACATTAAATGTCTTACACGACATCTGGACAATCGAATCTCAAAAGCCGCGATGTTTCAAATTGTTTAATATTTTTACACCGCCTTTTTGGGCATTAAGGGTAATTTGATAAGTCAGAAGTGGGACCCGTTCCTATTTTAAAATTAGATGGATAAGTTGTACTAGTTACACTCAGTCCATCATGACCGTTAATTTCAAAACACCGGTTCCCATCCCTTAAATCTGACCATTCGTTCTCTGAAGACCCTTCTTCGCCGCCTACTATAAAAGGATTGTACATGCCATTTGAGACTCTTTACGCTTTCTGCATATTTTAAGAGTTCTTGAGCATACAGACTACAAGTTTTCTGTGTTTACTGCTTTCTTCTTAAACCTTTTTCACATCTATTTGAAAAATCATCAATGGCATCTATCACCTCTCTCAAGAAATCATCTTCCATCATCGACGGACGAATATTCTCCAGATCTGTTGTGCTGGAACGCATTCACGCCGAAGAAGACGACGTTGAATCCATGGAGTTCGTCATTACAAGAATCCGTCAGCAAGGCCTCTACCGCCTTGGGAGCCACACCGCCGAAAAATTTGACGTTCATCTGGTTGAGGAATTCTACCTCAACGCTGCAGTCCATTTTATGTTACTGGCTCAGGGAGGTCATGTCGCTGACATAACAGCCGTTATCCGTGGAGTGGAAATCCGCGTTGACCAAGAGCTTCTTCAGAACATCTTCAGGCTACCTGCTGATGGCCTGACCATGGAAGAACTTGAGACCTTCGGATCCCAAGACCTTTTGACTCAATACTATGGCTTGTTCACCAATTCAACAACGGTAGAAACGGTTCATACCACCTGCCATAAGAAAAATTTTTGTTTACCTTTTGTTTACTTGCATTATTTTTGCTGCCGTATCATTGAAAATCGCACAGGTGCTTTTGAGATGTGCACCAATCTTAGATTTAGGATGATGGTAGCTATAATGACCTGCAAAAAGGTTAACTAGTTTCAGATTATTCTTAAGCGTTTGCAGGAAGAAGTGTCCAAACCTGCGTCGCAAAAGAAATCGTTTGGTTTATTCTTAAACCACATTTTGACGAAGTGCGGACTTCCACAATCCGCAGAGGCGAAGAAAATTAGCTCCCGAATCTACTTAGGAGGCGTGAGGCCTTCTGCCTTCAACCAGAGCACCCTGATTGCCAACCGACCATTCGTCCGAAGAATGCCTTTGTTTGCCGATCCGAGAGATGTTTCTTCTAAGTCTCACAGTATCGAATCGTCGAATAAAAGGAAGCGATCTCACAGCAAAACTCCAGTTGCTGCTGAGAAGCCGAAAAGGAAGCAAAGGAGGCTCACAAAAGTGAAAGCTACAGCAACCTCCGATGATGCTCCTTTCGTGGTTCAACCCACTGAATCCATCCCCCAGGGCCCAACCCCTGTGGAAGAGTTGTCCACTACTGTCGATACAACAGATCCCAAGCACTTGGCTGCTATGACGGATGAGAGGACTTCTGCCAACGTACAAGACTCTGGCGAGTCGGCTGCCCCTATGGAGCCAAAAGCTACTTCTCTTACACGGGATTCCACACCCTTACAGGATCCATCTCCCATCAGGGTCCCAACCCCTGTTAGGAATCCATCTCCGACACAGGATCCCACACCTATAGCGGATCCCATGCCTACAGTGAACCCATGCGTTGTACGGAGCCCCTCCCCGTACACTATAATTTCCAAGACCCAGCTTTCCGTGTAAATTGAATAGGCTCACGAACGGTTTGTCCAATGGAAGAATTACCGACTTGCTCCCTATGACGCCCTATACAACTGGAGCGAATGGAGCAACGAAGAAAGATTTGTATTTGAAGTGACAGACACTCAAGAAATTGCTGTCCTGATCCAATGGGACAACATATTCGTTCAAGAACTTATTGAGAGCCATCTGATTGGAAAATCCGAAGCACAAAAGAAAGGGAAAGCTACGTCCATGGAATCTCCCGATAGTCCAAAGTTCGATCCTAATTCAGACGACGATGATGACGCACTCCAGACTGGTCTGCGAATGAGTCGTGAGGAAGCCCTAGAAAAGAGAGATGCAGGGACATCTGCTCAGTAGTCGTTCCCCTCGCCACAGCAAGACAATGTTCCCGACAATGAGGATTCAGTCCCTCAGGTCGCGGAGGAACAATATGCTTCGCAACAGGCACCCGAGCCTATAGCAGAAGAGCAACCGATTTCGCAACAGGCACCCGAGACTGTCTTCGCCCCCACCGAAGACGAATCCAACGCCATCCAGCAAGAGGAATCAGTCCCTCTGCAGGAGCAGACGGATGCTGAGAGACATCAGGAGGAATCAGTCCCTTCTGTATCCTTGTCTTCAGAAACCACTTCAGCACAGGAGGATGCCGCACCCCCTGTCGCCTAGCCCGAACCAGAAACTCCCGCACCATCGACCGCCTTGGAATCCAACGACGGTGTTATACCTGAGGATGTCCAAATCATTTCATGCCCGAATATGAATTTGAGAAGGTTAAATGGAGTCAAAGATTTTGCATAACCCGATTCTCCCCGCGCTGCAGCGAAGAAAGAGGAATTACATGCTCTTGGCCTCCAAACAGTTTTCATCCAGGATGCTGTAACTGCCCTACACTCCGTTGAAAAAGCTCTTGAATGGCTACACACATCTGCCGTTGAAGAGATGACAGGCCCATCGCATGAAGTTTCCCGAGTGGTGGAAGCCTTCACTATTTTGCCGTCAGTCTTCAAACAGGCCCTGAGCCAATTGCAAGAAAAACAGGAGTAGATCCTGCGTGATGAACAATCAAAGCTTTGCGTGTCTGAGGCCAAGACAGCATCATCTATGATTGAAATCGGATCCCAGCTTCGAGCCCATGACAAAAACATTAAAGATATGTCACAGGTGCTCACCTCCCTGGTCGAGAAAATGACAAGCCTTCAAGAGAAACAGGATGATGCTATGAAAATCCTGGAACGCCTTGATGAGAAGGTGCCATACCTTGATGACGCCAAAAAGGGGGAAGAAGCAAGGGAATCTGCTAGGAGAACAAGGTTGGAGCAAGATAAAGAGTTGTTAGCTCTTTTTGAAGACTCCATCACTGCAGATATAGCCCGTATTTCAACGCCGAACGTTAGGATACAGGGATACTGACCTGACTTCTAGGATCCTAAGTATCCTTGGAAGAGCTTAGTTTAAAAGCCTCAAGCTATGAACCTCCCGACAGACCGACAGCCTACTGCTTCAGATATCAAGAACTGGAGGAGAAATGAATTGCTAAGATACTTTGCTGTACTTATCAGGGAATCCTCACTATTCAACAGATGCAGGACGGTGCAGGAAGCCACAGAGGAATTTAAGAACAAGCTGGAACAAGTATCGCTCCCGCTACAGCTGCAGATGAAGTCCAAACATCAAAAAGGTAACTTGGTAACCCATCCAGAAGACTGGATCCTAGTCTTCTATAAATCATATAAAGGACGAGCCATTTATCTGAATCGAGACAAGGACGCTCACCAGAACTGGTGGAGAAACACCAAGAATGACCCTTCCAAAAGACCATGGAGACACTCTGACTTCAGGAGTTGAATATCTTAGTGTATTATTCCTTTGTAGTTTTATTTTCAAAACAGCATATTTTGTACTCTTTTCAGTATCAATAAAAATATTTGACTGTCTTGAAAGATTACAACTCGTAATCTACTGTGTTCCTGTATGTCTACAAACACTTTATTTATTCTTACTGTATACAAATTCTGAAACTTATCTCAATACACAAACTGTACGAACTTGTCTGCGAACAGTTCATAGTTTAAATTGTATGTATCTAGAAAACAATGTAAGATTGTGCCTGCGCGCCAATCATAAGTCTACAGATGTAACTTTCTTTTGATAAAAGCTGAACTTGCCTACGAGCAATTCTCAATATTAGACTAGTTTGATGAAGGCCAGAACATTCGAAAGAAGATCAAGATGTCTGCCCTACTTCAAGCTGGTAAGTGTCAAAGTTTTCGCATCATCAAGGATGTTTATATAACATCAAAAAGGCTTCTTGGCACAGTTTTGGCAAATTATCAAAAAGGGAGAAATTGTTGGGATAACAAATACCCGGTATCGAAATTGTTGGGATATCTAAACCCTGTATCGAACAATCCCTGTATCGATCATGTCAACAGAATGTTTTGACAATATGCCAATCCTGGATACAGCAAGAAATTGAAGAGTCGGTCGAAGTCACTGAATCTGTATCAAAGACTTCTCTTAGCGCCAGCTACAGTAATACTTCGAGTTGCCAAGACTCCGCTGCAAAGAGTCTTTTAAGACCAAGTATGGAAGCTGTCTCGAATCAACAATACAGCAATCCTTCCATACTGCACTCAACAGGACAAGAAGGAATCTTTGATTCGCTAAAGTCAAATGTCCCGTTTAAGAAGATATATTTAAATACTGAAGGATAAAGTATTTAAATATCAAAGTCGTCAGAAGATCTTCAAATCCCGCAATATCCGGATCTCTGTCAAACTATCAAGTTGTCACAGAATCATGCTCAACAGATATATCTCAACGGATATATTTCAGAAGACTATATATATCCCCAGCCTTTGAAGATTTAAAAACATCGAATAACTGATATACGCCTGAGAAACAACGAAGTCATTATCATATACATCTCAACAAAGATATCTCCAAAGCATACTGCTATCCCAAACGAAGAGATACACAAGTGTTCTAACCTTGAACAACACATTATCAGCTTAAAGCCCAGAAAGTCAAAGCTGTTGTTCAATCTCTGTTCTATCCTTGAACAAAACCTATCAGCCCTGTGTGGACTGAGAAATCCTTGCTATTCCCGAACTGTGTGTGACGGACTTGCATTGAAGAGACGAAGCTTCAGAACTGTGTGTGAAGAAGCCAGTCACGTGTTATCTCAAACCAATCTGTGTGAACGGTTGAAAGCTAAGATCTTTATATCTATCTGTGTGAATGATATATTAATTAGGTTTGGTTATAATTACGTAGTTGTGTACGCAATAATTATAATAAACTTTTTACTCCTGTGTGGAGGACCAGTGGACGTAGAGGGGTTTACCTCGAACCACTTTAATTACTGTGTTAATTACCTTCTGCATTTACTGTTTTATTAACTGTGATTATTTAAGTATACACTGCGCACCGAGTTGCTGTATCCTCAGCAACTTCCAGTATTCAAGACTTCCGCTACGCACTTAGATTTGAAAACCGTATAAGTTGTTGTTTAAAACACTTTCCAAGCTGTATCCTGTATACTTAGTGGCCAACAGCTGATGTTGGTAAGGAAACAAGTGTTCAAATATGCCTTCATCAACATGTACGAGGAATGGAGATAGTTCAGGATGTACACTTTTTCTGAACTTAAAACTCTCATTGATAAGACCTCCGGGGAACATCCTATAGCTGTAGAACAACCTATCATGTTATTTTGACACAAAACTAATGTGCAAATTCTACTTGAAGAGGATTGGTTCATGCTCCACTTCAAACAGAACAGAATAATCAAGGAAATATCCTCTGGACCACCTGAGTGCAGAGGCCCCTCGGATACAGAATCAGACAAGTCTGAGGGAACTGAAGCTGGGATTGCTCCAAGGTCACCTGCAGTCGAGAAGCCCTCTGCAGATGACTCCGATGATGATAACACTCCTCTGGCCACGCGATTCAAAAGAAAGTCACTTGAACCAGAGGAGGTTGTCCACATTCAAACTTCACCAGAGAAAAGGCAGAGAGGCCTGGTGAACTACTCCTCTAATATATAAGAAGAACAGGTGCAGCATGACAGCCCACCTGCACCGACCGAAGACCCGTCTGCTCAAATACAGATAGTTGTCTCCCCTGCACCTGCCCCGCCTGAAGATCAGCCTGATCAACCAGAGCTGATGACAGACAACATTCCCCTCCTCACTCTTCCAAGCATTACAGAGGAAGAAGAAGCAGAGGAGATAATTGAGATTCATGCTGCCAATTATTCATTCAACCTGAAGACCAACAGCCCCCAAGGACTCTCAGCAGAACAGCTTAAGTTGGTAAGGAAAGAAGTGATCAAGTATTCCTTCATCAACATGTACGCGGAATGGATAGAGTTTAGGATGTACACTTTTTCCGAACTTAAAAATCTCATTGATAAGACCTCTGGGGAACATCCTGTAGCTGTAGAATAACTTATCATGTTATTTTGACACGAAACTAACGTGCAGGTTCTACTTGAGGAGGATTGGTTCATGCTCCACTTCAAACAGAATATGGACCAATTCATCCTCCAAATAATGAAGGAGGGTCTGGCGTGTGGAATGTTTGAAGAGGAGGCTGATGGAAGAAAGGAGGAAGTTGAGAAAGTTGAAGTTGAATATGTGGCCGGAGAGGCAGAAAAAGGAGTTGTAGTTGAAGAAGTTGAAAATATTGAGAAAGAAGCTGTAGTTGAACAAGAAGAAGTTGAAAATGTTGAACAAGAAAATGAAGCTAAAAAAGAAGAAAAGGGATAAGTTGAAAAAGCATAAGTTGCAAAAGGAGATGATAAATAAGAAGAAAAATAAAAAGAAAATGAGGAAGAAGAAGAAAAAGAAAAAAAAGAGAAAGAAGGAGAAGAAAAAGAAGGAGATGAGAAGAAAGATGATGATGCTGAACATGGAGAACCTGATCAAGCTTCCATCTCACATCAGCCAGATGAAGATGACAGATCGGGGACCCCAGAAAAAACCCCATATGATCAGCCACCCGCGGACAGGAGTCTACAATCAGACAGGTCAACTGCCAAGACACTTGCCGCAGTTGAAGACTCAGTTGAAAATTCACCTCAAGCAATACCTGCTGTCCAAATCTCACCTGAGCTGACTGAGCTGCTCAAAGTTGAAGGTCTCTAGAGGAAGAGGAAGAGGAAGAGGGAGATTTATATATTAGACCTGTAATTTCATTTTCTTGTAAATTTAGTTTGAAATCTATCTGTAAAATTGTTGTAATTTACTTGTGTTTTGTAAAGACTACTCTGTAATGTAATATCAATAAAATTTTATAACAATCATTTGAATGACAACCACTAGTTATCTCAAAGCAAGATTGAGTTTAATGTGTGTCATGCACCTTATTTGTCCATACCTATTTACATTTGAATGCTTTAGTTTTGCCATCATCAAAATAGGGAGAATTTGTTAGGAATACCTATAAGATTTTGATGATGTCATCCCTATATTAATTCATTATTCAAATGTATGTTTAAAATACTTGGCAAAATGTAAAGAAGAACCAACTGAGTATCTTCTATAGGACTTAAGTTTTTAGGTTTAGTGATCAGTTGTAAAATCGACTAAGTACACATCAGAGAACTTTATTTCAAAAAGTTCATATAAGAAAAGATCAGATAAGGTCATTCCAGATCAGAAGACTTCAAGTCAGAGAACTTCAAGTCAGAGAACTCCAGGACAGAGAACCTCACTTCAGATCAGAGAAGATCACCTCAGAGAAGTTTACATCAGAGAAGTTCGGAGCAGAGAACTTCATCTCAGAGAAGTTCAGATCTGAGAAGTTCAGAGGACTTTACATCAGAGAAGGTTGACTGCACTTCAGGCAGCTTTGACCAAGTTATTTCAGACAGGTTCTCAGTTCAGCCAAAATACTCAATCCACGTCAGCAAAGCGTTGAAATCACGGAAAGTCCCATGCGGACGTAAGGAGACAAACTTGAAAGATTCCCGAAAAGCAAGGAATTAAATATTCACCAAGATCCGCATTCTGAACTTTATACTTATTCTAATCAAGAATAACGGCGCTCTCATGAAAGTCTTTCAAATGGTCAGATTTGGAAAGGGAATCAAGCCTTGCAACGGATTGATAAGATAAATAGAGAAGTCCACTCTCCAACGGACAGATTTGTTACAGTAAGTGCAACGGCTATGCAGGAAGCTCAAAAGATCGTACTATAAATATCCGAAGATATGAACTGAGCAATGTACTAAGCGAATATCAGTGCAAACCTTACAAGCGATCAAAGCATTCAAGCAGTCAAAAGCATTCTGTAGCTTCGTGAAAGAGCAAGCTTAAAGAGATCATATTCGAAGAAGCTCTTTAGTTGGAGAATACAAAAACTCTTGTCTTTAAAACTTGAGTACGAGGTTACTTTCTTGAACGAGGTTCTGGAACGTAAAGAGAGTGTAAATGCATTCACGGGTTCTTGATTGGAAGGTGATAGACAACTCGAGCATTGTTGAGGCATCTAAGGGTTTTCAATCAAGAGGTGCTACGTAGTCAAAGGAGTTGCCACGGCCACGGGTTTCCACTGGTTGGAAGCTGCTGTAACTAGGGGAAATTCATTGTAACATTTATCACTGGTTGATAGTTATAGTGAATTTATATCCAACTGGTTTGGAGAGAAGTGGATTAGTAGAAGATTACCCCACCCCTGAGACCACTATAAGTGCCTACGTGTTTTACTGCATTGAACATCATATCTACCTGCTGCATACATATTAAAATGTTCCATTGATTAGTTATCTGCACAGAACATTTAGTTATCTGTTATCGTCATCAGCTGTCTTTCGCATACTTGTCTGCAGACAACTTTAAGTCATCTGTACCTATCAGCAGAGAAACTCACCTGACTTTCAGGAAAAGAGTTTCGATAAGTCTATTCACCCCCCTCTAGACTTATTCCTGACGACTTGTGACCTACAACTTAGCAATCCATCAACTATCAAAAATATAATTTTATTTTATAAAGAATTGAACGACATAAACCGAATTGATTACATAGATCTAGAGAGCTTGAGTATAAAGCCCAACAAGGCCCATAAATCAAGACCCTACAAAGCCCAGGAATAAACTTATTATCCCGACCTGAAAGATGTAACACCCCCAAACCGTCCGAGATATTACAGCACCGTGGGCCCCGCGTCGGAACCCACTTGGCTAAAATCCATTTACAAAACCATTTCAAAAACGTTCAAAACGCCAAAAATGCCGATGACGGTAATATTTCAAAAACTCACAAAAGCCATTTACAAAATACCAAATACCGTCATAAAATACCATTTGAAAATACAAGGCGAAAGGCCAAAACTTGATAGTTCAAAATGTACGTTAAGTCACCACTTATACGTACCGATAAAATAGTTTAGAAAAAAGGGTTTAACGAAATAACCCAAGTTCGCAAAATACCAAAAGGCTATTTTGAAGTTAAACAGGAGTTGGCAAAAATATCGGAAAGCCATTTGAAATATACACACGCAGCAGATAAAATACAGTTCGAAAATACATTTGCAGCGGAAATAAAACAACCAGAAAAGAATACTCGATTCCCAAAATAATGCCACGGCCAGTATCACCCGGGAAGATCATCTCTTCACGACCGCTACTAGCTCGATCTCCGAGTACCTAAAAATAAAGCCCACGACGGGGTCAGCCACAATACTCAATAATGATATCAATCACATCACATAAATAATTACATACCAATGTAATAATACTGTAAGAATACTACCAACGTAATCTTACCGTCATAACCTTACCAATCCAAAGCAACCCATATCAATTCAATCCTTACCATAGTCCACATTTCGCATTCCCAAATGACGAAATGAACTCAACAACAATCATATGGACTGAACCAAAACAACACTCAAAATCCTCAAAGACATTATCATAACTCATACGCGGGAAAATAATCCATCTGTGCTAAATCCTGTCCGTCGGATCGCACAACCAAATACCAATCCTGATAAGAACCAAACATACAATACATCTGTAGATCAACTACTACAAAACAATGACACCGAATCCAAAAACATCGACGTACAGTCCGAATACTCATATGATCAATAACCATGTCCAACCCATAAATCGACCAATAAAGGATCACTAACGACGGAGAATACCATCGACAAGGTAAACTCAAAACACGATCAACAAAAATGGATCTCAAAGAAATAACCTCGACTGTCGAGCATACCCCTCGGGCGTATGAACAACCCATCGCAATCCATCGAACATACCCAACCATAAATGGGGGATGAACGACCAAACAATATGGCTCAAAGATGGACGTCATGGTACGCTCGATCCGGAAATGTGTCCGTGCACAAGCCACCCCGTGTATCGATCAAATACTCGTGTGGTCTTGTACCTAATCAGTCTCACGAAGTAATCTTCTCGTGTGCACAGCCCAATGTGAGGACATGACTCCATCACACGTCTATATGTGCCCGCCCTGAAAATCCTACACATAACCGATCGGTACGCAGATATGACTCCAGATATGTCACGATGCAACATGACAATGAAACTCAAAGAATCACATATCCAATAAGGATCAAAAGACTCACCGAAGTGAACAACGACACACGGATAATGAAAGATCAACTCGACCGACAATATCCAAAACAACAATCCTCGGATCAACATCCCTCAACGAACAACCAATACGAAACTCAACTTACAAAAATTCAACATAATAATTACCCTCATGACTGAACAAATACTTAAGTTACCTCAAGCCGACGATAATATCCTTTCCACGAACGAATCATCAAACCGACAATTTAGATTTATAATATCATTGCTATATGAATTATAAATGAAACGAAAGCGAAACCATTCATTAAATATTATAAACTGAACAAGTATAAACTTGCCTCGATACCGATACCACGAAGCCAATACCAAATACATTGCCTTTGTCTACGAGCTCCTCAGCCCCGACCAAAGCAATCTACGAACTCTTCAACAACAACCGCAACACAACGGTCGTAATCAACGATCATACATCTCAACCTATTGAAGTAATCAATTAATAATAATCCGATGTGTTCTAACATCTAAACATCCTTATTCACAATTCAAGGTGTATATAATCATGTTCTTCAACATATACGACCTTCCTAACATCAAGAATCACAACATAACTACAAGGAACATCGAGAATACTACGATTCCATCATCATAACAACATAATCGATATATTCGATCATCAATTCATTATCTTCCCTTAACAAAATTCCCGTAAATACTAGGAGTCATCACAACAATATTAATTCAATCACCATTCACACGAAAACGTGTGGAATTTCCCAAGTTCTACTCATTGAGGCATTTTATCGAACATTTTGAAGGCATAGTCCAATTTAAATCGATTATCGAAGAAATAATCGAATTTGTTCCACAAAACTTCAAGAGTATTGAATGATTACGAGTATACAATCAAGTTCTATAAATAATCTGAATCAAAACGAATCAAACCGGTCAAAACACCAAGAAACCTCAAGAACATCCAAAAACCAAAAGTTCATGTGTTCTTACCTTCGATCCGGGTGGAAGATGATGTTAATCCATGAATCAAACTTCCAAAACATGTTGTTCTATGTTGTTATTACTCAAATCCATCAATTTATGGTGAAAATCGCGGAAGGAACGAATAAAAATGAAAAATGCTTAAGATGACTCGGTCCAGGCCTTATATAGGCGGGACCTGCCGACACCCTTACGTACGTAACCGGCCGTGGCTTACGTACGTAACCGGCCATGGCCTAGCCTCCTGTCCATTTTAGCCGACATCCTTACGTACGTAACCGGCAGCTGGTTTACGTACGTAACTAGCCCTTACAGCCGTAACCGGCCACAACCTTACGTACGTTATTGGCCAGTTCTTGCGAGTCACTGCCGATCATGATCGGCCACTGCAGGTCCTCTCGGCCACGACTCGGCCAGCCTCCCGTAACGTACGTAACACTTATTCCGTTGCGTACGTAATCCGTATGTTGACTTACTACAGTACAATGCTCGTTAACCTACGTAATGATCCGTCCTTAGCGTACGTAATAGTCGAGGTTGACTCGGCTGTCCACATCCGCCTGCCGACACTGGACCCACCTGCCGACCACGTCTCGATCCTGCCTGATTCTCTCATTACGTACGTAATGCCTTATGCATAACGTACGTAAAATGTACCAACTTAGCGTACGTTATCTCAAAATCTTAACGTACGTTAAGGCTCTATACTTAGCCAAAAATCTAATTGTTCCTGTCCGACGTCTCGACATACTGGATAGGAACATACGGCATACTGAATACACATATACTCAACCCAAAAATATTCTCATACGATATACCTGATATCCAAATGAGTTCAACCTAATACAACAAATCCTCAATATAAATGTCAATCAAAAACGACAATTACGCAAGTATAACTGTCTCGGTTCTCAATTTATTTTATCCATAATGTATAGATACCAAACTATACAGTATACCTCAGATAAAATAAAGCAAAAAATTTATACTGAAAATCCGGGTATTACATACTACCCCCCTTAAAAATAAGTTTCGTCCTCGAAACTTGCAACATTGCCACAAACAACAAATCAACCAAAATTTCCAACTCATCACAAAAATAATCAAGCGTCGCCACAAGCGAATAATCAAACCAATATACTTACAGGTGCGTGAAGCCGATGATCTCCCGTGATACTAGCATACGACTCCCACACGAAGTCTCAATACAATACCAACACACAGCAATATCACAAATAGCAATTTGAAAAGGTCTCAAAAATTTTGGAAATTTCAAAAATCGGTTTGACTCAAAAGTCAGAAAATCATTTTCAAAAGCCACGCTACTACCGTACTGGTAGAGCCTCATAACACACATGCCCGGGTTTCACAAAACACAAAGCTCTGATACCATCTTCTGTAACACCCTCAAAACCGTCCGAGATATTACAGCATCGCGGGCCCCGCGCTGGAACCCATCAGGGTAAAATCTATTTACAAAACCATTTCAAAAACATTCAAAAACGCTAAAAAGGCCGATGACGGTAATATTTCAAAAACTCACAAAAGCCATTTACAAAATACCAAATACCGTCATAAAATACCATTTGAAAATACAAGGCGAAAGGCCAAAACTTGATAGTTCAAAATGTACGTTAAGTCACCACTTATACGTACCGATAAAATAGTTTAGGAAAAAGGGTTTAACGAAATAACCCAAGTTCGCAAAATGCCAAAAGGCTATTTTGAAGTTAAACATGAGTTGGCAAAAATATTGGAAAGCCATTTGAAATATACACACGCAGCGGATAAAATACAGTTCGAAAATACATTTGCAGCGGAAATAAAACAACCAGAAAAGAATACTCGATTCCCAAAATAATGCCACGGCCAGTATCACCCGGGAAGCTCATCTCTTCACGACCGCTACTAGCTCGATCTCCGAGTACCTAAAAATAAAGCCCATGACGGGGTTAGCCACAATACTCAATAATGATATCAATCACATCACATAAATAATTACATACCAATGTAATAATACTGTAGGAATACTACCAACGTAATCTTACCGTCATAACCTTACCAATCCAAAGCAACCCATATCAATTCAATCCTTACCATAGTCCACATTTCGCATTCCCAAATGACGAAATGAACTCAACAACAATCATATGGACTGAACCAAAACAACACTCAAAATCCTCAAAAACATTATCATAACTCATACGCGGAAAAATAATCCATCTGTGCTAAATCCTGTCCGTCGGATCGCACAACCAAATACCAATCCTGATAAGAACCAAGCATACAATAAATCTGTAGATCAACTACTACAAAACAATGACAACGAATCCAAAAACATCGATGTACAGTCCGAATACTCATATGATCAATAACCATGTCCAACCCATAAATCGACCAATAAAGGATCACTAACGACCGAGAATACCATCGACAAGGTAAACTCAAAACACGATCAACAAAAATGGATCTCCAAGAAATAACCTCGACTGTCGAGCATACCCCTCGGGCGTATGAACAACCAGTCGCAATCCGTCGAACATACCCAACCATAAATGGGGGATGAACGACCAAACAATATGGCTCAAAGATGGACGTCATGGTACGCTCGATCCGGAAATGTGTCCGTGCACAAGCCACCCCGTGTATCGATCAAATACTTGTGTGGTCTTGTACCTAATCAGTCTCACGAAGTAATCTTCTCGTGTGCACAGCCCAATGTGAGGACATGACTCCATCACACGGCTATATGTGCCCGCCCTGAAAATCCTATACATAACCGATCGGTACGCAGATATGACTCCAGATATGTCACGATGCAACATGACAACGAAACTCAAAGAATCACATATCCATTAAGGATCAAAAGACTCACCGAAGTGAACAACGACACACGGATAATGAAAGATCAACTCGACCGACAATATCCAAAACAACAATCCTGGGATCAACATCCCTCAACGAACAACCAATACGAATCTCACTATACGAAACTCAACTTACAACAATTCAATATAATAATTACCCTCATGACTGAACAAATACTTAAATTACCTCAAGCCGACGATAATATCCTTTCCACGAACAAATCATCAAACCGCCAATTTAAATTTATAATATCATTGCTATATGAATTATAAATGAAACGAAAGCGAAACCATTCATTAAATATTATAAATTGAACAAGTATAAACTTGCCTCAATACCGATACCACGAAGCCGTTACCAAATCCATTGCCTTTGTCTACGAGCTCCTCAGCCCCGACCAAATCAATCTACGAACTCTTCAACAACAAGCGCAACACAACGGTCATAATCAACGATCATACATCTCAACCTATTGAAGTAATTAATTAAAATTAATCTGATGTGTTCTAACATCTAAACATCCTTATTCACAATTCAAGGTGTATATAATCATGTTCTTCAACATATACGACCTTTCTAACATCAAGAATCACAACATAACTACAAGGAACATCGAGAATACATCATCATAACAACATAATCGATACATTTGATCATCAATTCATTATCTTCCCTTAACAAAATTCCTGTAAATACCAAGAATCATCACAACAATATCAATTCAATCACCATTCATACGAAAACGTGTAGAATTTCCCAAGTTTTACTCATTGAGGCATTTTATCGAACACTTTGAAGGCATAGTCCAATTTAAATTGATTATCGAAGAAATACTCGGATTTGTTCCACAAAACTTCAAGAGTATTGAATGATTACGAGTATACAATCAAGTTCTATCAATAATCTGAATCAAAACGAATCAAACCGGCCAAAACACCAAGAAACCTCAAGAACATCCAAAAACCAAAAGTTCATGTGTTCTTACCTTCGATCTGGGTGAAAGATGTTAATCCATGAATCAAACTTCCAAAACATGTTGTCCTATGTTGTTCTTACTCAAATCCATCAATTTGTGGTGAAAAATCGCGGAAGGAACGAAGAAAAATGAAAAATGCCAAAGATGACTCGGTCCAGGCCTTATATAGGCGGGACCTGCCGACACCCTTACGTACGTAACCGGCCGTGGCTTACGTACGTAACCGGCCGTGGCCTACCCTCCTGTCCATTTTGGCCGACATCCTTACGTACGTAACCGGCAGCTGGTTTACGTATGTAACTAGCCCTTACGGCCATAAGCGGCCACAGCCTTATGTACGTTATCGGCCAGTTCTTGCGAGTCACTGCCGATCATGATCGGCCACTTCAGGTCCTCTCGGCAACGACTCGGCCAGCCGCCCCGTAATGTACGTAACACTTATTCCGTTGCGTACGTAATCCGTACATTGACTTGCTACAGTACAATGCTCGTTAACGTACGTAATGATCCGTCCTTAGCGTACGTAATAGTCGAGGTTGACTCGGCTGTCCACATCCGCCTGCCGACACTGGGCCCACCTGCCGACCATGTCTCGATCCTGCCTGATTCTCTCATTATGTACGTAATGCCTTATGCATAACGTACGTAAAACGTACCAATTTAGCGTACGTTGTCTCAAAATCTTAACGTACGTTAAGGCTCTATACTTAGCCAAAAATCAAATTGTTCCTGTCCGACGTCTCGACATACTGGATACGAACATACGGCATACTGAATACACATATACTCAACCCAAAAATATTCTCATACGATATTCCTGATATCCAAATCAGTTCAACCTGATACAAAAAATCCTCAATATAACTGTCAATCAAAAACGACAATTACACAAGTATAACTGTCTCGGTTCTCAATTTATTTTATCCATACTGTATAGATACGAAACTATACAGTATACCTCAGATAAAATAATGCGAAAAATTTATACTGAAAATCCGGGTATTACAAAAGCCAGAACCATACTCGACATGCCTCGGCTGAGGCTCAAGCCAAGACTTGGTTTAGGCAACCAAATTGTTGCACCGACTCGGCTCAGTGACAGAATAAGCCGAGATCAGTAAATCTACACTCTTCAGTAGATGAAGGTCCTATCCTTCAAGCACACGGAATCTGATGAAATCCAACATAGATACAAATAAAGATATCTTTACTTAATATGGACTCTTCTCCAGAAAAAAACTAAATCCAAAATCCTTATTAGGATTCAACTTCACATATATAAGAAGTCCAACATCAACACGGACTCAATGACTTTCTTCGCAAGTTAGGGTTGAAATATTCATGCTTATAAAAATAGGTGTCCTCGCACCTAAACTGGTACACAACCACACACATAGAATTCTTGACTCTCAATACAGTCAATTAAATTTATTTCCACCATATATTTAATACACTTACTCTCACGCAAGAGGGCCTTCGCCGGTGAATCCCCGGCTCAGTTCACGTGTTTTATTGTGTGTAGGTCCGATCAGGATGTTCACACACCGAAATTTTCCGAACCGCTTGGATAAGTGCTGATCCGATACGTTTTGGCAGCATCAATTCCATTATCGGGAAACGTCGAAGGACTTCTTTCGGGTAACTACGTATCATGGATGAGATACCCCAAGACGGGCAAGAGACCAGCGTCACTTCTGGTGATCAGAACCCACCTCAACAGACGAATCGACAAACATGGCCATCGCCATCAATAACATGGTCAATATTGCCAATAATACCATAGAACTTCTCCCACCACCTTACCACAGTACAGGGATGACCCTGCGCAATCGGGGACTTCCTTCCCCAGCAGCCACGAGCATCTATGGACGTCAGAGACGAGCGAAAACCTCAACGACCCAGCCCCAGAATAATGATGATGGCCCCCCACAGCCGCCTCTAATAGACATAAAGACTTCAATCCATCCGAATTTAATAACACTCCAACAGTTGGCCGAAACTCAAAGGGCCCTTTTGGAATATGACCCAGATAATTCCATGGCACATCCCCTTCAACCCTCCAAAACTGGGACAACGGGAGGTATCTATAAGGAGAGTAATTGGTCTCCGCCGGTGGGTAATCGATGTGACAGACCCCCTCCGGTAAAACCAACTCAAAATCGTCACAGTTAGTTTAAAGGACGGTGGGACAGAAGATACGGACGAGGAAAAGATCTGAGGGACCAATTAAATAGGCGAAGAGAGAAAGAGGCCGAGTCTCTCGAAGTCAGAATAGCGAAAGAGAGACGGCCTAAGGACGACCTAATAAGAACTCCTAGGCGGACATATCCCCATCACAATTCCCCCATTCGGCCCCCTTCGGGTCCGATGGGGAGTCGAGTTGTAGAGGCGAAACAAGATGACCGAGGAAGGCAAAATCAAGGTAGAGATGTGGAAAATCAAAGGAGCTCCTGCAGTAGCTTAGGACTGGAAGCTCGCGTCTTATGGGAATTGAAAGAGAGAATGGATAATATGGAAAACAAGCATGGACAGAGTAAATTTACTCTGTGGATTGTTGATTCGCCTCCGAATCCTTATCTTAAGCTCCCCAACATGGACAAATACTCGGGCACTTCTGATGCCAGGGATCATCTTCAATCTTTTGAGGGCATGATGGACCTGGTCTCTAACCAAGACGACGTTCTTTGTAAAGCTTTATCCAACACCTTGGCTGGGGCGGTCTGGTCCTGGTTCATGGATCTAGAGAAGAGGAGCATCAATTCGTTCTCAAAACTGAAAAGACAATTCTTGGAATACTTCACCATGGCAGGAGAAAGAAAGAAACGATTGTACGACTTAGAAAACACTGTCCAAGGGAAGAACAAGTCGACCATGGATTTCTACAATAGATTCAGGACCTTGTCCGTGTAATATCCGCAAATTCGATTTCCGGTAATTTTCTTTTTTGGTGAGAGTCCATTTTGACAACTCGCTTGGGACTGTTTCGTCATTCTGAGAATGATTAATTCTGCACTTTTTGACATCCGAGTTCGTTTCGATGCCGTTTTGTTGATTTTCGTGTTTCTTAGCGACTTTTCCGCACTCGAGTTCGATTCTTGTGAATCTCGTTCGAAACTACTGTTTCGAGTTTCCCGTAAGTCCGTTTAACTTTTTTAGACGTGTTGTGAACTTCGGTTTGGTTATTCGATCATGTATCGTGATTTTCGGGTGTTTTTGGCCATTTTGTAATTTATCCTAAGTTGTGGGTATCCGCATTCGTATTTGTTGTTTTGACCCTTTTCATGGTCGCGTGCGATTAATTGTTGCATGGTATTTATTTTTGGATCGATATTGTTGTCCGAGAGCATTTCGTCGTGTTCGTTTCGTGCGTTTTCGGTAATCGAGTCGTCGGGTCGTGGCGACTGGGCAGTGGCCGGACAGGTGTGGCAGGCACTGTCGGAAATGCTGGGCATTGGCCGGACAGGCACGGCAGAAACCGGCGTAGCGCACGCTACGGCCGAAAGTCTGTGCGCACTTGCTCGGTAGGTATAGCGCACGCTAGCTTGGCCGATCAACGCGCACTATCAGACTGGGCAGTGGGGTTTCTGGGGTTTTGGACTCGGGAAGGATCGGCAGGTAGCGCACGCTACTCCGATCGTAGCGCGCGCTAGTCGGCAGGCATAGCGCACGCTGTCGGCCGGCTAGCGTACGTTACCTGGCCGAACAGTCCACTCCAGAGGGTTCTGGACAGATCGGCTAGCGCACGCTAGTGCCCGCGCAGCGCACGCTAGTGCCCGCGCAGCGCGCGCTATCGCGGTCGGACAGGCAGGATCCGGCCAGCAGATTGAGTCTTCAGTACCAAGCCATGCGGGCCCCGGCTGAAGGTTCTCGGCCAAGACTGCCCATTAGCGCGCGCTAGTCCGGAAGGTGTAGCGCACGCTAGGCCGTGCCTGTATAAATATGACAGAGTAGTCATATTTTCACCCATTTTTCATTTCCATCTTTTCCTCTCCGCGGCTGGAGGCTTGACGATCCAGGAGACATGTTGCCAAGCAACTAATCCACGAATATTGGGAGTTCATATCATCGATTAATCCCTCCATAACCTCCTTTGATCCAGCGAATCAATGTGAGATTTCCTAGAACCCTATTTTGGGAAATTTTGGGGGTTTTGCGTTTTTGTCCGATTCGTTCCGTGTTGTTGATTAATCCATGATGGGTATGATTAATCTTAGTATTATTCATGTGTTTACCATCATTTAATCCATTGTTATTCGTCGAATCAAGGTATATTTCTTGATTTCCTTCGTATCGACTTTTTGGGGGATTTGTTCTTGATTTCGTTTTCCATACGTTTTTGATGGATCGATTGTTGTTAAATGATGTTGTTAAACACATCCTATGGATTGTATATCCATATTTTGGTTTGGAATTCCGTTTTCGTGTTTTGACGGGTTGAATCGTGTTCTTGGCCGTTTTGGGGGAAACCCTTGAACTTTCGTCGTTTGTTCCTTGAATTCAGCGACTTTGGGTCGTACTTTGGAATTCATTTTCGTTGTTATTGTTGTCATTCGTAGTTTATTGTTGCGGGCTGTCGTTCGGTGGAGTCGGCGAGTTCGTTGTCGGTTCGTGCCAACCTACTTCGGTCGATTCTCCGCGTCGTGGTTTCGAGGCAAGTATTTTACTATACGAATTGTGTCTTGTGAATAAGGACGTTGTGTTATGGTTATGATGAATTGATTATTATGAATGATTGATGGTAACGATAATACCTTCACTTAGTTAACATCATGGAATTGTGTTGGATGTGCAAATTATCTAAGTTTGTGCCAGACGTGGTTGGTCATTGTTGAGTTGTTGTGATGATTATAATATGTGTGTTGTTTTGGTTTACATACTTGATTATACATTTCGGTGTAATGTGGAATGGTTTGACATTTGATGATTATGAGTTGTGTCGTGTCGATGTGTGTGTGTGTTCCAAGTAGGGTCTGACGAGGCCTCTGGAGTTCGGTACATGATGTGTACGAACAAGGTGTGTGATCCAGGTAGGGTCTGACGAGGCCTCTGGAGTTCGGTACATGATGTGTACGAACGATGTTTGTGGCTGGGTAGGGTCCGTCGAGGCCTCCGGAGTTCGGTACATGATGTGTACGAACAGTGCGTGTGGTCCGAGTAAGGTCCGTCGAGGCCTCTAGAGTTCGGTACATGATGTGTACGAACAACGATCGTATAACAGTGATTGTTTGGGTAACATTTTAAATATGGGTCTCGGACTCATAATGATATCTTATCTAGTGTGTTTTGAAACGAGAATCGGGCTAAGGCCCTAATGTTTACGAAAAGGTTTTGTAAATTGGGACTCGAGGTCCAAAAGAATTTCTCCTTTAAAAATCCCCGAGATGATGTGTACCTTTTCAAATATCTCTTGCTTGAGTTCGAAATTCTAAAACTTCTCGGGAATATTTTGATAATTGATTTCCGTATTAAATTCGTAGTTGCTATTTACTTGTTGCATTTCGTATCGTATTATACTTGCACTAGCAAAACAGTGGAGTTTTACTAACCCCCAAGTAATCGAGGGGTGGATGACTGTTCTGCATCCAGGTACATGCAGGTTCAGGGGAGTAGTCACCGGATTGGCCCAAAAGGATGATGAGCTGTGATACTAATCAAGAGTCGAGAGTTGGTAGAGTTTGGTTGTATTGTTAGAGTTGATTTCAGTCTTCCGCTGTATTGTGTTTCGACCCCTGTGTGGGTAATGTTGTTTTAGTCAGTTCTGTTGATGGAGTTGTGTGACCTCATCGGTCTGTGTATTCATGTGTAAGTGACCTTAACGGTCTGTATTATTATATTGTTTGACCCTGCCCGGGCAAGCATTTGGTTGTTTATGGATGTTTAGCCTGGTAGATCCTTGTGGAAAGGGTATACGGCGTGTAATATTCCCATACGGTTTTGGGGGTGTTACATTTATGGTATCGGAGCTTAGGTTGCGGAAACCTAGGCTGTCGGGTCGAGTCGAGTCGTGATTTGTCGAGTAATGTGTTGTCTTGTTGTTCGAGTCGTCAGGTGACCAGTTGAGTAGTGCGTAGTCACAACGAGTCGGATATGTTGTCGGATGAGATTAGTATCGTGGGCGACCGTCATCTCCGTGCGGCCTGTGGGCGTAAGACTCCTCTTTTATGCGAGGTACCCGTGTATCATGATTTTATCTTAGTGAGTTAATTGCGGTGCATAATTTTATTTGCACGGTGTGGTGAATATAGTTGTATTTAATACTTGTGACACATATTATATGTATATAACTAGGCCTATTGTTGTTTTACCTTTGAACCACTGTGAGAGGTGGTATGGTGTGTAAATCGAGAACCTTGATGGGTTTCGAATAAGGTATCGACGATTGAGTTCGTGAGAAACTCCAAGGAATGGTTTTGTTGTATGTTTAAACTTGATACTCTGAGATGTATTCGATTGGATTGGTGATCCTGTTTGCCGTTTAGACATGTGATTTTTAGTTTGATTATTTATATATTGTTATGTTTATGCCGCTACATGTAGGTTTTAGAATGTTCTTCCTGGAGGACTTTACGAGATTGAACATTTTTGTAGGAATCGTTTGCTATTGTTTAAAATATTCTGATGGTGCGGTTAAAACCACGGTTTATATGGATTTTAAAATTGGTTAAATTCTTGACAAATTGGTCGTGTATTTTCAAATGACACCATCAGACGGTATCTGGAATATATGTTTTGAAGTACTTCGGACATTGTATTTTTGGTTATGAACGAAAGAATTTTAGAAAATTTTTTATTTTGCAAAACGAATTTTTTTCGGTTTTTCGAAATTTTAAACTTCATATGTTCTCGTGATGGTTGGCGTGGTAACATGTTGTTACCCTGTATATCACTAGTAATGGTAATGTGTATATATATATATATATAAGATCACTTTGATGATATTGTCTATCGAGTAGGTTGGTGTTTCAAAGTTTTGTTTTGCAAATAGCTTCAATCAAAACAGTTTTGATAGTGAGATACATGGTTTTGATTAAACGACCGAGGTATTAAAAGTGTTTTCAAAAATTTCATTTCACCAATTTTTTTTTCAAACTTGAGAATTTTAAAATTTTATCATTTGAATAATACCCCGGAAATATTTTATTTTTGTTGCTAGTGTTTCCCTACGATACGTGTGTGGTTTTGACCGTGTTTGATTTGGTAAAATCCAAACATCTCTGTTGATGTGACTGTGCGAATTATTTTTGAATGAAGTTCTAAAATTACAGTGTTAGTTCGTGCACTTGTGTGATGACTTGGAGTTGATGTTTTATTGTGCTGCTATTTATCGTCCTATGTTGACGTTGTGATGTTTGTTTGGTTGCGTTATTCTGATTGGTCGTTCGTTCAGTATGCTGAGAGGTCGAGGCCGAGGACGTGGTCGTAGTCGTGGTCGTGATCAGGAGCGTGAGAGGGTGACTCGCTCGTTGTCGAATGCCAATCAGCTCAGTACGGACGATCATGATGACCCATCAGGTGATCAGCAGCAATAATCCAGAGGTAATGTTGACATTGGCGCCGCCACGATCCTTCGTCAGGTGGCTGACCAGTTGGCGCATATGAATCAGATCGTACACCGATATAGGATTTTGGATGAGGATAACGGAGCTAGTAAGTGGTTACGAGTTGTGATGAGAATGCACCCGCCCCGTTTCGTAGGTTCTTCGGACTCGTTAGGCTGGGAGAACTGGCTCTTCCAGTTGGACAGAACATTTGATGCTGTAGCTTGCCCCGATGAGAGAAGAGTACCCATCGCCCAATACCTGCTTGACAGGGAAGCGGCACACTGGTGGGAGGCCGTGGCGCCTAGCGATCGTACATCTACTTGGGCCGAATTCAATATTTCCATGGAGGCCGAGTATTGTCCGTCGCCTGTTAAAGAGCGCAGGATTGTCGAGTTTTTCTGGGCTACGCCCCGAGACGTGTCGGTGTCTCAAGCAATAGTCGATTACAATCGACAGCTGTGTTATGTTCGGGATCAGGAAAAAAGTGAGGCAGATAAGGTTCGTTATTTCGATATGCGTATGAAACCCCCTATTCGGCAGTGTATGGCTCCTTTTATGTGTACAACCTTGAAGGACTATCAGGATCGAGCCTTGGCTTTTGAGATGGCTATAATGTCTACCGAGTCCGTATCGGTAGCGAAGAAGCAGAAGATCTTTGTTGACGCATCGGGAAGTAAGGGAATTGGGATTCCCACACCTCAACCCTCGTATCAGCCGAGTATGGGACCTTTTTGGTCAGCTAGAGAATCCAAATGACCCAAGCCGGTGTCTTTGAGTTCTGGTAATGCTCCTAGGTGTTTCAACTGTATCATTCTAGGCCATGAACGCGCGCATTGTAAGAAACCGCCAGTGACTTGTTATAATTGTGGACACGAGGGGCATCGAGTTCAGTACTGCGAGATTGTTGCAGAGATGATAAGAGACCGGAGTTCCATTCCTACTTCCGGAGGGCCCAGTGATGGCCAGTGATAGTGTTTTTGGTACTCGTTGCGCGGATTGTTTCTCGTGTAGGGATGTATTTTGTAACATTTTTACGTTTGGAACTTGTTAAATGATATTTTGTTTTGAGTAAGTTCCCGTATAGTTGTTGAACCTACGGAGGCGTGACAGTGGACCGCGGAGTCATGAATATGGTATTTTATTATGTGTCGTTATATTTTGTTTCGTATCACTGTGATACCCTTAGTTTAAGTTTCGAGACGAAACTTATTTTTAGTATGATAGAATGTAATATCCGGTATTCTCATTTTCTGTTATCTTGAATTGGTTGTGTTTTGACGTCGGGCATTTTCTTGTTGATGACTATCAGAGTGATTTCTATCGTGATATTCTATTTATTTCTTTTGCATAGCCATTTTAGTCGGGTGCGGCTTGTTGTCGCGTGCGTTTCTTTGATTAAATGTGTGCATGTGGTGTGACGTTAATTGCTCGTTATTGTTTCAAATCATAGGCGGTGGCGTTGTGTTGGTCGTCGTGGAGCGTGTTTTCACGCCGTACATTCCTTTGTGTTGCTTGTAACGTTTTGCCGTTGGGCGTAAATTACGCATTTCTTGTGTATCTCGTTGAGTTTTCCTGGCGGGATATTACTTCTCCATACTTGTTTTAAGTTTCGGGACGAAACTTCTTTTAAGGAGGGTAGTATGTAATATCCGCAAATTCGATTTCCGGTAATTTTCTTTTTTTGGCGAGAGTCCGTTTTGACAACTCGCTTGAGACCATTTCGTCATTCTAAGAATGATTAATTCTGCACTTTTTGACATCCGAGTTCGTTTCGGTGCCGTTTTGTTGAGTTTCGTGTTTCTTAGCGACTTTTCCGCACTCGAGTTCGATTCTTGTGAATCTCGTTCGAAACTACTGTTTCGAGTTTCCCGTAAGTCCGTTTAACTTTGTTAGATGTGTTGTGAACTTCGGTATGGTTATTCGATCATGTATCGTGATTTTTGGGCGTTTTGGGCCATTTTGTAATTTATCCTAAGTTGTGGGTATCCACATTCGTATTTGTTGTTTTGACCCTTTTCATGGTCGCGTGCGATTAATTGTTGCATGGTATTTCTTTTCGGATCGATGTTGTTGTCCGAGAGCATTTCGTCGTGTTCGTTTCGTGCATTTTCGGTAATCGAGTCGTCGGGTCGTGGCGGCTGGGCAGTGGCCGGACAGGTGCGGCAGGCACTGTCGGAAGTGCTGGGCACTGGCCGGACAGGCGCGGCAGAAACCGGCGTAGCGCACGCTACGGCCGGAAGTCTGCGCGCGCTAGCTCGGTAGGTATAGCGCACGCTAGCTTGGTCGATCAACGCGCGCTATCGGACTGGGTAGTGGGGTTTCTGGGGTTTTGGACTCGGGAAGGATCGGCAGGTAGCGCACGCTACTCCGAGCGTAGCGCGCGCTAGTCGGCAGGCGTAGCGCACTCTATCGGCCGGCTAGCGTACGTTACCTGTCCGGACAGTCCAGTCCAGAGGGTTCTGGACAGATCGGCTAGCGCACGCTAGTGCCCGCACAGTGCGCGCTATCGCGGTCGGACAGGCAGGATCCGGCTGGCAGATTGAGTTTTCAGTACTAGGCCATGCGGGCCCCGGCTGAAGGTTCTCGGCCGAGGCTGCCCGTTAGCGCGCGCTAGTCCGGAAGGTGTAGCGCATGCTAGGCCGTGCCTGCATAAATATGACAGAGTAGTCATATTTTCACCCGTTTTTCATTTCCATCTTTTCCTCTTCGCGGCTGGAGGCTTGGCGATCCAGGAGACATGTTGTCAAGCAACTAATCCACGAAGATTGGGAGTTCATATCATCGATTAATCCCTCCATAACCTCCTTTGATCCAGCGAATCAAGGTGAGATTTCCTAGAACCCTATTTTCGGAAATTTTGGGGGTTTTGCGTTTTTGTCCGATTCGTTCCGTGTTGTTGATTAATCCATGATGGGTATGATTAATCTTAGTATTATTCATGTGTTTAACATCATTTAATCCATTGTTTTTCGTCGAATCAAGGTATATTTCTTGATTTCCTTCGAATCAACTTTTTGGGGTATTTGTTCTTAATTTCGTTTTCCATACATTTTTGATGGATCGATTGTTGTTAAATGATGTTGTTAAACATATCCTATGGATTGTATATCCATATTTCAGTTTGAAATTCCGTTTTCGTGTTTTGACGGGACAAATCGTGTTCTTGGCCGTTTTGGGGGAAACCCTTGAACTTTCGTCGTTTGTTCTTTGAATTCAGCGTCTTTGGGTCGTACTTTGTAATTCATTTTCGTTGTTATTGTTGTCGTTCGTAGTTTATTGTTGCGGGCTGTCGTTCGGTGGAGTCGGCGAGTTCGTAGTCGGTTCGTGCCAACCTACTTCGGTCGATTCTCCGCGTCGTGGTTTCGAGGCAAGTATTTTACTATACGAATTGTGTCTTGTGAATAAGGACGTTGTGTTATGGTTATGATGAATTGATTATTATGAACGATTGACGGTAACGATAATACCTTCACTTAGTTAACATCGTGGAATTGTGTTGGATGTGCAAATCATCTAAGTTTGTGCTGGGCGTGGTTGGTCATTGTTGAGTTGTTGTGATGATTATGATATGTGTGTTGTTTTGGTTTACATACTTGATTATACATTTCGGTGTAATGTGGAATGGTTTGACATTTGATGATTATGAGTTCTGTCGTGTCGATGTGTGTGTGTGTGTTCCAGGTAGGGTCTGAAGAGGCCTCTGGAGTTCGTTACATGATGTGTTCGAACAAGGTGTGTGATCCAGGTAGGGTCTGACGAGGCCTCTGGAGTTCGGTACATGATGTGTACGAACAATGTTTGTGGCCGGGTAGGGTCCGTCGAGGCCTCTAGAGTTCGGTACATGATGTGTACGAACAGTGCGTGTGGTCCGGGTAAGGTCCGTCGAGGCCTCCGAAGTTCGGTACATGATGTGTACGAACAACGATTGTATAACAGTGATTGTTTGGGTAAAATTTTAAATATGGGTCTCGGACTCATAATGATATCTTATCTAGTGTGTTTTGAAACGAGAATCGGGCTAAGGCCCTAATGTTTACGAGAAGGTTTTGTAAATTGGGACTCGAGGTCCAAAAGAATTTCTGCTTTAAAAATCCCCGAGATGATGTGTACTTTTTCAAATATCTCTTGTTTGAGTTCGAAATTCTAAAACTTCTCGGGAACATTTTGATAATTGATTTCCGTATTAAATTCGTAGTTGCTATTTACTTTTTTTATTTCGTATCGCATTATACTTGCACTAGTAAAACAGTGGAGTTTTACTAACCCCTGAGTAATCGGGGGGTGGATATCTGTTCTGTGTCCAGGTACATGCAGGTTCAGGGGAGCAGTCACAGGATTGGCACAAGAGGATGATGAGCTGCGATACTAATCAAGAGTCGAGAGTTGATAGAGTTTGGTTGTATTGTTAGAGTTGATTTCAGTCTTCCGCTGTATTGTGTTTCGACCCCTGTGTGGGTAATGTTGTTTTAGTCAATTCTGTTGATGGAGTTGTGTGACCTCATCGGTCTGTGTATTCATGTGTAAGTGAACTTAACGGTCTGTATTATTATATTGTTTGACCCTGCCCGGGCAAGCATTTGGTTGTTTATGGATGTTTAGCCTGGTATATCCTTGTGGAAAGCGTATACGGCGTGTAATATGTAACACCCCCAATCCGCTCAGGGATATTACACGCCGTAGAACCTTTCCTTAAGGATCTACCAGGCTGGTAACAACATAGAACGTCTCAACAATGTCTTTAAGGCTAAAATGACCCAGTAGACCAATTTGGTCTTTCAATAAATACATACAACTCAAACTCATTACATGCCCACGCAGGGGTCGAATACAACAGACTCCCGTACAACGGGAAAGAATACTGCAGCGGAAAAATAAACTATAACTAAACCAAAGACATCATACAGATCATCGTATGATTAGTATCGTTCATATTTCATCATCCTTCGTGCCGACCCTGTGTTATGCTCCCAAACCTGAATGCAAAAACAGACATCCACCCCCGAATACTCGGGGGTTAGCAAAACTCCACTGTTTTGCTAGTGCAAGAACAAAGTGCAAAATACGAGCCATACAATTCACATTCTACGAATAACAATAACCAGGAATCCTCAAAGATCCTAACGTAACGAAAAGTACTTCCCGAGGCATGAGTTTGGATAAAACATTCCAAAACTGAAAGATCACAAATCAAGGGAAACAATTTATGAAACAGTTTAAAATGCCATCGAGAGTTTTAATAGAAAACAATTTAGGATTACCGAATCCTTAATTTTTCAAAATCAACAGGGGTCACAGCCCAAAGGTTTTGTTTTCGCAAATAGAAAACCACTAATAGTTCACAGGGTCAGAACCCATATCACGTGTCCTCGACGGACATAAAATCAACACAACGTAATCACGTACAAGTATTGCCTAGGACCGGGACGAAGCCACAAATCCCACCCGAGGCCTCTAAGGACCCTCTCGAGCTGGCCACAATCATAAAACAATTAACGCACATGCATCGCCTAGGACCGGGACAAAGCCAAAAATCCCACCCGAGGCCTCTAAGGACCCTCCCGAGCTGGCTAGCTAAACAAATCACAACATCTCACGGTTGGATCAATCACTTGTTGCATTCTGGCCACATGATCGCATGCCATGTGCCACCATAGATTATCTTTGGCGCTCACGGTTGGATCAATCACTTGTTGCATCCTGACCACATGATCGCATGCCATGTGTCACCGTAGTTTTTATTAGGCTCTCACGGTTGGATCAATCACTTGTTGCATCCTGTCCACATGATCGCATGCCATGTGCCACCGTAGGCCCCGCCCACATCCATACATTCACAAACAACACAATACAACACATATATTCAAACAATTCACCCAGAGGCATCAAACACTTAGCAAAACACCACGTCAAACCACAACGCACCGAAATGAAACCATATACGTCCACACGCAATATCAAGTCCAACAGCTACACCAAACATGTCCATAGAATTCACATAGTCATTCACAAACCACTCCATTCACAAAACACACGCGTTTTGAAAACAAGCCTTTAACAAGGCTAAATTGAATCTTTTGAAAGTTCAATTCAAACGACCAAACAACCACATTTAGACGATCACTAATTATCGTATCCATAAAACAAGAATTATATGGAAAAGGTACTTGCCTCGAATAATCACAACGCAGAGAATCGACCAAAGTAGGTTGGCACGGATCGACTACGAACTCGCCGACTCCACCGAACGACAACCCGCGACAATAAACTACGAATGAAAACAATAACAACGAAAATGAATTCCAAAGTACGACCCAAAGTCGCTGAATTCAAGTAACAAATGACGAAGGTTCAAGGGTTTCCCCCAAAACGGTCAAGAACACGATTCGTCCCGTCAAAACACGAAAACGAAATTCCAAACTGAAATATGGATATACAATCCATAGGATATGTTTAACAACATCATTTGACAATAATTGGTTCGTCAAAAATGGATAGAAAACGAAATCAAGGACAAAACTCCCAAAAAGTCAACTCTAGGGATTCAAGAAAAATGCCTTGATTCGGTGAAGAACAATGGATTAGATGATGTTATAATCACCTAGGATACTCCAAAACACCTTGGATGGAGTAGAAATCGGCCAGGCGCCCAAGCCCTGGTCGCCCTCGTCTCAACCCGCGGAGGAAGAAGAATAAATGATGAAAAATGAAGAGTAATGATTGCTATCCAGTTTATATACTGGACAGCTTAGCGTGCGCTAATCCTACCTGATTAGCGTGCGCTATCGAAGCATCAGAACAAAACGTTCTGCCAAAATGTATAGTTAGCGCGCGCTAGCTACAAATGTTAGCGTGCGCTAACGAGACCCCAGACCCAGTCCAATAGCTCCTAGACTGCCCTGAACTACCGGGTAGCGCGCGCTATCCTCCCCCCCAGCGTGCGCTACCAATGCACCCTAGCGCGCGCTATGTTACCAAATAGCGTGCGCCAACCCACGTTCTAACCCAGTCCAGTAGCCTCTGGACTGTTTCGGCACCACCCGTTAGCGCGCGCTAACGGCAACACTTAGCGTGCGCTAACTTCGACAAATTAGCGCGCGCTAGCCACAAAGTGTAGCGTGCGCTAACGACTCAGAGAGACAGCAACAGAACATCTCAAAAATGGGTATGACGACATACCCACAACTTTGGGAAATTACAAAACAGCCCCAAATGTCCGAAAAATCACGATACGACAATGAATAATCAAACCGAAGCTCACAACACGTATAACAACGTTAAATGAACTTACGAGAAACCCGAAACGACAGTTTCGAACGAGATTCGCAAGAATCGAACTCAAGCGCGGGAAAGTCGCTTAAGAACACGGAACTCAACAAAACGACACCGAAACGAACTCGGATGACAAAAAGTGCAGAACTAAATACTCTCAGAATGACGAAACGGTCAGAAGCGAGTCGTCAAAACGGACTCCCGCGAAAAAAAAGAAAATTACCGGAAATCGAAATTGCGGATATTACATACTACCCTCCTTAAAAGAAGTTTCGTCCCGAAACTTAAAACAAGTAGGGAGAAGCAATATCCTTCCAGGAAACACTCAACGAGATACACAAGAAATGCGTAACTTACACCCAACAGCGAAACGTTACAAGCAACGCAAAGGAACAAACGGCGTGAAAACACGCTCCATGACGACCAACACAACGCCCCCGGTAGAGACATAATAAAACCAACAAGTGACAAGCGTCATCAAACAGATAATACAATCAAGTCAATTATCCGAACAATCACATAACACAACGCACTTGTTACAAGGAAACAAGCACAGTCGAGAAAATAGAAAATAAACACAAAACGATCCACAAGGACAATCACAAACAATTCGGACTACGCCGAAAGCCTCAAAAAGCATACTAGGCATCTATGTGCCCTTTCGGAGCAGAGACGCAGCCTCGATCTCCAAATATCTCAGCTACCGTCTTGCAATGCACGGCTCAGTGACCCACCTGGCCACACTCGAAACAGCTGACTAACAGTGAACGACAATTCTTCGTGGTACGAGATCAGGCAACAACAGTCAGACACCCCCGATCGAACAACAACGATCGACAACAACGACCGAACAACAATGATCGAATAACAACGATCAAATAACAATGATGGAACAACAACAATCAAAAAGCAATGATCGAGTAACAACGATCAAACAACAACGATCGAACAACAATGATCGAATGACAACGGTCGAACAATGACTCCGAAGTTCACACTTCAACCCAAGACATCAAAAGAACTAGTAGAACCAAAAGATGTTACTTCCGAACAAGGTTCACAAGAACCGAGCCGAACTCGGAAAAGTCACAGCGATAACCAGATCGACCCCAAAACAAGATCACGGCTCGTTCGAATGATGAAACCGAAATACAGAACAGGTCCAGAAAGTATCAATGAACACGAGCGAGTCGATAGACCTGAGAAAGAGGAAATGCAGAAGTCCAAAAACAATGCGGCTATTACATTCGACCTCTTATCAAAGAAATGTTGTCCCCGAAACTCACAACAATGAAATCAAGATGTCGACACAATAAGCAACCGACAGAAACATCTCCCATGGGCTTCTCAGAGCCGATCCTGATATCTGTGCTAAAGCGCGAACTCCAAAAGTCTCGGTAACGAATTCGCAAAACTGAATTTTTTGTCCCTCGAGTCCACACTTTAAACGCGTTACTGACGAGAAGGACAATTTACACGTGCATGCCTCGGCACATCACGGTTGAAACGCCTTGGCTCGGCATACCGAAAATACAAATGCTAGATACAATGGGACGTAACATCACAAAGCAACAAACCAGAAATGCCAATTTGGCATAACATATCAACACATACTAAAATCACAACAACCACGGCATCGTTCGACGATTACAACGGCCCGAATGATAACCAGCACACAAACATAAAACATCATGAAACAATCACAGATGTACACAATCATATAAACCCAAGCTCTAACAACTCGCACAGGTGCGATAGCACGCAAATCACCATGAAATGACAACATTAAAGATCATCATCACACCTCCCACAAAGGGCTAACAAAAACATATGCGTGGCGAACGACTCAACGTTCACACCACCAATTCAATCACAATTCGGAGGGCTAACACCCTAACAACAATACCAACATCATACATACCTTCTCCGACCACAAGCAGGAAATGATGGGTTTTAAAAACGAAAACCACCTTTTGAAAATAGTTTGGAAACACGAGTTGATCTTGAGTATCATTTTACAAAAAGTTGAACAAACATCATTGTCGAGACTTTGGAAAACCATCTTGCGTCTGATAAAACGAGGACACTTTACTTTAAATCGAAACTTTCAGAAATATTTGACCCTCGGGTCTAAGCAAAGCATTTCTAAATAATTGAAAATATCTCAAAATATTTTGGTCCCCAGTTGGAATAATTTGAAATATATTGCGACGCTAGAAAGCACTTTGAAAGTACCGCGAGAAAATAATTCATTTTAAAAGTACGTCTCGAAATTTAATTTTCTAAGATACTCAAGGTTTTCAAAGATAATTCAATGGACTAGAATGCCCGAAAATTTTAGGTAATTACACGGAATCATTATAACGCCGTGGGTCCCACGTCGGAACCCACCAGGCTAAAAATAATTTACAAAAATGCCAAAAATGCCGATGACGGTAATATTTCAAAAACTCACAAAAGCTATTTACAAAATACTAAATACCGTCATAAGAATTTCGCCAAAACGATCAAGGCCATAATGACAAAAACTCAGTTAAGGGAATCGGTTTTACGAATTAGAACTCAGTTTGCAAAATACTGAAAGTCATTACAAAAGAACTCACGCAGCGGATAAAAGAAATACAATCAAACATGTCCAATCCAGCAACACTACTCCTCATATGAACGAAATATGAGAGTCAAATAACCACATATCAAGAAATCAAAATCCATAAGAGGATTCCATCACTTAACAAATAATCATAAAAATAGCTCGTGTCACACGAGGCACAATACAAAGAAGGGAGACTTACATCCACAGGTCGCACGAAGATGATGATCGCCGCACGATACTAATCACGACCAACAAACTCAGACGACGCGTCGCGACACGACTCAGTCAGACAAAATCCGACGAGACAAAACTCAACAGACACCACTGACCCGACAACCTAGGTTTCCACAACCTAAATCTCTGATACCATTTATGTAACACCCCCAATCCGCTCAGGGATATTACACGCCGTAGAACCTTTCCTTAAGGATCTACCAGGCTGGTAACAACATAGAACGTCTCAACAATGCCTTTAAGGCTAAAATGACTCAGTAGACCGATTTGGTCTTTCAATAAATACATACAACTCAAACTCATTACATGCCCACGCAGGGGTCGAATACAACACACTCCCGTACAACGGGAAAGAATACTGCAGCGGAAAAATAAACTATAACTAAACCAAAGACATCATACAGATCATCGTGTGATTAGTATCGTTCATCTTTCATCATCCTTCGTGTCGACCCTGTGTTAAGCTCCCAAACCTGAATGCAAAAACAGACATCCACCCCGCGAATACTCGGGGGTTAGCAAAACTCCATTGTTTTGCTAGTGCAAGAACAAAGTGCAAAATACGAGCCATACAATTCACATTCCACGAATAACAATAACCAGGAATCCTCAAAGATCCAAACGTAACGAAAAGTACTTCCCGAGGCATGAGTTTGGGTAAAACATTCCAAAACCGAAAGATCACAAATCAAGGGAAACAATTTATAAAATAGTTTAAAATGCCATCGAGAGTTTTAATAGAAAACAATTTAGGATTACCGAATCCTTAACATTCCAAAATCAACAGGGGTCACAGCCTAAAGGTTTTGTTTTCGCAAATAGAAAACCACTAATAGTTCACAGGGTTAGAACCCATATCACGTGTCCTCGACGGACATAAAATCAACAAAACGTAATCACGTACAAGTATTGCCTAGGACCGGGACGAAGCCACAAATCCCACCCGAGGCCTCTAAGGTCCCTCCCGAGCTGGCCACAATCATAAAACAATTCACGCACATGCATCGCCTAGGACCGGGACGAAGCCACAAATCCCACACGAGGCCTCTAAGGACCCTCCCGAGCTGGTTAGCTAAACAAATCACAACATCTCACGGTTGGATCAATCACTTGTTGCATCCTGGCCACATGATCGCATGCCATGTGCCACCGTAGATTATCTTTGGCGCTCACAGTTGGATCAATCACTTGTTGCATCGTGACCACATGATCGCATGCCATGTGTCACCGTAGTTTTTATTAGGCTCTCACGGTTGGATCAATCGCTTGTTGCATCCTGGCCACATGATCGCATGCCATGTGCCACCGTAGGCCCCGCCCACATCCATACATTCACACAGCACAATACAACACATATATGCAAACAATTCACCCAGAGGCATCAAACACTTAGCAAAACACCACGTCAAACCACAACGCACCGAAATGAAACCATATACGTCCACACGCAATATCAAGTGCAACAGCTACACCAAACATGTCCATAGAATTCACAAAGTCATTCACAAACCACCCCATTCACAAAACACACGCATTTTGAAAACAAGCCTTTAACAAGGCTAAACCGAATCTTTTGAAAGTTCAATTCAAACGACCAAACAACCACATTTAGAAGATCACTAATTATCATATCCATAAAACAAGAATTATATGGACAAGGTACTTGCCTCGAATAATCACAACGCCGAGAATCGACCGAAGTAGGTTGGCACGAACCGACTACGAACTCGCCGACTCCACCGAACGACAACCCGCGACAATAAACTACGAACGAAAACAATAACAACAAAAATAAATTCCAAAGTACGACCCAAAGTCGCTGAATTCAAGTAACAAATGACGAAGGTTCAAGGGTTTCCCCCAAAACGGTCAAGAACACGATTCGTCCCGTCAAAACACGAAAACGAAATTCCAAACCGAAATATGGATATACAATACATAGGATATGTTTAACAACATCATTTGACAATAATTGGTTCGTCAAAAATGGATAGAAAACGAAATCAAGGACAAAACTCCCAAAAAGTCAACTCTAGGAATTCAAGAAAAATACCTTGATTCGGTGAAGAACAATGGATTAGATGATGTTATAATCACCTAGGATACTCCAAAACACCTTGGATGGAGTAAAAATCGGCCAGGAGCCCAAGACCTAGTCGCCCTCGTCTCAACCCGTGGAGGAAGAAGAATAAATGAAGAAAAATGAAGAGTAATGATCGCCGCCCGCTTTATATATCGATGTTTAGCGTGCGCTAATCCTACTCGATTAGCGTGCGCTATCAAGCATCGTAACAAAACGCTCGCCAAAATGTACTGATTAGCGCGCGCTAGCTACAAATGTTAGCGTGCGCTAACGAGAGCCTGCACTCACCCAAGAGCTCCCGGATCGCTCGAACTACTGTAGCGCGCTATCCTCCCCCCCAGCGTGCGCTACCAATGCACCCTAGCGCGCGCTATGTTACCAAATAGCGTGCGCCAACCCACGTTCTAACCCAGTCCAGTAGCCTCTGGACTGTTTCTGCACCACCCGTTAGCGCACGCTAACGGCAACACTTAGCGTGCGCTAACTTCAGCAACTTAGCGCGCACTAGCCACAAAGCGTACCGTGCACTAACGACTCAGAGAGACAGCAACAGAACATCTCAAAAATGGGTATGACGACATACCCACAACTTTGGGAAATTACAAAACAGCCCCAAATGTCCGAAAAATCACGATACGACAACGAATAATCAAACCGGAGCTCACAACACGTATAACAACGTTAAATGAACTTACGAGAAACCCGAAACGATAGTTTCGAACGAGATTCGCAAGAATCAAACTCAAACGGGGGAATGTCGCTTAAGAACACGGAACTCAACAAAACGACACCGAAACAAACTCGGATGACAAAAAGTGCAGAACTAAATACTCTCAGAATGACGAAACGGTCAGAAGCGAGTCATCAAAACGGACTCCCGGGAAAAAAAAGAAAATTAACGGAAATCGAAATTGCGGATATTACATAATATTCCCATACGGTTTCGGGGGTGTTACAGTCCGACTCCATAGAAGAGCGTCTCATGGATAGGGAGATCATCGTGTGCTTCACTAATGGACAGAGATCTGAGGCCCTTAACCATGAACTATTCATAAGGGAGCCAGCGACAAAGGCAGACCTATACCACATGGCCTACGCCACGGGCTTTGCTGAAGAAAAAAAGAAGCAGAGGTCAGAGAAATGAGATCAGGACCGAGATAGGGACGTAGAAAGCAAGACGACTGACGGCACCCATTTTCAAGGCTCCAACGGCACATGATTTAAAGGTAAAAACAGAACCAGAGGAACAGAGAAAGTCGAGGTCTTCACCCCCCTCACAAAGCCGATCTCTGAGATACTCAACTTGGTGGATCTACCTCCACCCAAGACAATCAGACACAACCCGAAACACCCTAAAGACGCCAACAAATACTATGCCTACCATAAGGATAATGGGCATGAAACGGAGAATTGTTACTCCTTAAAAAAATGGTGAAAAAATTGATCGACGCCGAGAAGATAGATCGGTATGTCATGAAGAAAGATGGTAAGAGGATGAGGGATGATAGGCTAGCGGAGTAAGGATACAGGCCGCCCAGGGCCAAACTGCACGTCATAAGAGAAGAAATCCCCTCAAATACCAAATTGAAAGAGCAGATCCATTAGCAGAGTAAAGTGTATCACATCCCACCATGGATTCATAGGGGCGAGGAGGCAATAAGAATTTCTCCAAATGAGTTGGCAGAAAACAGAGCCATAAGGGAACAACCCCTAGTGATCAAAGGGAGGATAGATAACTGCGAATCTGAGAGGCTCATAATTGACTCAGGGGCCGTGAAAGATATTCTATACTACAGAACATTCTAAGATGGGACTACCTGACAGCATGCTATCTCCTTACTACGGAAGACTAGAAGGATTCACAAACCATAAAGCAGAGGCGAAAGGGACTGTGGACCTAATACTCGAGGTTGGGGATTATCCCTTCCGAACCTCAGCTACAATAACATTCATTGTTATGGACTTAATGTCAGATTATCATGACATTTTGGGCTCTCTGAGTCAAGGCAAACTCGGCATGGTCACCTCCCTACCTCACCAAAGGGTGAAGTTTCCCACACCAGCGAGAATATGATGTGTCCTGGGGACTCCCAAAAACTTCTTGGAACATGTCATGAGATCTAGAAAGATGAAACATAAGATGGAAATCGACAGTCCAGAAAAGAACATCACCCTCACCAAATCCACCAAGGTTATAGGGCTAAGCCCCTGAAGGGAAATCCTCCGCGCAATGGTCGAGATACCCTGGAACTCGTAGGGATGCGACGAGACGCTTAAGAAAGGATCACCAATAGAAAACGTTAAACCGAGCTATCCATTTTTAATACGTAAAGGCCCTTTATCTATCTGTTGTGTCGAGATTTATACACCTCAACAGGCGATCGGCACAGAGACCGGGCAATCGAGCCAGAGCCAAATAGACCAAGGCAGAATTGGCCGATCTCGGGTCCCAGGTCACGACCCATTGCCGAGCGATCGACATCCAAGGCGATCGTCTCTTGGCACTTGGCGATCAACTCTGGTGCCCGGCCAATGAAGATCACCTCAGGCCACGCAAAACCAGCATGTCCAGTCGGCGAAAGAAGAAGCTCGAACAGAGTCCCACATGCAGATCCGGAAAAGGCGCCGCATTTCGTGGATCGTTGACCACAGCTGTCACCACCTGTTCACCTACCGACAGTCCCGCCGAAAGGTACAAGGTGGGACCTCCCGTGACAGCGACTCAGACGCGTGCAGACTTCCCATTGGACCGCACAGCTGGCTGCTAGCAGCTCCTGCAAGCTTTAAGGAGACCAGCCCATGTGCTAAAGACGATCGCCCGCTTATTATAATACAGCAGCAGCGATCGCCCAGCAGGACCCAGTCCTATAAATAGAGAATCTCCAGCAACTGGAAAAAGGTTGGAAAATCAGTTGGCAAACACTCACTTACATACATACTTACAAGCTCTCGGCTTATTCTTCCCAATCTACCTTAGGATTTCTCTCTCAGCACCGCTCATCCAGAAGTCGGTCGGCAGAGGCAAGAAGTCTCCACAGTACAGATTCGAAGGAACTCACAAGCCCAGAAGCTCAAACACACAGCAGCTATACACCGTGAGAGACTGTCGATTTCTCATGGTCGCCACAGTTCATCAAAGTTGTTACAAGAACTCACAGAGCATCATATCTGGTTCTTCCGGCAATCTACACGCTCACTAGCTTAGATAACTAGAATCGTTACACTCATTATAATAGTATTCTAACATTAATACTTGTATCCCAGAATATTTGTATTAATAACATCTCGCCAGAGCATTCAAGCCCGGGCCTAACAAACCCGGTAAATCTTGTGTTATTTCTATTTCCTCGGACGTGCTCTCGCAATTTGCTGTTGCTCGACCATTCCAGCAATATCTATCTTCGGATAATATTTCGGGCAACAACACTATCTAAATGTAATACCCGAGATTTTCATTCCGATTTATATGAATTTTTTTCTTTTTATTTTTAGACCAAAAAATTCTCGGTTGTCGAGCGTTGGTATTATTTTCTCGACCATTGATTTTTTTTGGTGTTTATGGCCTTATGTGGTGATTTGTTGTATGTTGTTTTCATTTCGGATAGATGTCGTTGTCCGCGAGTGTTTCGTCGCGTTCGTTCCGTGCATTTTCGGAAAAATGGGTCAGCGAGTCACGACTGCTGGCAGCAGCCGACCAGTTGCGGGAGTGACCGGCTAGGGATACACGAGCAGCCCACACGGTCCGGCGCTCGTGCGGTACTGGGCAGGAAATCGCAGGCGCGCCCGAGCAGTCCCCGTGTGGGGTTCTCGTGCGGTGCGGCAGAGGCCAGGCAGTCCCGCGCACGAGCAAGCCACACGACCGGATGCCCGAACATCGTGCTCGTGCGCGTCCGGAAGACTCCCAGTCATGTCCGGAAGCTGTCGGCAGGTTCTTGGCACACGAGTGACGCACGGCTGGTGCTCGTGCGTGTGTGCTCGTGCGTCGTGCTGGTTCTATTTAAATGACCGGGCAGACGTGTTCTTCACCCATTTTCCTCCCCCAACTCACCTCCTCCACGGACAAAACTTGGAGCACACGAAGGCATGACGTATAACTATCGATCCATGTTGTTTTTGGGTTTCTAACATCGATTAATCATCCTATAACCTTCTACGATCCATCGAATCAAGATATGATTTCCTAAAATCTAGTTTTGGGGATTTTGGTTGATTTCGTCCGTTTTAGTCGTATTAACTCCGATTACTGATGGATAATCGAAGATTAAGTTGTATTTTATCAATTTCATCATTTTTCGAAGGTTTTATCATTACCGATTCGTCGTTTAAATGAGTTCCCCTTTGACGCTCTCAAGGTGTCCGGGAAAATGCCGCAGAGGGAGATTCAGTCGTTTTACGATGTTTTTCCTCGTGTGATTGATTGTTTATTCGATGATAGGATATTAGGGACGAATTCCCTACATAGAGCTGGTGTTGAACCATTCTGATCATCGTTTTTAATGGAGTACCGGATTTTCTGATCGACCGTATCTTTCGGAGTATTCGCGAGAGATTACCAAGGAAAGTACCTTGATATACGAATTGTAACTACGTGAAATCATTGTTGTCGAAGTGTATGAAATTATATGGATATATATATATATATATATATATATTGTTACCCAAAATATTATCCGGAGATAGTATTGTTGGAATGATCGAGTAACAAACAAATGCGAGAACACTTCCGTGAGAAAATAAATAACACAAGATTTGCCGGGGTTGTTAGTCCCAGGCTTGAATGCTCTCTCTAGATGTTATTAATAAGTATACTGTTGAGTACAAATATTAATGTTAGAATCTATTACAATGAGTGTAAAGACTTCTAGTTATCTAAGCTGTAGAGCGTATAGATTGCCGGAAGAACCAGATATGAAGATCTGTGAGTTCTTGCTATTGATGTTCAGTGTATGAGAATGTATCTCTCTTGGTATGTTTTTGCAATATATTCACGATGATTCTCTCTGCCTGCTGCCGTGTTATGAGCCTTCTATTTATAGGAGACAAGGTTGCTGGGACCTTTCCGACGATCGCGGGCGACCGCCGTTTTCTATATTATAATAAGATGGCCGATCGTCCCGTCACGTGGGGCTGTTCCCTTAAAGTCTGGGGATGCTGCTAGCGGCCAGCTGTGTGAGCCAATGGGAAGCCTGCACGCGTCCTGAGTCGCTGTCCGGGGAGGACCCACTTTGTACCTTTCGGCGGCCCTGTCGGTAGGTGACAGGCTGGGGTCAAAGGTCTTATCTGTCGATGCCTTTTGTGGATCTGCACGTGGGTCACCGTCCAAGATTCGGTCTTCGACGACTTTGATGGATGTTGGATTCATACGTGGCACGAGACGATCGTCTCTTGTTGGGCATCATAGATGATCGCCAGATACCAAGAGACTATCGCCGTGGGTGCCGACTGCTGGGTGTCTGCCTAGAGTATGTCTCCTATGGTTGGCTCTCAGATCATTATGCCGATCGCCATCGAGGCGTATTGATCTTCGCACAACAATTGCCCCCCAGCTCGCTTCGATGTTGAAAACACGGGGTGAGGTGGCACTATTGGTGATCGCCAGTGTTTAGATGATCAGGCGATCTGATTTCAAATTTGGACGATCTCCTTTTGCGCTGGAAACAGCGGGAAATGAAGGTGGGCTCTCGAAACGTTGCAAGGACACGCGTCACACTGCTATTGGGGGAGTCCGACGGTTTGTCAGACTTGTCGCCTGGCGTGCCCTCGAAAAGACGCGTACGCGGGATTCGAGGGCTGCATTTAATGTGTCCCCCTCCAACGGTTGCACTCCAGCCCTCGAGGTTTCGCCTATTTATATAGAGACCCCTGCTCCCGCCTATAAAAGGGGTTAGGGCTACTTTATTTCTCCTCTTCACGCATCCTTGTTTTCTTAGCCGATACTCTGCAGAATTTTTCCGACGATCTTTGTGCCGACCGTCCTTCCTTTTAGGTAAGAACATAAATCTTCTCTCCCCCTTTACTTTTTATAACATGTCTGGAGGATCTAAGACCTTCGAGGCCGGAAGCACCTCCGCCGTCGCGGCTTCGCCGGACCGGGAGGAAATTCCCATGGGACTCCATACGGAAACGGCCGTTAAGGCTATTAGTGCGGGGATTGCACCCGCATAACTTGAGGAGCTCTTCAACGAGGCCGAAGTGGCAAGATCTGCGGCGACGACGGAGCAAGGGGGTTCCCCGGTGGATGAAGATGAACTGGTGCGGTTGTCTTGGGAAAAGGATAGCGTGTTCGGCCCCGCCTATATGGCTTTCGCTAAGCTTATGGAGGGGATTGCCGGGCGCTGTCCAGAATTTGATTTCGAAGCTTACTCCGCCGCTCATCCCTATGAACATGTGAAGCGGATGGTGTTTCGGGCCGCCGACCCATCTCAGTGGACTCTTGGTCAGATCTGGAGTTCGGCGACCCGTAAGGACTTGAGCCATTAGAGGGCCAAATATCATATTCCTTCTGATGTTTCACTGCACATGCCCTCCGAGAATGAACGTGCCGACCAGCCTCCCGAGGGTATGTTCGCCATTAATGAGATGACCCTGGCGGCCGGACTGCAGTTTCCCTTGCCGTTTGCCATCTCGTATCTGCTGGTCGCCTGGAATCTGGCGCCTCTCCAGTTGACGTCGAACGCCTGGCTGCAGATTATCAGTACATTGACGTTGTTCGGCGGTCACAGGCTATTTCGTTTGCCTTCTGCATTGGAGATGAATTATCTTTTTAAGCTGACTGTGCAGAAGGGATCGATCGGCGGCTACCATATCCAAGGTCGGCTGGGTAGGGTGGTCTTTGGGGTTCTGAACAAGGCTCGGGGGGCGACCTGGCAAAGTGGTGCTGGGTCGGCGGTGTATGGAGGTCGGCATCGGGCGATAATCCGGAGGAAGAGTTGGATATCCCCACCAATTTTCGGGAGAGGAATCCGAGTAAGGGTTTTAACTCTCCCTTTATTTGGATACTCCTTGAACTGATCTAATTTGTTTCTCTTTTTGCAGGATTCCCTGTTCCAGCGATCGGCGATCTCCCCTTCGATTTCTTGATCGTCTGGGAGCGGATTCGCGCATTGACGGATTCCTACATAGACGTTCACTCAGTTAGCCTCGAACTTCACCGGTTGGGAGCTTGACTGTTTCGCTACCCTCGCCACTTGAAGGCCCCTGGTATGACTTTTTATTCACTCTTTCCTATGTGACGATCGTCTCCAAGAGGTTGCAATGTCTAAGTAGGTGTCTAACTTGTTAGAGTTTGTTCTTTGGCAGAGATCCATTTTCCTCGCTACGCCGAGCCACCATAAGATATCGCCATGTCTAATCCTGGTCTCATCGGTCGTCTTCACCTGGGAAAGAAGACGGGTCGCGTTGCTGCGACGACGTCTCGCCCCGCTCCTGCGGTGAGGCCCGCTGTGGAGGCGGTCGCCAAGCCGACAATTCAGGAGGAGGAACAACTCCAGCGCAACCGCAAGAGGCGGAGGCCGGAGGGGTCCCTGCCGATAGCTGAGGCGGACTTAACTATCTTGGAGCCATCGGTCGCCGCTCCCCCCATCTCTGCCATTCCGATGGTGGAGGGGTCTGGTCCTAGGCTCTCAGCGTCTGGCTCTAGGTCCTCGGCGTATGGCTCCAGGTCCTCGACCGGCTTCTTGAAAAATGCGGCGATCGCCGAAGCCGAAACTTCTCGTGGCAAGCCCTATTTTGGCCGCGACCCCGAGTTGGTCAACAGGTAAGACCGGATTGATCTTTCCGAGTTAGGCCATTTGAGTAAGGTGTATACTACCTCCTTTGTTTTCTTTTTGTTTGTGCTGCAGGGTCCGTCTTGCTGATCCGGACGTCTCGCCGATGGTGCTGGACTTCCTAGCGAGCAAGTCTCCGCAGAAGTCCCTTGATGTCCCTACCTATGTCTCCCACGCCATCGCCTCTCTGCCCAAGGCTTGGACGACCGATCTCGATGCGATCGCTCGTCGGCGGCTGGAGATGCCATGCAGGCGACCATTACCGTGGCTCTCCAGACAGCGACGATGGCCGTCCAAGCTGCCAAGGATTATGAGGGGCGACCCTCTAATGCTCGCCTCCATCAAGACCTTGAGGCTACTCGGAATAAAAACATCGATTTCGCTAACCGGATCCAGGCTATGGAGAAGGAGTACTTAGAGACGGCCAAACGAGCTAAGCAAGATATCGACCGGATGAAGCAGGAGCTGAGCCGCTCCAAGGAAGTGGCCGATCGGTACCGCGACCAGGAGAAGGAAGCTCGCCGGATGCATGTGGCCTCGCAGGAGGAGGTGACCGGGCTTAAGGCGACAATGGATCGGCTCAACAGCGAGCTAGAGAAGGCAAAAGGAGAGCTTGAGAAGGCTAAGGGAGAAAAGGCCGCCAAGGTGGTCGAGCTAGCGGAAGCTGAGAAGACGACCACGGAGTTGAGAGGGCAGCTAAAGGCGATCGAGACCGATCCCTACCTCAATGTGGCACTTGTCGGCGAGTTCGCCTATTATGTGGCCTACGCCGACGCTGTCGGAGCCGCCAAAAAGGTAGGGATCGAGATCGGTCCTATGATGGAGAGCTTCAAGGCCTATGCACTCGAGCACCCTTTGCATCTGGAGTTTTCCCTGCCGATCCTTGACCTCGTCGACTTGGGGATCGACTTGAGTTGGTATCCTTTTCCGGATAAACTCATTCATCCTGAGGCCGATGGGGGAGCGCATGCCGATCCGCCACCTGGGGGCGAAGACCAGCCGGAGGGACCCTGAGAGACCTTTTTGTCTTCCTTTGCTTGTAACTTTTTGCTTTTTCTTTGTATTGCCTTCGGGCTTTGTATTGTACGAACTCCTTGATAATGGAATAAAATACTCCTTTTTTTGCACCTGTTTCTTTTTATATGCGATCGCCTTTGAATGTTTGCATGCAAATTTTTACAAGTGTGTATGATTGCTTCCGACGTCTTGTTCGCCCGACCGATTGTTTGAATGTTGAATGTATTGACATGTTTGGAAATTCTTACTTGTAAATATTGCTGAACAATTTCGATCGTCCTGCGTGTGTTTGAGCGAAGCCGATCGGGTACGGTTCCTTCTTTCCGATCGCATTTAGGATTAGTTCCCCTCCTTTGCCCCCTTGTTTTTGTTTACTTATTGTAAGTAAGGGAACAAAAATAGTATATCTGGTGAGCTATCTTCAGTTTTGCCGAATTTGAGGAACCGTGCACGGTCGCGGAGTTCGATGGACCGACCTCCACAACTGTGTCTTTGTGTGCGAGGGATATTTCTTCGACTCACTTTATTGTGAGGGTCCTCCGTTAGTCTGCGCCTGCCTGTATTTAAACGAAATGTGGGCGGTCTTGGTCTGGAGGAGTCCTTGCACGGGGCGTCGTCGGTTTATTCGACTCCACGTCCGCGGCTTTGTTAGCACTTTTCTAGCTCGGGTAGGCATGTTTGATGGCGACCCTCGACGGTATATGTTGTGAAGGGGTAGGGACGCGCCGCCTTGTCCGGGTACATCATGTTAGATGATGTACCTTGAGGGCGTGCGAACGTGTCCGCAGATTAGTTTGGAGGGTTCTTCGGCTACACCTGCCTCGTATTTAAACGAAGGGCGGGCGATCTCAGCCCAAAGAAACCTTGCATGGGCGAAGATGTCGGTTCCATCGACCTCCAGGACCATGGCTGCACTGTTTCTACCTTGGATCGCCATGTTGAACGACGATCCTCGATGGTATACGACGTGCCTGGTGGGGAGATCGCTTGAATAGATGGGATAGAAAAAATCTCATAATATTCTTTGTACATTGGGTAGTTGAAACTGAATACAAAGTTTTCAGTGGTAGTATTTCTTCAGATGTACGCCGTTCCAGGGATATTGGTCTGGAGTACCGTCAGGGTGTTCAAGTTCGTAGGCTCCCTTAGTTAGCCATTTAGATATCCTGAAGGGGCCTTCCCATTTCGGACCAAAGACACCTGTGTGGGTCTGGATCTTTTTGAGGACGAGATCGCCCACTTGAAATCGTCTTTCCTTGACCTTCGAATTGAAAAACTTCTCGGATCTCCTTTTGTGGATTGTGTTCTTCATTTCTGAGGTCAGTCGTCATTCTTCGAGCATGTCAAGGTCGATCCGTCGGGCCACATCATTGTCGGTCGTCATCTCTTGTTCGGTTTGGTGGCTGAGGACGGCGATCTCCGAGGGAATCACCGCTTCTGTCCTGAAGGCGAGGGCGAAGGGGGTTTCGCCGGTTGAATTTCGGGTCGTCGTTCGATAAGACCACAAAACGTCTGGGGGCTCGCTCGCCCATCGCCCTTGCCTGGAGTCGATTCGTGCTTTAATCGTGTGTTTGAGGATTTTGTTTACGGCTTCTACTTGCCCGTTCGTCTGAGGGTGGTAGGGAGCCGAGAACAACTTTTTGATTCCCCACTTCTCGCAGAATTGCATGACTTCTAAGCCGTTGAACTGCTTTCCGTTGTCGGAGATGATGGCCTGGGGCAGTCCGAATCGGCATATGATGTTTTTCCAGATGAACTTGATTACCTGCTCTTGGCCGATCTTGTTGAGCGGTTCGGCCTCAGCCCATTGGGTGAAGTAGTCGACCCCTACGATGGCAAACTTACAACCCCCTGGTGCGGGAGAGTTTGATGTTTGGTCCCATTACTTGACACCTATGACACGATCTGGCATAGGCGATCGCATCCTTCTGAAGTCACGACCAGAAAAAACCTTGCCTGGTTGTTTTATGGATGAGAGCTCGCCCGCCAGCATGGTTTCCGCAGATCCCGTCATGGATCTCGGCTAAAACGAGCCGACCTTCCTCCGGTGTAATACACTTGAGGAGGGGAAGGCTGAAAGCCCGCTTGTAAAGTCGGTCGTCCAATAGGGTGTATCTGGTCGCACGGAGTTGGAGTTGGCGAGCTTTGATACGGTCGTCAGGCATCGTTCCGTCTTTTAAGTATTTGATGAACGGAGTCATCCAGTTCTCCCTGGAAACGGCAACTGTGGTAACCAGGTTTCTATCGATCGCCGGCCTTGCTGATTTTGTAATTTGGATATTAGAGAAATCGGCTGCCCCATCTGACGACGCTAGCTTGGATAGGGCATCGGCCTGGGAGTTGTGCTCTCTCGGGACTTGTTCGATTAGCACTTCCTCAAATTTCGTGCATATTTCGGCGACCAATTCTTGGTATTTGACCATCTGTTCACCGCGCACCTCATATTCTCCCTTGACTTGGTTCACGACCAAGAGGGAGTCCATGAAGATATGGAGGCGACGAACATCTAGGGCGAGGGATAGATCGAGCCCGCCTACCAAGGCTTCGTATTCGGCTTCATTGTTGGTCGCACGAAATCCGAAACACACGGCATTCGTGAAACTTTGCCCGTCGGGGCTGATGAGGACAATCCCTGCCCCTGCTCGCGAGTTGGTCGTCGAGCCATCCACGTCTGACTTCGGGCGGGCGGCCAGGCACAGGCGGGCGTGAGGGAATGTTAATTCCACCACGAAGTCTGCCAGAGCCTGGCCTTTGATCGCTGTGCGAGGAGCGTATGTGATACCGTATTGGGCGATCTCCAGTGACCACTTGAGGAGTCGCCCATTGGTGTCCGGTCGGTGTAGAACTTGCCTTAGAGGGAGAGTTGTCAGAACCTCCACTTGATGTTCGAAGAAGTAGGCCCTTAGCTTGCGAACACTCATGACAAGAGCGTATGCGATCTTCTCCAGAGGTGTATAACGTGTTTCTGCGTCGTGGAGCGCTTGACTAACGTAGTAGATCGGCAAGTGGACTTGTCCCTCCGCTCGCACCAAAACGACACTTAGTGCGACCTCCGAGGCCGCTAGGTAAAGGAATAATTTCTCATCGGGGATCGTCTTTTCCAGGATCTGGGGGTTAGATAGATATTCCTTGATTTTGGCGAACGCTACTTGACTCTCCTTCGTCTATGCGAACTTCTTGTTCTTTATGGTCGCGAAGAAAGGCTTACTTTTATCGCCGAGCCGAGATATGAAACGGTTGAGGGCGGCTAGACAACCTGTGAGTCGTTGCACCTGCTTGACATTCCGTGGCTCCTGCATGTCGAGGATCGCCTGAATCTTGGTGGGGTTCGCCTCGATCCCCTTTTGGCTCACGATGTGCCCCAGGAATTTTCCGAAGCCTACCCCGAAGTTGCATTTCTTGGGGTTCAATTTCATGTTGAACTTCTCAAGGATGGCGAACGTCTCGGAGAGGTCATTGAGGTGGTCTTCCTTCTTGAGGCTTTTGACCACGATGTCGTCAATGTAGACCTCCATGGTCTTGCCGATCTGATTGGCGAACATTCCGTTGACTAGACGCTGGTAGGTTGCCCCCGCATTCTTCAAGCCGAACGGCATTCGGACCCAAATGTATATGTCCTTTTCCGTGTGGAAAGATGTGTGCTTTATGTATTTCTCAGCCATTGGGATTTGATGGTATCCGGCGAAGGCATCCATGAACGACATCATTTCGCAGCCTGCGGTACTATCGACCAAGTGATCAATATGAGGCATTAGAAAGTGATCTTTTGGACATGCCGCGTTGAGGTCGGTGAAGTCGATGCATAACCTCCAGGAGACGTTTGGCTTTTTGACGAGCACCGCGTTGGCGACCCACTGTGGTTCGTCTGTAGCTACTCCGATTAGTTTGTTGTTGAGTAGCTTTTTGACCACTATGTCGAGCGCTGCGTACTTCTCAGGACCGAATTTCCTACGTTTCTGGTGAACAGGCTTCCTTGCCGGGTCGATATTTAGATAGTGGCAAGCGTGTTCAGGACTTATGCCAACCAAATCTTGATGTCACCAGGCAAAGACTCCGATGTTCTTACGTAGTAAATTGATCAGATCCTCTTTTAATTCGCGATCTATGCTTGCGCCGATCTGTACTTCCCGCTCCGGGCGAGCCGGATCTATCATTATACTCTCCAACTCTTCAACGGGGACGGTCGCCTCTCGTTTGGAACGATTTCCGGACTTGACCCTTGGATCGATGTCGAGACTTGGCTCGAAATCGATCCTCGGCTCGATGTCGTCCGTTAATCGATGTGAGATGGCATCCTCCGAGTCGGGTTGGTACGATGTGCTTGGCCCGTCGATCTCCATGGGTTGATTGTCGATCATCTCGACGTTACAAATTGCATGGGAAGTATTGAAAGAGGTTACGACACGGAGTAATTCAAACATTTCTTTGCCATTAGCTGATCTCCTTTTACAGTACCGACCGTCCCATCAACAATGGGGAATTTGATACAGTAAAAGAAAGATGAGGCGACCGCCTCAAAGGTCTCTAGAAACGGACGACCTAGGAACCCATTATAGAAGTTGGGCCTATCTATGATTACAAAATTTAGGTTCCTAGTAATACTAACCTTGGGATCGTAAAAGCATATTAGCTCGACAGAGAGCTTGATCATTCCGTAGGCTTGGACTGTGCTGTCGCCGAACCCGTGAAGCACGGTGTCGAATGGCTTGATGAACTTGGTCAAGTTGCCGAGCTGGTCAAGAGCGGATTTGAATATTATATTGCAGAAGCTCCCGTTGTCGACCAGCACGCGATCGACCATTATCCCAAGCATACATGCAGAGATCACCAATGCATCCTATTTGGGGCATCACACTCCCTCCCTATCCTTGTTGGAGAAAGCGATGAGCGCGTCTTTAGAGATGGTCGGCTCTGGGGGGACCACGACATGGACCCCGGCGAGCGTCCTCAGTTCGGCCTTCCGCTTCCTGTTCGACATGGTGGAAACCGGGGAAAGGCTCCCGAGGTTTCCACCTCCAGCTTGAAGCATATTGATCCGACCGCCAGGGTTGATGGGGGGAATTGATTCTTCGGAATACTCCGGCTCGTTATGCTCGATCCTGGCGACCGGATTGGTAGGGATCCCATCGTTTCGTCGGTGCTCGCACCCTCCGGTCCTCTCTGTCCGGGGTTCTGGCTTGGTGACCAAGTTGTCTAATTTACCTTCCTTAAACAGTCGCCAGAGTTGTCTGAGGAGGTCGCGGCATTGGCTGGTGTTGTGGCCGGGACTCTTGTGGTAGGCACAGAATTTACTGCGGTCTAGATGACCGTGGTCCCTTATCAACTTTGGCTTGTTAAGCCACTCGCGCCCCTTGATGGCGTTAAAGATGTGGGCTGGAGATAAGTTGAGGTTGTGGAGGAGGTGAACTTCCACATCCTCGAAGGCTTTGAACTCACCAGGTGGTTTTGCGACCGCCTTTCTGGGCTTGGCGACCGCCTTCTTATGGATGTGGGTCGGCGCCTTCCCTTCTCTGGAGGATCCCTCGCCTAAGCGGAGGGTGAGCATCCTCTGCCGGGCCAGGAAATCAGCGGCCTTGACGCGGAAGATCGCGTAGGTCGGGGGGATGTCCTTTGTAAGGTGCCTGAACATGGGGGAGTGGCCGTAGAATCCCCCTAGGACCGTGTAGAGAGCGAGCTCGTCGCTAATAGGTTCGCCGGTGAGGACTATATCGTCTACCCGGTCGATGTAATCTTCATCTGACTCGTCCTTCCCCTGTCTGATTTTCATCATGCGGTGGGGACCTTCTGGCCGAGCCACTTTGGCGGCGAAGTACGACGTGAAGTCGTTCGCCAACTTCTCAAAGCATTTGATTGAGCGAGGTGGTAGTGATATGTACCACCTGTGGGCGAGATCGCCCAGAGTTAATGGGAACATCCGACACTTCTTCGCATCTGATGCTCCGCATCCGGTCATGTAAATCCGGAATTTGCTCAAATGGGTCTCCGGATCCGATCTCCCCCCATATAGAGGTGTTTGTGGGGGAGCGATCTTTGGTTGAACTAGGGCGATCTCGATCTGGAGCACGAGTGGTTCACTTGGTCCAGCGATCGATCTCCTGGCGCCTGCCCCAGTTTCCAGGAGCGCCTTCATCTCGTCGAGCTGGCGCTGCATGACGGCCATCGCCGTCGCGTGACTGCTCGCTGATTAGCTCCCGGAGCGCGAGCCAAGGCGATCGTGCACAGATCCCCTGGACCCATGGTGGACGATGAGCTCTTTACCAGCGGGCACATTTCTTGGGCGAGCGGGGGCCCGCTGACCGGCTTGTATTCTGGGAGTCGGATATGCCGAACTCCTGGTAAAGGATTCGGACTCCGATGTCTCCCGGTTGGGGCCTGAGTGCCTGGGTCGCCATGAGGGATCGCTCCCTAGGAGGCTGCAGACGGAATCATCCCGCCTTACGAGAGCTTTCTCCTGCGGCTCGGGGCTTTCCGTCGATTTCTCAACATATATCCACTTGAGCTTCTGCTTGCCTGCCTGGCGGATGGCTGACGGAGTGATGGTGGGCGAGTCGCATGCCCTCCGTCGCTCCCTGAGGATGGCTATAGCCTCCTCAATCTGTTCCGCGGTCTGGAACTGATCGAGTGAGAGGCTAGGACCGTCCCTCGGGGGTGGGAGTGAGAGCCTTGCGTCGCCGTGGTCACCTTCCGCCGTGGGCTGGGATTCGGTCCGGGCCAGAATGAGATTTCCGGTAGATCGCAGGGTGGCTCTCTTGGAGGTCATTGCAGATGTCATTTTTCTGAAGGCTTTTCTTTTGAAGAACAGTGAGTGTTTCTTCAAGTATATGTCCGGAGAACAGTGGGTGTTCTTCGAGAGGGTAGGAATAAAAATGAAGGTTTAGGTGCCCTCCTTCTAGCGCCAATTTTTGTTACCCAAAATATTATCCGGAGATAGTATTGCTGGAATGATCGAGCAACAAATAAATGCGAGAACACTTCCGTGAGAAAATAAATAACACAAGATTTGCCGGGGTTGTTAGTCCCGAGATTGAATGCTCTCGCGAGATGTTATTAATAAGTATACTGTTGAGTACAAATATTAATGTTAGAATCTATTAAAATGAGTGTAAAGACTTCTAGTTATCTAAGCTGTAGAGCGTATAGATTGCCGGAAGAACCAGATATGAAGATCTGTGAGTTCTTGCTATTGATGTTCAGTGTATGAGAATGTATCTATCTTGGTATGTTTTTGCACTGTATTCACGATGATTCTCTCTGCCTGCTGCCGTGTTATGAGCCTCCTATTTATAGGAGACAAGGTTGCTGGGACCTTTCTGGCAATCGCGGGCGACCGCCGTTTTCTATATTATAATAAGATGGTCGATCGTTCCGTCACGTGGGGTTGTTCCCTTAAAGTCTGGGGCTGCTGCTGGCGGCCAGCTGTGTGAGCCAATGGGAAGCCTGCACGCGTCCTGAGTCGCTGTCCGGGGAGGACCCACTTTGTACCTTTTGGCGGCCCTGTCGGTAGGTGAGGTAGGTGACAGGCTGGGGTCAAAGGCCTTATCTGTCGGCGCCTTTGTGGATCTTCACATGGGTCACCGTCCAAGATTCGGTCTTCGATGACTTTGACGGATGTTGGATTCATACGTGGCACGAGACGATCGTCTCTGGTTAGGCATCATAGACGATCGCCAGATACCAAAAGACGATCGCCGTGGGTGCCGACTGTTGGGTGTCTGCCCAGAGTATGTCTTCTATGGTTGGCTCTCAGATCATTATGTCGATCGCCATCGAGGCGTATTAATCGCCGCACAACAATATATATATATATATATATATGTGTGTGTGTGTATATATATATATAGATTTTTATATATTTATATGTTAAACATATGTATGTATATACGTATATTGATATATATGCATATGGTGAATGCCGAGTGATGAATGCTAACACTAGTTGACGTACTCAATTTGGATTGACGTATGAACTATACTAATAGATAAAATATAGTAAGGTTATATATATTCGGTTGAGTTACAATATAGGGATATATGTGCGGCATGTAATATCCGGAATTTCTACTACTGTTATTTAATATTATTTTACCCGAGTTATATTGTATAGCGTGGAATCTGTACAGTATGGATAAAATAATTGAAGGACTGAGACATCTGTATTGGTATAATTGTCGTACTTGGTCGACAATTGCATTTAAGAAGTATATGTATTCAGTATGCCATATGTTCGTATTCTGCATGTCGAGACATTGGACAAGAGTAGCTGTAAATGGCTAAGTGTAGCATTATTAGCGCACGCTAATATTCATGTATAACGCATGCTATCGTTCGGGTCTAGTGCACGCTACGAGCACAGGGTAGCGTACGCTAATGCAGGACAGATCAGAAGGAATCTACGTGTGGACCAGGCCACTTTTGGCGCACCTTATAATAAGTCAACGAATGTTTATAATGTAGTACTAGCGCACGCTAACTACTAAAGGTTAGCGCACACTAATGGTATATCGGATAAAAGGAATCTTATCCTCGTCAGCACTTTCGGTGTGTGGACCTATCTTCGGAGTATACAGACAAACAAGTCAATTATGATTAGCGCACGCTATGGATGAACACTTGCGTACGCTAATATAGGCATTTACGTACGCTAATGCATGGGCATTACGTACGTAAGTCATTGTACGAAGCAAAACAGTAGTCTTTGGACCTCGATAGCGCATTCTAACAAAGACAATTAGCGCACGCTAAAGCTGTAACGTACGCTAAATTAAGATGTTAGCGCACGCTAATAATAGTCAGTATATATATGTGCAATTGGCCATTGTGCTTCATTTCATCCATTCCTTCCTTGCAACCGATAGAGAGAGTTCTTAGAGAGATGTCTGAGGTTCCAAACACTAGATTATTGTGGAGTTGATCGTTACTAACAACAATTGAAGCTTGGAAATGATTGAGAATGAATTCAAACTTGGAAATCAATCCATTCCTTCCAAGAGGTAATAGTTCTTCACCTTTGAATTTCGTTTTGAATTGAAGATTGATGTTCTTGAGTTAATGATTATCATATAAACAAGTTGATAAGTATGATTATGAGATTGGTTACTGTTAGGCGTATTTTTATACGCTTATTTATCTTTATTTTATATTCATTTGAAGTGTAAATCTGCATAAATGAGCTTTTAATGCACTATTCTTTTATGTTTTGCAGGAAATTGGAGTCCGGAAGCTCGAACGACGAAAAACGGGTGAAAACGGAAATTTTTGGCCAGGGGCCGCGGCACAAGGAAAGCGGGCCGCGGCACATGAAGGTGGCTAAACAAGTGCCGAGCAAACTGTACCCTGAGCCGCGGCACGAGGATGCTGAGCCGCGGCCCAGGAAGAAAAATAGCGCGCCCAGGTTTGCGCTGAACAGGGTGAGTCGCGGCACAGATTAAGTGAGCCGCGGCCCACGGGGTGGTTTTGATGTGTTGGCCGCGATCCTGGGCCGTTTTTGGAGCCTGTTCACAACCTAATTCCCGGACGCGTTTTGGAGGCTAAGGACAGCTATAAATAAAGATTGAAGGTGAGAAAAAGATCATCGATCGATCAATTGGATTGAAGAACACAAGAATCCGGGGAGAGCAAACACGAGGAGATTTGTGGGCGACGACAAGACCACGAATCCCTTACGGTTTTTCTGAATTTTTCCGCATTTTATTTTCTAGATCTGTTTGAGTAGGATTGTGATTGTAGCCGATTACATGACGGTTTGATTTATTTATTTTTATTTCAATTTACTCGTTATTCGTATTGAGTTGGATTTTTCTCATTGTTCTTAATGCTTTTTAATTGTCTGGCCAATAGTTGAATTGATTTGAATGTCTTTATGGATTCGGGAGATGAAATTTAGGCATAGTTCTTGTGAGAAAAATCATGATTTTTGTGAGATAGAGATATACTCATGGGAATTGTGAAGCCTGTTTATTGTGGAAATTCTTGAACTGTTTTAGCTATTAATTATCTAATTTGAATAGGGATATATCGAGTTAATAATTCTTAGTATTTTCTATCGACCTTGGGAAAGGCTTTAGAATAATTTAGGAATTCCTGGCTTACAATCGATTGAATAAAAGTGAATGGAATTAAATAAAAATCATTCCTGATTGTTTGAGGTGAAAATCATAATCCTACTTCCTTATTATTATTATTTTTATTATTACTATTAATATTTTCTATTTATTTGTCTGCAAATTAGTTTAGTAATAAATTCTATATAGTGTTCTTCAAATAAAATTACGAGTTGACTATATTTTGGTACTTAGTGAAATCAGTCCTCGAGGGAACGATATCTTACTTATCACTTTATTACTTGTTGACACCGTGCACTTACGGCATAGTGTGAGGGATTTCCTCACAACAAGTTTTTGGCGCCGTTGTCGGGGACTTATTTTTCGCTAATATCATTACCAAGCAACTCTAATTTTAATTTGAAGTTTTTTTTCTTTAGTTTCTGTATTTTTTTTTTCTTTCTTATTTTTTTTCATTATGTTTTCCTTTGATTATCGTGACCCTTGGTATTTCATAAATTTCGATGATCTTAATAATTTGCCTAATAGGGTCAGTCAGCCCCCTCCCCCGAAACAAAAGACCATGCTTGAACAATGTGTAGATGCTCTCAATAATCCTGATAGTACCCCTCTTGAGCGAGAATGTGCAAGCCGTGGTCTTGAGATTCACTATGGTTATTTTCCAGCTCATCGATTTAGTAGTGAAGTTGAGGGGGAGGTTGAAAAGAAAAACATGCTGAGTTTTAGGGTCGATCCCCCAGCACCTGATAATTACATAAAGTGTGATGAGCTTGTAGAAGAAGTTACCATTGATGATGTTTCCAAAGAAATTTCATTAAATTGTCATCAAACTTCATCAAACTTCGAATAATAAGGTGAACACTTTTGTGCCTAAAATTCTATTAACGGTGCCACGCATAATTTTTCCTAAATCCATAATGGGAGAGATTGACCCCATTACTTGTGATTTTGTTGGGGCTGATTCTTTGAGTTCTAATGAGGTTGTTCATGATATGTCTTTATTATTTACTCATTCGAACTCTGCTTATTTTTTCATACCGTATAATTATTATATTCTTCCATCATTTTTTGGTTGTCCGCATAATTATTCTTACTCATTATTTTTGGCAACCATGTATGAACCAAAGCCTCCCTTGTGGAATAAGAGGCTTATAGATTGTAAGAAGGGGGCATTTGGCGATCTCCCTAGAAAGAAGCCACGTTAATTTTTACTTGCCATGTCGTGCCCAAGACGTAAAATAGAGCGCTGGATGAGAGGCAACCCATCATTTTTTTTACTTGCTTTCTAGTTAGTTGTTTCTATTTGATTTTTTAGTTAATAATTTTTTCTTTGTTAGTTATTTTGTTGGGATTCGTGTATTATTACTGGCCCTTATTTCTCTAATATTTTGTTGTTGTTAACCCCAATGAGTTATCATTCTTCATATTCTAGTCTTTCTTGATCTAATGTCTATAGTTATTTCATGATTAGAGACTAAGTTTGGGGGTCCCTCGTGATGTTGAGCATTATTTGAAGTATGCATTGACCGACGTTTCCACTCAGACATGTGCTGGCGTTCAAGAAGACATTTGGAATAAGATTCACTTTTCCTTATCTCTTTTATTTTTACATGAGTTTTATTGTTGATAATTTTATGTGTAGTGGAATAAATTGAAGCATGCGATAATTGTCTTAATTTTTCTTGGTTATAAATTTCGATTTCATCATTGCTTTATTTTTTCTTGCATGCTGTTGATGGTTAAAAACGTGAATTTTTTGTGAATTTTTCGTGCTTCCGTGTGTAAAACTGATGTTACGATACTGATTTCTCTTTGAACAAACGGTTGACTTTTGGTCGAGTTGCAGTCAGCGATATCTGTTTCTGTTGAGTGTTCATTTAAGTCTATATTTTTCGTTATTTTAGAAATCTTAGCAGATAAGAAAGGAGACATACGTGTTTTCAAATCACCGTCTATACGTTTGGTTATACTTTTCGCGTAGCTAGTCGTACAGTAACATGAGTCTTGTTGGCACTTAAATTGAGTTTAGAGTCGGACAGTTTTTCCCAAAAAGTCGAGATATTATACATGTTCTATGATGGGAAGTCTAGTAACCGGGGATATTCACGTGACCCGTTGTTTACTCTCGCGTAAAACGACAACCCTGATTAGACTAGTCGTTTAGAAATATCGCAGTTGCTGATGATGGGAAGCCTAGCAACCAGGGGTATTCACGTAACCCGTTGTCTACTCTCGCGTAAAACAGCAACCTTGACACGCGGGAATTGCTATTCGAGTTTTTTCTCCGCTGTAGAGGGGTACTTAGTAACTAGAAGCATCTATGTGCCCCATGAGTGTCTTTTACGTCAAACGGTTCCCCAATACATGAGAATGGAAATCCACCCTAGGATTATCCCGATGAAACATCCCGAGATCCGAACCTAGTGGTTAACTCGAATCATTATTATGATCATACATAAGGGGATGCTGTCCGAGGAGTAATTTTGATGATGAAACTCTTGAATTTTGCCACTAAACTGTGGGACTGGGCGACTTGGCTTGTTTATTCTAACCCTTCATATTGGCGGTTGATTAAATTCACGCTTGTTAATCTTTGAGCTTAATTTTCTTCATAAACGATTGATTAGCACTGAAAATGGTTACTTTGTGGAATCAGTGTCCTGGAGGTGACTCACTATTACGATACTTGTATTATTCTTTGAGATTTTCAGGGTAGTATTGATTAAGTTAAGCACTTTGGATTTGCACGATTATTCACGATACTTTTCGTTTGAAATTAATTTTTGCTTGAGGACAAGCAAAGGCTCAAGTTTGGGGGTATTTGTTAGGCATATTTTTATACGCTTATTTATCTTTATTTTATATTCATTTGAAGTGTAAATCTGCATAAATGAGCTTTTAATGCACTATTCTTTTATTTTTTGCAGGAAATTGGAGTCCGAAAGCTCGAACGACGAAAAACGGGCGAAAACGGCAATTTTTGGCCTGGGGCCGCGACACACGAAGGTGGCTAAACAAGTGCCGAGCGAACTGTACCCTGAGCCGCGGCACGAGGATGCTGAGCCACAGCTCAGGAAGAAAAATAGTGCACCCAGGTATGCGCTGAACAGGGTGAGCCGCGGCACAGATTAAGTGAGCCGCGGCCCACGGGGCGGTTTTGATGTGTTGGTCGCGATTCTGGGCCGTTTTTGGAGCCTGTTCCCAACCTAATTCCTGGACGCGTTTTGGAGGCTAAGGACAGCTATAAATAAAGATTAAAGGTGAGAAAAAGATCATCGATCGATCAATTGGATTGAAGAACACAAGAATCCGGGGAGAGCAGACACGAGGAGATTTGTGGGCAACGACAAGACCACAAATCCCTTACGGTTTTTCTGAATTTTTCTGCATCTTATTTTCTAGATCTATTTGAGTAGGATTGTGATTGTAGCCGATTACATGACGGTTTGATTTATTTATTTTTATTTCAATTTACTCGTTATTCGTATTGAGTTGGATTTTTCTCATTGTTCTTAATGCTTTTTAATTGTGTGGCCAATAGTTGAATTGATTTGAATGTCTTTATGGATTCGGGAGATGAAATTTAGGCATAGTTCTTGTGAGAAAAATCATGATTTTCGTGAGATAGGGATATACTCATGGGAATTGTGAAGCCTGTTTATTGTGGGAATTCTTGAACTGTTTTAGCTATTAATTATCTAATTCGAATAGGGATATATCGAGTTAATAATTCTTAGTATTTTCTATCGACCATGGGAAAGCCTTTAGAATAATTTAGGAATTCCTAGCTTATAATCGATTGAATAAAAGTGAATGGAATTAAATAAAAATCATTCCTGATTGTTTGAGGTGAAAATCATAATTCTACGCCCTTATTATTATTTTTATTATTATTATTATTATTTTCTATTTATTTGTCTGCAAATTAGTTTAGTAATAAATTCTATATAAGTGTTCTTCAAATAAAATTACGAGTTGACTATATTTTGGTACTTAGTGAAATCAGTTCTCGAGGGAACGATATCTTACTTATCACTTTATTACTTGTTGACACCGTGCACTTGCGGCATAGTGTGAGGGATTTCCTCACAACAGTTACCGAGTTATGGGTATTGATATGATTTGGATGGTTTCCAATGTGTTGTTTATCTTCAAAGAGATATGTTGGCTAATGTCTTCCTTCAATTCGGATCCTTGATGTTGTTGTTGTTGGTTTTTTCATATGATGGTGAACATGGCATGATTATGAGTTCTTGGTGTTTATGTTTTTTATATTAAGAAAGATGAAATATGGAGATATGACTTGAATTAATAGTTGGATAATTACCTACATGTTAAAGGATATCGGATTTCGTTGTTGTGATAACTATGAACATGGTTCAGAATCACTTAGTGTTCTTGATAATCGCCATATGTTGATCGGTATCCGAAATGCATGTAACTACACGTCATTAGCGCACGCTAAGCCTACTGGCTAGCGCACGCTATCGGGAACAACTTAGCGCACACTACATTAAGGAATTAACGTGCGCTAAGTCAACAGGCAGGGTAGTATATTCTGTTTCGGTAATGAATTCGTGATCGTTTAAGTTGGATTGTTCAGACTATGTTTAATCGAGATATTGTTGATGATGCGATATTGACACCTCCAAACGAAGTAAACGAAGTAAGAATTGACGTAGGTGACGATACCACGTTGCATGCACATGCACCTACGTACTTCGGTGAGAAAACAAATGCGGAAATGGGAACGATCTTAATAATCGGAACCGGGATAATTTAGACGTATCAAACATGCATACGTATGCATGTCCATGCATACAAAATCGACCATATTAGGGGGGAATTTCGGCCGATTGTGATGGGAGACCCATGAAGGATCTTTGTCCCCTCTACTTTCAAGATTGCTTTCATTTTCAAAGTCCACCACAATAAAATCAAAGATAGAGATTTGGCTCACTCCACACTTCACCAAATCGGCCGAACAAGGAGGAAGAAGATGCCAAGAAGTTGCTTTCATTTTCAATCCTTGTCAAAGTCTTACAAAAAGATATCACATGGGAAAGATTTTTTCTCCTCCTTTTGAAGCTACCCCACGGCCGAATTGCAAGGAAGAAGCCAAGCATGTTGTTGTTTTCTTTTCTTTGTCAAAGTCTTGATAGGTTAGTTTAATATTTGCTTGATTTTTAGTTTGATCTTGTAATGGCTATTTATAAGCCTCATCTTCAACCTTTCAAAGACATCTTGAATGTTAAAAAAACGAAATACACTTTGTATTCCTTCTTGTTGAATGATTTTCAGCAATACCTTGGTTATAATTCGACGTGTCTTCGAGTTGTAATTTAATCGATTCTCAATAGGTCTTGAGGAAAGATTTGTTGGGATTCGGTGCCTAAAACGAAGGCCCAGTGGAAGCGGTAAAACGAAAATTAATTCGATCCGAATCCCTACGAGGATCGATCGAGCTACGTATATACGAATATATAAACGAAAAGCAAGAGTCGTAAGTAACTAACCCTCAAAGTCCGTTGATTAAATGGTAACCTTCTCTTGAGCTATTCCCCAAGCTTTAGTTTGATCTCTACGAGTTCAATCCGCTCCAAGCCCTTGAACGATCCAACGCCGAAAGCACCGTGCCTCTACTTGCCACCCGCCGGAAAAATGACCGGAATAACAACACTTGATTAACCTCTAAGGTTACGGCTAGAATCAAGTGATGAAGCTTTTATTACTACACTCTAAGTGTATAATATATCTCTCAATAATTTTCTCTCAATTTTCTCCAAGAAAAATGAAGAAGTAGTGAATGAAGAAGATGAAGATGGGTGTTAAACTCAAAGTCTATCTCTCTCTCTCTTTCCTCACGTTGGAAGGCTTGTGAAAATAAGTGATGAGAGTCTTCATTTTATTCTCCATAAAATCCTCCCAAATCAAGACCAAATAATTAAAATGAATTAATTAAAAGATCTTGTTCCCTTGATACTTTAAGTCATCCACCAATTAAGGTGGAGACTGTGACCAAAGGAAAGAGGAGGGAAAATGAGATGGCCATCTAGAAGGAGTCGGGACGAGTTCAATTCGTTTCGGACTCCCGTGAGTCCAAACAGATAAACTACTATTCCGTTCCGATGTATTTGTGTCGTTTAATTAATCCAATTAATTAAACATATCAAATACAAAATAACATAATTAATTTCTCCAAGAAATAATTATATTCATGAATTAAATGAATCACCCAGTGATATATTTAATTCATTAGGCCGTATATCAATTTATCCAATAAATCGATTTAGACATCTAATGTCTCAAATTTAGATATCCAATATCTAATACACATAATGAGAGAATTAGCTTGATTTATTCCGTCGTCAATCCTATTGCGCGACTCGGTAGGTCCGTCTCAGTCAGCAATGGGAGGAACCAAAGAGTAGTAGCACCACCTAGCCAGCCTGGCGGCCTACACTGTACCCCAACTGAGAACGAATGATTGAGATCATTCAAGAACCATTCTGTCGTGAATACTAGTATACGTATAAACCCTTCTTTCAAATGTCCCGATCAAGTTATGGGGTCACGGTCAGTCAAACCCCATCTGTACTTGACGCTATGCATGCGTTAATGCAAATCGAGATCATCGAGCTCTCGTGTATCTAATACAGCTAGCTCCAATGCTTTGGCCAAAGACTTATGATCTCATCTGCCAATAACCGTATAGGACATATAACCCGTTCACTAACAGGAGAAAGAATTCTATCTTGGTATTCAGTAGGACCTGCTATTTTCCCATCAAGATGCACGTCGAGGTTGACCCCTTGCTTCCGGTTTATAGGGTCGAACTACTCTAATGAAAATCTTGACGTCACAAGCACATCCCTACTAAATCCTCAAGTCGAAGGTTCACGAATACCTATCACAACCTTTCGATTCCATCATTGACTGTCCCGGAGTGAAATCTGTGTGACGAATCGAGGGTGAGTCAGTTCGAGTATACTAATCTAATTAGCATACCTATAACGTGCGCTCCCACTAACCATTAGTGTTCGACAGGCACTCTCCTTGTCAAAGAACACGTCATACAAGTCTTCACATAAACTTAACGCCCAGTCAAGTTTCATCGACTTGCGAATGATTAAGTATTTGAGCTATAAACCTTTCCAGTGCCGACCCCCTTATCCAATAAGGAGTGGAACATTTTGCTCTCAAATACACGGACTAGTTTCTACATGTATATTTACGAGTTAGGAATGCCAGTAACTACCAGTAAATAAAGAAACATCCATTGCCTTATATTGATGATTTACATAATTACAAGTGCAATGCCCTCACTCAACATCCTCTGAGTGGCATTCGAGGGCATACTCCTAACAATCTCCCACTTGCACTCAATGCCACACACTATGGTATCTAATACCCATGTTCTCCAGATGACGCTCCAAGCTAGTCTGAGAAAGTGGCTTGGTCAGTGGATCGGCGACGTTGTCAGCCGAGTCTACTGTGCGGCAAGATGTATCCCTTGCGAACAAATTCTCTTACGAGATGATACTTCCTCTCAATATGTTTGGTCTGTTGTGAAACCTCGGCTCCTTGGCTGCGCTCTGACACAAGTCGTTGTCATGATGCAATGATGTGACTCGGCACATGGTATCACTTGAAGTTCTCCCGAAACTCCTTAATCCGAACCCTTCCTTGGAAGCCTCCGAGCCGCTTGATACTCGGCTGACAAGTGGAATCGTGATCGCGCTTTGCTTGGCACTACGCCAAGATACTGCTCCTCCATTAAGAGTAAATATGTAGCCAGAAGTGGACATCGAGTCATCCTTCAGTCCTTGGAAGTCCGAATCAGTGAATCCCACCACATCCAATTCTCCACCGCCATACATCAGAACCATATCTCTAGTCCTTCTTAAGTACTTGAGAACGTTCTTTACGGCAGTCCAATGTTCCCTACCTGGGTTTGCCTGAAACCTACTCACCACGCTGACAGCATGCGCGATGTCAGGTCTTGTCCACAACATAGCATACATAAGGCTACCCACGACCGAAGCATATGATATATTACTCATTTCCTTTCGTTGTTCCTCACTTTGAGGACACATCTTCAAGGTGAGTTTTATTCCATGTCGCATCGGTAGGAACCCTCTTTTAGAATCATCCATCTTAAATCGCTTTAAGATTTTATCTATATAGAGGGCTTGGGAAAGACCTGTTGTTCTCTTCGCTCTATCCCGGTAGATTCGAATACCAAGAATATAGGTAGTTTCTCCCAAGTCTTTCATGGAGAAATTACTCGAAAGCCAAGCTTTCACAGAATTGAGCATTCCCACATCATTTCCTATTAGTAGAATGTCATCTAAATATAGTACTAAGAATGCGATCTTGCTCCCACTAACCCTCTTGTATACACAAGGTTCCTCCTTATTTTGCAGGAAATCAAACTCTTTGATTGCCTCGTCAAAACGAAGGTTCCAACTACGCGACACTTGCTTCAGTCCATAAATGGAACGCTGAAGCTTGCACACTTTCTGAATATCGACTTCGGACACAAAGCCTTTAGGCTGCTCCATATAGATTTCCTCATCGAGGAATCCATTAAGGAAAGCCGTCTTTACGTCCATTTGCCATATCTCATAATCGTGGTAGGCAGCTATAGCAAGCATCATGCGAATAGACTTGATCATGGCTACGGGCGAGAAGGTATCGTGGTAATCGATCCCTTCCTTTTGGGTATAACCCTTTGCCACAAGCCTGGCCTTGTAGGCGTCAACCTTGCCATCACCATCAGTCTTTCTCTTATAGATCCACTTGGTCCCAATAGGCACTATGCCTTTGGGGCGGTCTACTAGAGTCCAGACCTGATTGACATGCATCGAGTCTATCTCAGCTTCCATAGCTTCACGCCATTTTGCGGAGTCTACATCCACCATCGCTTGGTCATAGGTCGTCGGGTCGGTCTCTTGGCTATCACTTGGAACCTCATGGAGACCCAGCTCCTCCAAGTGCACAAGCCCATACCTCTCAGGTAAATGAGACACCCTACCAGACCTATGAGGTAGTTGTACTTGTGTTTCAGAAGGTTCGGTTCCAGTTTCTTGCACATGTGTCTCCCGAGGAGTTTCATTGTATTCTTCTAAAGAAATACTTCTACCTGCTCCGCCTTCCTGAATGAACTCATCTTCCAGGAAGTGTGCTTGTAAAGAAACAACGATGTTTCGATCTTTGGGCATGTAGAATAGATATCCCATCGTCCCAGATGGGAATCCAATGAAACGTACCTTCGCGGACCTAGCTTCCAACTTCTCCACCTTAGTCTTCTTGACATAGGCGGGACATCCCCAAATCCTAATGTGATTAAGACTTGGTTTCCTTCCCTCCCACATCTCATGTGGAGTTTTAGGAACGGATTTGGAAGGACATCTGTTCAAGATATATGCGGCAGTCAGGAGTGCATACCTCCACAGGTAAATCGGCAAGTCAGTATAGCCCAGCATGGAACGGACCATGTTCAACAGGGTCCGGTTCCTTCTTTCTGACACACCATTTAACTGAGGAGTACCTGGAGGTGTTAGTTGTGAAACTATTCCATGTTCCTTAAGGAACTCGTCAAACTCCGTACTCATATACTCGCCACCTCGGTCCGACCGAAGTGCTTTGATATGATTACCAGTTTGTTTCTTGACTGGGGCCTTGAATTCCTGGAATTTCTCAAAGGCCTCGGATTTATGTTTCATTAAGTATACCTAACCATACCTAGTATGATCATCTGTAAATGTAGTGAAATATTGATATCCGTCACGTGCTGCTTCCAAAGCACCACATACGTTGGTATGGATTAATCCCATGTTATCAGCGGCTCTTTCAAAAGTCCCTGTGAAGGGGGACTTAGTCATTTTGCCAAGATTCACAAGTAGGAAAGGGATCTGATCCCAATGGACCCATAAGTTCATCTTTTTCCATCTTGTAAACCTTGGTCTGACCAACATGACCAAGTCTTAGATGCCATTTCAAAACTTGATTGGTTTCATCCCTACCACGTTTTCTAGTCATAGTATTCACAACTACTTTGTTGCTGAGATTTAGATGATACAATCTATTCAACAATGTAGCAGTACCCACTAGTTTATTTGTAAAATAAATTTTGCAGGAACCATCACCAATGAAAAATGAAAAGCCCTTTCGGTCCATGACCGGAATGGATATAATGTTTTTGTGCCCCTTGGGCAAAACAAGTACATCTTCTAAAGTCAAAACAAAGCCGGATTCTAAACCCAAAAGAAGTGATCCTATGTCGGTCGCCTCGACACTATGCCCGCTTCCGACTGTGATCATAACTTCTACAGCTCCAAGCTTCCTACTTTGTTCCAGATCCTGATTCATGGTACAAATATGAGAACTAGCACCAGAATCCAGTATCCAGGAAGTAGAAAATACAGTAGCAGAACAATTTGTTTCCAAAAATAAAAGTTTTGTACCTGAAGTGCCATGAAGAATCGGATAGTCTCTAGCCCAGTGGCCCAGCTCACCACACTTGAGACAAGCATCCTTCTTCTTCTTATTCTTTGGAACCATCGGGGCCTTGCCCTTACCCTTAAGGTCCTTAACTTGTGGTCCAGTTTGCTTCTTGGTCGTTTTTTTCTTGTTCTTAGACCTCCGAGGTCCAGAAGAAATCACAAGAGCAGACTCCTTCATCCGCGGAGTCTTCATCTGAGACTGAGCGGTCACAAGTTTGTTCATTAGCCCAGCTAAATTACATGCAATCTCATTGCAATTGAAGTTCATAACGAACTGTGAGAAGGAATCAGGGAGAGACTGTAGGATAAGGTCGGTTTGGAGAGAAGTATCCATTTTAAAATCAAGAGCCTCCAATCTCTCGATCATGGATATCATTTTGAGTACGTGTTCCCCAACCTTCTCACCTTCCTTCATCCTTGCACCGAACAGTTGCTTGGATATCTCATATCTAGCAGTTCTGCTATGCTCACCATAAAGCTCGGTTAAGTGAGATAGAATCTGCCTAGCAGAAGTCATTTTCTCATGAGCTCTCTGAAGGTCATTAGACATGGAAGCCATCATATAAGCACGGACTTTCACGTCATCCTTAACCCACTTTTCGTGGTTTTCAATCTCTTCCTGATTGGCTCGGGTCCGCACAGGAGGTGCCGGAATGTCCATCTCCAAGACGTATCCCAGTGCCTCTATACAGAGGACAATCATCAGATTGCGAAGCCAATCCACAAAGTTAGGTCCCATTAAGGTGTTCTTTTCGAGCAGATTTACGAGTGGATTCATTGTCATATTGAGATTTGAGTCTGCATTAAGTACGATAGATTAATTAGTGACTCATTCAATTATGTTCTGAGTATATAATTAAGGTCTTTTCTATTCTTGTTACCCAGCTCCCACTATTTTTATCGGAATAACACACTCCCATGTGAAATACGGAAGTATCGTCGCTCTACTTCATAGTGGTGATCGAGTTCTTTATAAATCTTAATAGAGAGCAACCGAACAGGTTTCTAGTCTATTAATTTTCATAAAGTGGTGTCCAACACCAACCCATCTAATGGATGATTCGATCTTCTTTTCCCCTTGTTCACTCCCCTCAACCTATACGGTTTCTATGGTTCGTGAACAAGTTAAGTTTATACCATCGACGCAAATCAGTTTCACAATTGAATCTTATCCGGCAACCTATCAGGTTTCTAGGGATAAAATTTGCTCCAACCGAAGGCATCTTATGCGCTTCCGGTAATTTATCCGTCCTCCCCGAACGACTACCCCGATAACTCGGAAGCATAGCACATCCGGTTTGGATTTCAATTTCCCGAAAACACGATGGAGGGAAGGAAAACCTTGAAACCTTATAAACTTAATAATTTATCGTGGGAGAATTTTCGCGATTAACGTTACACTTTGCACATTAATTGTTTAAGCGCGTTTGTGGCATTCATACAATATGAAACAACCATTCACAACCTAGTTGCTACCAACATGTGGTTCATGGACCGTTCCTAGAAAACAAAAACTCCGTAATCTAATTACAAGTCTTCGTCTTGAATCTTCGTCTTCTCGAAATGGATCTTCCTCCGGTCTTCGTCATTACATATAAATTTTAGATTGAAAATTGCATCCTAGATACAAATTTTTCTAGTAAAATAAATAGGCTCAAAACGGCCTTTACAACCCAATCGAATAAAACGAACGATTCAAAAACTAAGTCCACGAACCACATCCCCATTCAAAAGCATTCATCCAATAAATACTAAATAAATGGAAAGCGTAGAGATACATTGATCCAATCAACAATACGAACTGATCAAATCGATTCACACAATCGGTAATATGAAAACGTTCAAAATAATTCGGTCAATCACAAGTATTCCAATAAATCAATTTTCCCTTATAAAATGATATACCATAAATCATTTTAATCATATTAAATCCAATTTAAAATGAGGAAAATCATTTTTAGGAATACACGAAGCAAACAAGCCCGAAACGGGTCCGAAATAGGCCGAACCGCGCCCAAAAATGCCACTCAGCAAAGATGCAAGGCCGCCTGCCCCAAGATAAAGTGCTCGCCTGTGCCGGCCGCACACCCCGGGCCGCGGCCCCCTGCTTCCGGACCACCCCGGACCGTCCAACGGCAATTCGGGGCTAGTTTTTCGACCGGATATCCAATATCTATATTCACCAACATTCATATCTTCAATATAAATCATATTTCCAAGAAATAGAAGATTTATATTTAGACATAAACTTACGAAAATACAACTATAATGAACGAAAAACATATACCACGATTATGACTAAAATGATTCCAAATCATTCACCATCTAATCGAGCATTCCAAATGCCAATATCGTATATATGATCGCAAGACCTACGCTCCGATACCACTGTTGGGATTCGGTGCCTAAAATGAAGGCCCAGCGGAAGCGGTAAAATGAAAATTAATTCGATCTGAATCCCTACGAGGATCGATCGAGCTACGTATATACGAATATATAAACGAAAAGCAAGAGTCGTAAGAAACTAACCCTCAAAGTCCGTTGATTAAATGGTAACCTTCTCTTGAGCTATTCCCCAAGCTTTAGTTTGATCTCTACGAGTTCAATCCGCTCCAAGCCCTTGAACGATCCAACGCCGAAAGCACCGCGTCTCTACTTACCACGCGCCGGAAAAACGACCGGAATAACAACACTTGATTAACCTCTAAGGTTACGGCTAGAATCAAGTGATGAAGCTTTTATTACTACACTCTAAGTGTATAATATATCTCTCAATAATTTTCTCTCAATTTTCTCCAAGAAAAATGAAGAATTAGTGAATGAAGAAGATGAAGATGAGTGTTAAACTCAAAGTCTATCTCTCTCTCTCTTTCCTCACCTTGGAAGGCTTGTGAAAACAAGTTATGAGAGTCTTCATTTTATTCTCCATAAAATCCTCCCAAATCAAGACCAAATAATTAAAATGAATTAATTAAAAGATCTTGTTCCCTTGATACTTCAAGTTATCCACCGATTAAGGTGGAGACTATGACCAAAGGAAAGAGGAGGGAAAATGGGATGGCCATCTAGAAGGAGCCGGGACGAGTTCGGTTCATTTCGGACTCCCGTGAGTCCAAACAGATAAACTCCTATTCCGTTCCGATGTATTTGTGTCGTTTAACTAATCCAATTAATTAAACATATCAAATACAAAATAACATAATTAATTTCTCCAAGAAATAATTATATTCATGAAATAAATTAATCACCCAGCGATATATTTAATTCATTAGGCCGTATATTAATTTATCCAATAAATCGATTTAGACATCTAATATCTCAAATTTAGATATCCAATATCTAATACACATAATGAGAGAATTAGCTTGATTTATTCCGTCGTCAATCCTATTGCGCGACTCGGTAGGTCCGTCTCAGTCAGCAATCGGAGGAACCAAAGAGTAGTAGCACCACCTAGCCAGCCTGGCGGCCTACACTGTACCCCAACTGAGAACGAATGATTGGGATCATTCAAGAACCATTCTGTCGTGAATACCAGTATACGTATAAACCCTTCTTTCAAATGTTCCGATCAAGTTATGGGGTCACGGTCAGTCAAACCCCATCTGTACTTAACGCTATGCATGCGTTAATGCAAATCGAGATCATCGAGCTCTCGTGTATCTAATACAGCTAGCTCCAATGCTTCGGCCAAAGACTTATGATCTCATCTGCCAATAACCGCATAGGACATGTAACCCGTTCACTAACAGGAGAAAGAATTCTATCTTGGTATTCAGTAGGACCTGCTACTTGCCCATCAAGATGCACGTCGAGGTTGACCCCCGCCTTCCGGTTTATAAGGTCGAACTACTCTAATGAAAATCTTGACGTCACAAGCATATACCTACTAAATCCTCAAGTCGAAGATTCACGAATACCTATCACAACCTTTTGATTCCATCATTGACTGTCCCGGAGTGAAATCCGTGTGACGAATCGAGGGTGAGTCTGTAATATCCGCAATTTTCGATTTTCGGTAAATTTCTTTTTTCGACCGGAGTCCGTTTTGACGGCTCGCTCATGACCGTTTCGTCATTCTGAGAATGATTAATTCTACACTTTTTGTCATCCGAGTTCGTTTCGGTGTTGTTTTGTTGAGTTCTGTGGTTTTTAGCGACTTTTCCGCACTTGAGTTCGATTCTTGCGAATCTCGTCCGAAACTGCTGTTTCGAGTTTCCCGCAAGTCCGTTTAACTTTGTTAGACGTGTTGTGAACTTCGGTTTGGTTATTCGATCACGTATCGTGATTTCCAGGCGTTTTGGGCCATTTTGTAATTTCTTGAAAATTACGGGTATCCATATCTGTATTTGTCGTCTTGACCCTTTTCTTGGTCGCGTATGATTAATTATTGCATTACGTTTTCATCTCGAGTCGTTGACGTCGTCCGCGAACTTTTCGCCGTGTCCGCCTGTGCGTTTCGGAAATCGAGGTCGGGTCGTGGCGGCCGAGTACCGGGCCGGACGGGTGCGGGATGGCCGGACGAGTCCGACATCGCCGAGCGAGCACGGCGAGAACCGGCGAGCGCACGCTTCTGGCCGGACGCCTTGCGCGCTAGCTCGGCAGTGTAGCGCACGCTGCCGAGTCGGCCACCAGACGCCATCGCCCGGACAGAGGTATTCGAGGTTCTCGACTCGGTCAGATCGGCGGTAGCGCACGCCATCGTCGGTCGTAGCGCGCGCTAACCGGCAGGTAGCGACGCCACGGCCGACTAGCGACGCACGGATGAGTTGTCGATCCGTGGCTCTCGATGTGGGCCGCTAGCGCGCAGCTTCCGGCCGTAGCGCACGCTAGCGGAGTCGGGCGGTCGAGTCACGGTCGGCGACTGGTCGGTGGTGCCGGGTCGTGCGGGCCATGGCGAGTGTGCTCGGCCGACATCGGGCCGATAGCGCACGCTAGGCGGGAAGGCTAGCGCACGCTAGTTCCGGCCAAGATAAAAATGACAGATCAAATGACTTTCTCCGTCATTTTTCATTTTATTTCTCTTGATCATGGCCGGGTTTCTGAGGAGACGAAACCATGTTGTTGAACAACAAATCCATGAAGTTCTTGGGGTTATATCGTTGATGAATCATCCTATAACATCCTTCGATCCAATAATCAAGGTTAGATCTTTAGAACCCTACTTTTGGGTAGATTTGGGGATTTTCGCGTTTTTGTCCGATTCGTTCCGCTTTGTCGATTAATTCATGATGAATATGATTAATATTGTTGGTATTCTTAGTTTCCCTGGATTCATGGTATATTTCGTGATTTTTACGGAATCGAGAGGGTTTGGTTGTGGTCCGCCCGTTGTTGTTTATATACGAATATACATGAATCGTAGGCGGGTTTTCGGTGTATTCCAATTCCGTATTCATTTAGAAATGGTTGTGATTGTATTCTTCGAATCGTTAGGTTCGGTTTCATTAGTTCCTAGCGTTCGTCGGTGACTTCCTTTCCGTTCGTTGGCCAATAATTCAAGGCAAGTATTTTTGGAAACCTTTAAGCTTAACATGAAATGGTGATGTATGTTATTTGTGTGTAACTCACCTCGTGTTGGCCCGACGGGTCAAGGAGGGAAATCTATGCCGCGCCTGGATTTCACGAGTTTCGCATCCGCTAGCCAACTCGTTAGTGGTCCTTGCAAGGCCTCGAGTGAGAATGTATCTGCCGCCTGTTCTCACGGCTTAGCGTGTGCGTGGTTTTGTTTTTCGTATTTGTAGCCAACTCGTTAGGGTCCCCGTGAGGCCCCGAGTGAGAATGTATCCGCCGCCCGTTCTCAAGGCTAATTGTTTGACTGTTTATTTTCGGAAAAGACATGTCCGGTTTTGACTTTCGAATTGATATTGGTGCATGTACTATGAAATGTGTAAGCGATTGGTTTGCCTTGAATACTTGTACTAGCGTAATTGCTAACCCTTTGGGGACCCGTTGTCGGGAAATTCTTGTTATGGATTTCGGGTTATGTTCACCAGACGAGCGGCTGGGATGGTACGAGGATGTTGGCCAAGGTTGTTGACATGTGCAATCGAGTCTTGTTATTTCCTCTTGTCTCTTTTGATGTGGATGTTTTCCAAATTGTAAACTTATAGATTGTACTCGCGAGTACTTAGGCTTTTCTTTTCGGATTGTGTTTGGACTTCGTTGGAGTTCTGTATTTGTCGGTTGATGTTTATTATGCGGTTGTACCGGACGTGTTGTTTTATGTTCTTGTTGTTAATAGTTGTTTCCTTGCTAACCGAGATGGTTAGTCGAGTGGTGTTTTATTGTGTTAGCTTGGTGGGTCCCATGTAGGGGTCCACGACGCTGTAATACACCTCGAATATCTTGGGGTGTTACGTAAAATGGTATCGAGCTCTAGGTTTATGGATACCTAGGCTTGTTGGTTATTTGGGTCTAGTTGTGTTTTGTTTTGCACATTGTCACACCGCTGCCGGCATCTCAGTACATCCAGTGCTCGTAAGTTTTCCTTACTCAGTTCTCTTGTTTTCTCGTATTGAAATTCCACTTCTCGAACTGTGATTGCCTCTCTCGTACTTATTGTCGAGTTGTTTCTCGATCCATCCGGTTGTGTACTTTTGATTCTAGTATTGCGCCGTCCTTTGTCTCTCTGGAGTATGTGCGCCGCTCTGGGCTTGACCGTTTGTCGTTTTGCGAGCCTTCCATCGCTAAACTTCCTAGCATTGGTGGGATCGCTGGTGATCGAAATATCCGAGTTTTGCTCCGTGGTATATTGTGAGAGGGCTTGACTCTCTAGTCTTTTCTTTGTGTGATGGAATCTGCGTTTGGTAATTGCGATATACTAAATGTATGTTGAGCCGAATGTACCGATGAGTTGGACACCGAAGGGTGCAGTATGATGTAGAAGTTTTGAACATTGATATGTTCCGGTATAGGTATTGATGGCAGAGTTTGTTGAGAAACTCACATAGCTGGTTTCGACATATGTCCAAATCGGTGATCTTTGGTTACGCTGTCAAACTTGAAGAGATAGTTTGACATATGCTTGGAATTAGTATTCCCGAGTTGCGCTTGTTGAACTAGTGATTTTTGAATGTCGTATATGAGTGTGTCCGGGAATTGTTGGTACTTGGCTAATTATTGTTATTTACAACCAATGTGTTTCTATTAATAATAATACATGCGGCGTGCATGCTTGAAAATCTCTGAGATTTGATCGTATTGTGGGTTTTTGAAAAGTGACATGAATTTGGGCGAGCCACCTTGTATTTTCAAATAAAAACTTGCGTCGTATTTAAAGGTCGTGTTTCAAAGTGTTTGGGACATTTTATAAAATGCTACATTGTTAAGCCCTTGTCGTGTTTGAAAGGGTCTTGAAAATGATTTTTAACTTATCGGTTTTATTTTCGAATAACTAAAGTATACGATTTTAAAATCGATTAGCTGGGAAACCTATTGCCGAGTCAAGTTGTGTTTGTTGAGTTTTGTCTCGTCGGATTTTGTCGACTTAGTCGCATCGCGACGCGTCGCTTGAGATCATTGGTCGTGATTAGTATCGAGGGTGGTCGTCACTTACGTGCGATCTATGGATGTAAAACTCCATTCCTTGTGTTGTGCCTCGTGTGACACGAGTTATTTGTATGATTAGTCGTTAAATGATGGAATCCTTCGTGGATTTTGATTTCACGATATGTGTTTATTAGACTCTCGTATTTGGTTTATACGAGGAGTGTAAATCATCTTGATGTATTTTCGTACCGTATTTTATCCATTGCGTGAGTTCTTTCAAACGGCTTTCGGTATTTTGCAAATTGAGTTTTATTTCAGAAACCGATTCCTTGAATCAAGTTTTGGCATTTTGGCCTTGAATATTTCATGATGGTTTGACAAATGATTTTGTGAGCTTTGGAAAAATATTACCGTCATTGGTCTTTTTAGCATTTTCAAATAACATGGGAAATTGTGCTTAGCACAGTAAATCCTTGTGAGAAAGGTTTACGGCATGTAATTTTTCCGGTGTGTTCGTTGTTGTCTCGTGGGTCGTTAGCGCACGCTACGCTTTGCAGCCTAGCGCGCGCAAGAGTGCATTGGTAGCACGCTAAGGGAGGATAGCGCACGCTACACGGTAGTTGAGGCGATCCAGAGCTACCGGACTGGTCTCAAGTTCTCGTTAGCGCACGCTAAACACTTGGGGTTAGCGCACGCTAATGATGTATTTTTGGTCGAGTTTTGTTTGGTGCCGTGATAGCGCACGCTAACCTTAATGATTAGCGCACGCTAATCAGGTGTCGATATAAATCTTGGACACCGCCTAGAAGTTCCATTTTTCTTCATTTCTTCTCCTTCCTCCATGAGTTTGAGACGTAGCGACTCGGTTTCGCATCTGGGCTGATTTTTCTTCCATCCAAAGGTGTTTTGGAGTATCCTAGACGATTTTTAACATCATCTAATCCATTGTTCTTCGCTGAATCTAGGTATTTTCTTGAATCCGTAGAGTTGACTTTTTGGAGTTTTGTTCTTGATATCGTTTTCCATCCAGTTTTGATAAACCGATTGTTGTTTTAACGATGTTGTTGAACATATCCTGAGGATTGTATATCACTGTCGTGATTTTGAGCGATTTGATGCGTGTGATATGATGTGTTTAAGTAAATGTTGATACGTGCGAATTTTGGGCATTCCGGCCTATTGTACTTGAAAAACCTTGAGTATCTTAGAAAATAAACCTCGAGACGTACTTTTAAAATAAATTATTTTCTCACAGTGCTCTCAAGATGCCTACTAGTGTCACGCTATGTTTCAAAATTATTCTACTTTGAGGATCAAAATATTTTGAAATATTTCTAATGATTTAGAAATGCATTCGCTTAGACCCGAAGGTCGAATATAGCTGACAAGTTTTAATTTAACGAAAGGTGTCTTCATTTCTTTTTTTTCAAACGCAAGATGATTTTTTTAGTCTCGATGACGATGTTTGTACTACTTTTTGATATATGATACTCAAGATCAACTGGTGCTTACAAGTTATTTTCAAAGGTGGCTTTCGTTTTCAAAACCTATCATTCCTATTTGTGGTCCGGGAATATATGTGAGATGTTCGTACTCTCGTTAGGATGTTAACCCCCGAGTTGTTGTTGAATTGGTGGTGTGAGCGTTGAGTCGCTCGCCACGGTTGTCGTGGTAGCCTCTGTGAGGGGTGATATTGGTATTGGATGTTGTCGCCTCGTGGCGGTTTATGCTTTATCGCATATATGCGAGCTGTTAGAGATCGGATTGGTATGATTGTGTGCATCGGTGATTGTTCCACGTTGTGTCGGTTGCTTGTTGTATTGTTACCTTGGTTCCGTTGTGGTGAGTTTCGGGGGCGAGGTCAAAAGTAATACCGCATTATTTTGACTTCTATATCTTCTCTTTCTCCGTCTATCGATTCGCTCGTGTTCATTGATACCTTATGAACTTGTTCGTACCTTGGTTTCATCGTTCGAGCGAGCCGTAATCGTTTTGAGTCGATCTGTTATCGCTGACCTTCCGAATTCGGTTCGACTATTGTAAACCTTGTTCGGAAGTAACATCTTTGGTTCTAATAGTTCTTTTATTCGAAGTGGATCGGAATTTTAACTTCAGTACTTTTGGCTCTATCAACTCGCTTTATGCTCGTTAACATTTCCGAACTTTCCTATCCCTTGCTTTTGTTGATCGAACGAGGTGGTATTGTTTCGAATAACTCGTTTGTCGTTGTGGCTTTTCAATCGCTATTCCCTTTCTGTGGATATTGTGGGAATGCACGTCTTGTCGCTCTCACCAGTCATCCCGGGAGTTGTTGTTTGAATTTTATTATCCTACGTGTTTCGGACATGATTGTTCGATTCTTGTTGTCTCAATCGTTTGCTTGTTCGGTTTTTGTTCTCGTTTCGTGATTGTTGAGCGTTCAGGCTCCTTCGTAGTTCCCTTAAGTTCGGGAAATTAGTCTCGTTTTCGATCTTCCAACCCTTGGGCGGTGGAATTTCGTATTTGTTCAGCGTTGACTCGCGTTTTGGGTTGATGAACCGTTGGGTTGGTCAATCGTATTGATTTTCGTTCGTTGAGTTTTGTGATTGTTCGGATAATCGACTCGATTGGATTGTCTATTTGATGACGCTTGTCACTCGTTGATTTTATTATGTCTCTACCGGTGACGTTGTGTTAGTCGCCCTAGAGCGTATTTTCTCGCCGTATGTCTCTTTGCGTTCCTTGCAGCGTTTCGCCGTCGGGCGCGAGTCTTCGGTGTTGTGTCAAGAATTAACACCTTCCGACCGGCGATCGCCTAGGAGGTCGGGCAACCGAGTCACTGCCGAGCGTCCGAGGAAGAACCGCCGACCAGCGACCAGGCGACCTAGCCTTAGCCCGGAAGACAAGCATGAATCGGCCAGCCGAAGGTCCCAGGACAAGTCCCGGTGCCGAGCGATCAACATCCAATACGATCATCTCTCGGCGCCTGGCGACCGACTTCTGGCGACCGACTTATGGACGATCATCTCTCAGCGCTTTGCCGACCGACCCTTGGTGGCCGACCAATGCCGACCTTCAGTGACTGGCCGAGAACGATCCTCGGTGTCCAGCTAGAGACGACCGCATCATGACGATCTGGGCCGATGGCCATCCAGTCGGCCAAGGCCGAGCCACAGGACAGCACCCACGTGCAGATCCGCAAAAGGCGCCGACAAACCTGTCACCTACCTCACCTACCAACCGGCCGCAGCAAAAAGGAGCTGGCGGACAAGACTGGTGACCACAGCCTGTCACCCACCTTTCCTACTGACAAAGTCCGCCGAAAGTAGCAAAGTGGGACCTCCTGTGACAGTACTTCCGGACGCGTGCTGGCTCCTCATTGGACCGCACAGCTGGCTACCAGCTGTAGCCTTAGACCTTTGGCAGGCAGCCCATGTGCCCTTTAGGACGATCGCCCCATTACATTAATGGCCGAAAGGCGATCGCCCACTAGGGGACAAGCCACCTCAACCCCTATATAAAGAGGACAGCCTGCACTTGGACGCTTCTTCAGCTTCCTTCGGATTTCATGCATTACAGAAGCAAAATACACACACTTGGCTAACATCCAACTCTTGGCAACAGCTATCTTTCGGTCTTACTTCTCCCGGCCTATCTCATCCAGCAGATCATCGGCGGGGACGAAGAACACCAAGCTTCGCTCAAGAGCCGGATTAACAGAGTCTTTTTACACTCATTGTATTTAGATTTCTCTCATTAATACTTGTATCCACGAATATTCGTATTAATAACATCTCGCGAGAGCATTCAAGCCCGGGCCTAACAAACCCGGCAAATCTTGTATTATTTATCTACTCTCGGAAGTGCTCCCGCAATTGTTGTTTGTTGTCCGTCTTCCAGCAGTATTAATCTTCGGATAAATATTTTGGGCAACAACAATTGGCGCTAGAAGGAGGGCAAATCCAACCCTCGATTTTTTATACCTACCGTCCCGAAGAACACTCACTGTTCTCGGGGCAGATACTTGAAGTGACACTTACTGCACTTCAAAGAAATCCTTCAGAAGTCATGTCTTCCGCCTCCGCGTCGAAGAAAGCCGCTGACCAGCCGGCCAAACCCCCTGTTCCGTCCCAGTCCGAGCCACAGCCGATGGTGGAAGGTAGCCGCCTTGATCGAGACGCTCGATCCGTCCTCGACGGCGGCCTGCTCTCGCTCGATCGGTTCCAAACCAAGGAGCAGATCGAAGGGGCCTGGCCGCCCTACGGGAGCGTCGGAGTGCTCTCAACGCGCCTCCTGCTTTCGCCCCCTCGGCCGTCCTCCGGAAATCCTAGCGGAAGCTGTAGGCGTCGCTGGCCGAGCGGTGGCCAGGAGGCTCCTGTCCGCAAGAAGAGGCGCTCGCCAGCCGGGGCACCTCGTCTTCGATCGCTGGCCGTGACCCGACAGCTCACGGGCGATCCGGCCCGGCCTACGAGACGACGGAGTTTGAGTCCGTCACGAAGCTCGGCCTACCCTATTCCCAGAAGGCGGCCTAGCCGTCTGGCTCCTCGCCGAATTGCCGAGGCCGGCGGCGTGAGCCGGAGATCGGTACACGATCGCCTCGGCTCCTGCTCCCAAAGCCGATCTGCAAGCGACCAAGCCACGGCGATGGGCTGCGATGCAACGTCAACTCGACGACATGAAGGCGCTCCTGGAATCTGTGGCGGCGCCAAGAAGACGATCGCCGCCAAGCGAGCCGCTCGCGATCGACATCGAGCTCGCCTGCGGCAAAGACAAGATCGCTCCCCGCAAACACCCGTGTACGAGGGCGATCGGACCCCAGTGCACCTGAGGAAGTTCAACATCTACATGACCGGGTGTGGGGCATCTGACGCGACCAGATGCCGAATGTTCCCTCTGACGCTGGATGACCTCGCCCACCGGTGGTACACTTCATTGCCACCTCGGTCCATTGGCTCCTTTAACGAGCTGGCGCACGTCTTCACGGAGTACTTCGCCACTGTGGTCGTCTGGCCCGAAGGTCCCCTCCGCATGATGCAAATCAAGCAGGGAGAAGAAGAGTCCGACTCGGACTACATCGACCGGGTAGACGTGATCATCCTCAACGGCGAGCCCATAAGCGATGAGACCGCCCTCTACGCGGTCCTAGGAGGATTTCAGGGTTTTTCGCCTATGTTCAGGCATCTCACGAAGACCCAACCTACAACCTACGCAGCCTTCCGGGCTAGAGCCGCAGATTTTCTGGCCAGGCAAAGGTTCCTTCTTAGCCTGTGAGCAGCGCGATCGGCGCCCGGACGACGATCTCCCGCCCGATCGCCGACATCGACCTACGAATAAAGCGATCGGCAGCCGAGCGACGATCGCCAGTCTTCCGGCCCGATCGCCGATCATCACGCTACATCATCAGCAATCCGGCGGACACGATCGCCATCTACAGTCCAGCATATAACATGACGGACTAAGGCATAAGATCGCCTCCACCGCACATCATAAAGCCATGGTCCTGGCAGTCGATGGAACCGGCTGCTTCGGCCATGCAAGGTCCCTTTCGGCCGAGATCGCCCGCCCTTCGTTTAAATACGAGGCCGGCGTAGTCTGAGGGCTCTCCAACATTAATCAGTGGACACATGCCACAACCCCGTCTCAACGTACACCGTCGAGGTTGGCCATCTCCATGGCTGGCCGAGGTGGAAGCAGAGCTAACAAGCCGCGGGCGTGGAGTTGATTCATCCGACGCTGCCCCGCGCAAGGACTCCTCTAGACCAAGACCGCACGCCCTTCGTTTAAATACGAGGCAAGGCGCAGCCTAACAGAGGACCCTCATAATAAAGTGAGTCACGAGACACTCATTGTCTTCGCGCACCAAGACACGGTCATGGGGTCGGTCCATCGATCTCCGCGACTGTGCACGATTCCTCAAACAAAACGAAACCACCAAGTTTCCATGGGGGATCGGCCAATGTTGTTTTTGCAGGTACAAGACCGAAAGATAGCTAAGCCAATCGACCATGGTAGCCCAAGTCCGAAATCGTAAGTCAGCTCAGCAAGGTCGCCCGTCCTCATCCTTACACGATTGCCAGCAAGAACCACCTCGCCCCATGTCTTCATCATAGGAGCAAGCTGGGGGGCAATTGTTGTGTCAAGAATTAACACCTTCCGACCGGCGATCGCCTAGGAGGTCGGGCAACCGAGTCACTGCCGAGCGTCCGAGGAAGAACCACCGACCAGCGACCAGGCGACCTAGCCTTAGCCCGGCAGACAAGCATGAATCGGCCAGCCGAAGGTCCCAGGACAAGTCCCGGTGCCGAGCGATCAACATCCAATACGATCATCTCTCGGCGCCTGGCGACCGACTTCTGGCGACCGACTTATGGACGATCATCTCTCAGCGCTTTGCCGACCGACCCTTGGTGGCCGACCAATGCCGACCTTCAGTGACTGGCCGAGAACGATCCTCGGTGTCCAGCTAGAGACGACCGCATCATGACGATCTGGGCCGATGGCCATCCAGTCGGCCAAGGCCGAGCCACAGGACAGCACCCACGTGCAGATCCGCAAAAGGCGCTGACAAACCTGTCACCTACCTCACCTACCAACTGGGCCGCAGACCTGCAAAAGGAGCTGGCGGACAAGACTGGTGACCACAGCCTGTCACCCACCTTTCCTACTGACAAAGTCCGCCGAAAGTAGCAAAGTGGGACCTCCTGTGACAGTACTTCCGGACGCGTGCTGGCTCCTCATTGGACCGCACAGCTGGCTACCAGCTGTAGCCTTAGACCTTTGGCAGGCAGCCCATGTGCCCTTTAGGACGATCGCCCCATTACATTAATGGCCGAAAGGCGATCGCCCACTAGGGGACAAGCCACCTCAACCCCTATATAAAGAGGACAGCCTGCACTTGGACGCTTCTTCAGCTTCCTTCGGATTTCACGCATTACAGAAGCAAAATACACACACTTGGCTAACATCCAACTCTTGGCAATGACTATCTTTCGGTCTTACTTCTCGGCCTATCTCATCCAAAGAGATCATCGGCGGGACGAAGAACACCAAGCTTCGCTCAAGAGCCGGATTAATGTTGTCTTTTACACTCATTGTATTTAGATTTCTCTCATTAATACTTGTATCCACGAATATTCGTATTAATAACATCTCGCGAGAGCATTCAAGCCCGGGCCTAACAAACCCGGCAAATCTTGTATTATTTATCTACTCTCGGAAGTGCTCCCGCAATTGTTGTTTGTTGTCCGTCTTCCAGCAGTATTAATCTTCGGATAAATATTTTGGGCAACAACATTCGGTTTTGTGTATCTCGTCGAGTTTTCCTGGCAAAGGATATTGCTTCTCCCTACTTATTTTAAGTTTCGGGACGAAACTTCTTTTAAGGAGGGTAGAATGTAATATCCGCAATTTTCGATTTTCGGTAAATTTCTTTTTTCGACCGGAGTCCGCTTTGACGGCTCGCTCATGACCGCTTCGCCATTCTCGAGAATGATTAATTCTACACTTTTTGTCATCCGAGTTCGTTTCGGTGTTGTTTTGTTGAGTTACGTGGTTTTTAGCGACTTTTCCGCACTTGAGTTCGATTCTTGCGAATCTCGTCAAAGCCGCTTCGAGTTTCCCGCAAGTCCGTTTAACTTTGTTAGACGTGTTGTGAACTTCGGTTTGGTTATTCGATCACGTATCGTGATTTCCAGGCGTTTTGGGCCATTTTGTAATTTCTTGAAAATTACGGGTATCCATATCTCAGTATTTGTCGTCTTGACCCTTTTCTTGGTCGCGTATGATTAATTATTGCATTACGTTTTCATCTCGAAGTCGTTGACGTCGTCCGCTAACTTTTCGCCGTGGTCCGCCTGCGCGTTTCGGAAATCGAGGCGTCGGGGCGGCCGAAAGCACCGGGCCGGACGGGTGGGATCGCCGGACGAGTGCCGACATCGCCGAGCAGTACGGCAGAACCGGCGAGCGCACGCCACGGCCGGGACGCTGGCGCGCTAGCTTCAGCAGTGTAGCGCACGCCGAGTCAGTCGGCCAGACGCCATCGGGCCCGGACAGAGGTATTCGAGGTTCGACTCGGCCAGATCGGCGGGTAGCGCACGCCATCTGCCGGTCGTAGCGCGCTAACCGGGCAGGTAGCGACGCCGCCGCCGACCAGCGACGCACGGGATGAGTTGTCGACCCGGTGGCTACCGGATGTGCCGGGCCAGCGCGCAGCTTCCGCCGTAGCGCACGCTAGCGGAGTCGGGCGCCGAGTCACGGTCGGCGTAATTGGTCGGTGGTGCCGGGTCGCGGCGGGCCATGGCCGAGTGTGCTCGGCCGACATCGCCGATAAGCGCACGCTAGGTCGGGAAGGCTAGCGCACGCTAGTTCCGGCCAAGATAAAAATGACAGATCACCGACTTTCTCCGTCATTTTTCATTTCATTTCTCTTGATCCGGGCCGGGTTTCTGAGGAGACGAAACCATGTTGTTGAACAACAAATCCATGAAGTTCTTGGGGTTATATCGTTGATCAATCATCCTATAACATCCTTCGATCCAAATAATGAAGGTTAGATCTTTAGAACCCTACTTTTGGGTAGATTTGGGGATTTTCGCTTTTGTCCGATTCGTTCCGCTTTTGTCGATTAATTCATGATGAATATGATTAATATTGTTGGTATTCTTAGTTTCCCTACGGATTCATGGTATATTTCGTGATTTTTATGGAATCGAGAGGGTTTGGTTGTGGTCCGCCCGTTGTTGTTTATATACGAATATACATGAATCGTAGGCGGGTTTTCGGTGTATTCCAATTCCGTATTCATTTAGAAATGGTTGTGATTGTATTCTTCGAATCGTTAGGTTCGGTTTCATTGGTTCCTAGCGTTCGTCGGTGACTTCCTTTCCGTTCGTTGCGGCCAATAATTCAAGGCAAGTATTTTTGGAAACCTTTAAGCTTAACATGAAATGGTGATGTATGTTATTTGTGTGTAACTCACCTCGTGTTGGCCCGACGGTCAAGGAGGGAAATCTATGCCGCGCCCGGATTTCACGAGTTTCGCCGCTAGCCAACTCTTTAGGGTCCTTGCAAGGCCTCGAGTGAGAATGTATGCCGCCGCCTGTTCTCACGGCTTAGCGTGTGCGTGGTTTTGTTTTTCGTATTTGTAGCCAACTCGTTAGGGTCCCCGTGAGGCCCCGAGTGAGAATGTATCCGCCGCCCGTTCTCAAGGCTAATTGTTTGACTGTTTATTTTCCTAAAAGACATGTCCGGTTTTGACTTTCGAATTGATATTGGTGCATGTACTATGAAATGTGTAAGCGATTGGTTTGCCTTGAATACTTGTACTAGCGTAATTGCTAACCCTTTGGGGACCCGTTGTCGGGAAATTCTTGTTATGGATTTCGTGTTATGTTCAAATGCACGAGCGGCTACTGGGATGGTACGAGGATGTTGGCCAAGGTTGTTGACATGTGCAATTGAGTCTTGTTATTTCCTACTGTCTCTTTTGATGTGGATGTTTTCCAAATTGTAAACTTATAGATTGTACTCGCGAGTACTTAGGCTTTTCTTTTCGGATTGTGTTTGGACTTCGTTGGAGTTACTGTATTTGTCGGTTGATGTTTATTATGCTGGTTGTACCGGACGTGTTGTTTTATGTTCTTGTTGTTAATAGTTGTTTCCTTGCTAACCGAGATGGTTAGTCGAGTGGTGTTTTATTGTGTTAGCCTGGTGGGTCCCATGTAGGGGTCCACGGCGCTGTAATACACCTCGAATATCTTGGGGGTGTTACAGAGTCGGTTCGAGTATACTAATCTAATTAGCATGCCTATAATGTGTGCTCCCACTAACCATTAGTGTTCGACAGGCACTCTCCTTGTCAAAGAACACGTCATACAAGTCTTCACATAAACTTAACGCCCAATCAAGTTTCATCGACTTGCGAACGATTAAGTATTTGAGCTATAAACCTTTCCAGTGCCGACCCCCTTATCCAATAAGGAGTGGAACGTTTTGCTCTCAAATACACGGACTATTTTCTACATGTATATTTACGAGTTAGGAATGCCAGTAACTACCAGTAAATAAAGAAACATTCATTGCCTTATATTGATGATTTACATAATTACAAGTGCAATGCCCTCACTCAACATCCTCTGAGTGGCATTCGAGGGCATACTCCTAACAAGATTACCTTATCAAACTGTAGGTCTAGTTTGATAAATCACTTTCATATTGTTCTTGTTTACGTAAGCCGAATTGCCCTACTTTCGGTTATTTTCTAACGAGCGTTACATATATTCGAGTGTTGTGAGGATCAAAAATATTTCCGTTGCAGTACCTGCGAATTTACGTCCATCCTTATACGTAATTCGTATCATTAGTGGTATCGGAGCCCAAGGTTATTTCCTTGTCGAAATTCTCTTGGCGATTTTCTTGTTAAAGCTATCTTATCATGGATTTTTCTGACGATTTCAAGGAGAAACTCCGTGAGGCACAACACAACTTACAAGAACCACGTTTTCAAGCTAGAAGAGGAGGATATGACGCACATTCACCGCGTCATGTAGATGAATTTAAAGTAAATGAACTTCCGGAATTTGTCGGAGGTACCAATCCCGAAGTCTACTTGGAGTGGGAGAGGAAGATTGAACGTATGTTCGACTTCAAGAACCTTAACGATGAGAAACGTTGCAAATATGCGATTCTCGAGTTAGGGAAGGGCGCTTCCTTATGGTTCGAGGGTGTGAAAACACAACGAGCTCATGCGGGAAAGGAGAAGATCCGTTCTTGGGATTCTTTGAAGAAAAAACTACGTAAAAGGTATGTCCCGACATAACATCGGTTAACCTTGTACCGAAAGATTGCCGAGTTCGTACAAGGGAAACTAAGTGTGGGAGAATACATTGAAGAATTTGAAGGTTTGGCCTTAATGGGAGAACTCAAAGAAAATGAAGAACAAAGAATGTCACGTTTCTTACGTGGCCTAAACTGAAACATTGCAAATACGGTGGAATTATACCCCTGCGGAGATTTTGACACTTTATGCGGACTATGCATAAAAATAGAAGCTCAAAACAAGTTGAAGTTTGTCAAACCCAAATGCCCATACAAATTCGGAAATACAAGTGTCGGCTCAAGTTCGACTACGAAACCTACCGTACCTTTTCAAGTCCCTACCCCGGCCCCGAAGGTTCCTCACGTGTCCAATGAAACGAGGTTGACTAAAGTACGTTGCTTTAAATGTCAAGGCTTTGGTCACTATCAAAATGCATGTCCAAATAAACGGGTGGTCACTTTAAGAGAAGCTCTTGCGGTCCGAGACGAACTTTTAGTCGAGGACGAGAAGGAAGGCCTTGGTGACGTATTTAACATGGAGGCCGAGGAAGAGAACGAGGAATGCGAGACTTATGACACTCTGGAATATGATACTGCTTTAGTGCTTCGAGCTCTACATACCAAAATCATTCCAAGTGATACGGAGCAAAGAGACCAAATCTTTCATTCCAAATGCAGAGTCGGAGAAAAGTGGTGTAGCTTGATAATAGACGGAGGGAGTTGCACGAATGTAGCTTCAAACGAAATGGTTACCAAACTCGGTCTAACTACTACGGCTCACCCAAGACCGTATGCTTTACATTGGCTCGATGATGGAAGTAAAGTGAAGGTGTCGAGACAAGTACTGGTCAACTTAACTATGGGACCATACGGAGACGATGTGTTATGTGACGTACTCTCGATGGACGCATGCCATGTACTTTTGGGACGACCATGGATGTTCGACCGAGATGTTTTATATCGAGGTCGGAGTAATGAATATGAATTACGAGACAAAGGAAAGAAGATTGTACTCAAACCAATGTCCCCGCAAGCTATCCCTTCGATGAGTTCTAGTCGAGTGGAGAAACCGAAACTCACTATGCTTGCTAGCGAAAGAGAAATAGAACATGCCATTAATGACAGGGAGCGAGTATATTTGGTGATGTTTAAAGAGACACGGGACAAAAACATGAGAGTACACAACGGAGGAGAGATAGATGTGTTATTACACGAATTTGAGGATGTCTTTCCCGAAGAATTACCGTCGGGTTTACCACCTATTCATGGTATCGAACACCAAATCGATCTTATACCGAGAGCACCACTTCCTAATAAAGCCGCTTATAGATGTAATCCCGAGGAGACAAAGGAGTTACAAAGACAAGTCGAAGAACTTTTTGTAATATCCGTAACTTTCCATTTTTAGCAGTTTCCATTTTTGGTGTATGTCTATTTTTATCGACCCGCTTGTAACCATTTCGACGTTTTGAATCTACTTTATCCTTGGAGTTTTTCCATTTGGACGAGTTTTGGAGATGTTTTCACGTAATTTCATTTTATGACATGTTTTACCGTATGAACGTTTGATTCTCGTTAAACTCGTTCATTTTCGCTGTTTCTTGGTTTGTACAAGTTCGTATGATTGAGTTGGTCGTGTGGAGACTTTCGGTTCGGTGATCCGACGTCGTTTCGTGATTTTCGGTCACTTGGGCCATTTTTGTAATTTCCTATAAGTTTAGGGAAATTCATCTCCTTGTCTTATTTTGGATTCCTCGGTAGTTGGAAGTGCATTTTCTGTCGAACACTCAGCTTCATTGTTATGAATGCCTCGTATTTACACTTTTGATTCTATCCTCGTGTTGTGGTTCTTCGTTGAATCGACTGTGCAGAATTGTGTTCAGAATTGGGATCTGCTACGTGCATAACGTACGTTATGCATGATCCATAACGTACGTTATGACCTTTCCCAATTCAGTATAGACATTTGGTTACGTACGTTAACTAGTATTGGGTTACGTACGTAACCATCATAACGCACGTTAACATCTTGTGTTAACGTACGTAACGCGCTGTCAGCGTTTTAAACCTGACTTAACCTCAGTCGTTTCTTTTCATTCTTCTTCAACCCTTCTCGCGACGGGAGTGTTCTCGAGTGCCTTTGGAGCGATTTGTCCAGAGCAATCCGTGGATTTCCTCTAGAGATTGATTATTGTGCACCAAGGGAGATTAATCTACAACATAATCACCCTTCATCAGCCGAATTCAAGGTATTTCCTCAGGAACCCTAACTTTGACGAATTTGGGGGTTTTTCGGGATTCTAGGAATTAGTTCCGAATTGTTCAATTATGTTACGATATTCCTTACCGATTGTTGTTACTGAGTGATTCCAAATCCAATTTCCTTGATTTTAATCCGTGAATTATCAATACGGGGAGATTTTGCGTAAACCCTCGCCCGTATCAATTGATCGTTCCTTGTCGTAGCATGTAATCGGGGTTTTGGGAGTATTCCTTTCGATTATTGATGTCTGTTGGGACTGAGTGATGTTAATTTTTCGTTAGGAACCGTCGTCTTCTACTCGGATCATCCGTATCGTTTTTCACTTCCGACTCTTCGAAGATGTCACAAAGGCAAGTACTTTACATTTGTTTACATGTTCTAGTATTTGAATTATGGCCTTAACGTGGTTGTTGTGGATGGATATGTGTATGATCACCTAGGGACGGTCCGATGGGGCCTCTAGGGATACGTATTGCCGTGAGTGTGCGTATCGTGAACTGTGGTTAGCCACCCAGGGATGTCCGACGGGGCTCTGCGGGGTACGGTGGTCGTGAGTCTCGTACCAACGGTTAACTTTGAATTGTGATTTGTTGGAGATAATGTGTTTTGTGATTGTACATTGTAAATATTCCGGAATATAAAATGTTTTCTAAAATGATTTTTGGCGTATATATTCATCTGATTAGAATGTAGTTCAAATGGATTGTACTTGCACTAGCAGTTGTCGCTAACCCCTTAAATGGGGGAAATACTTTTTGTATTTCAGGTATCGATCATGGGGACAAGCGAGCACTCGATCCGTATGAGGATGATGGGCAAGCATGATACTGTCCAGTAGTTGATCATTGGTGTTCCGTCTGTCGGTTATTATTGATGTCTTGTTTTGGGATTTCTGTATTATAAAATTGGTTTAAGTACTCGAGTACTTCCTGTCTGAATTTGTTAATGTTGTGTTCCCGTTTTGGGAAATGGATTTGATGTCAGATTTTATGTGTCGGGTTGTAGTCTTTTATTTGAATTGTCGTTTTATTAATGATTGTTTGTCGTTGTCGAATGTCTTTGATACGTTAGCCTGGTGGATTCCATAGTGAGGGGTCCACAGCGCTGTAATATGCCCTGAATGTCTTGGGGGTGTTACACTTTTGGACCGCGGATATGTCCGGGAGAGTTTGAGTCCGTGTGCGGTTTCGGTCTTACTTGTCCCTAAGAAAGATGGTTCTTGGCGAATGTGTGTGGATAGTAGGGTCGTGAACAATATCACCGTCAAGTATCGGTTCCCTATCCCGAGACTTGATGATATGTTAGACGAACTACATGGTTCGGTGGTCTTTTCAAAGGTTGATTTACGAAGCGGATATCATCAAATTCGAATGCGAGAAGGTGACGAGTGGAAGACGGCCTTCAAAATGAAAAATGGATTATATGAATGGACCGTTATGCCGTTCGGTCTTACAAATGTGCCTAGTACCTTCATGAGGTTGATGAACGAAGTGCTTAAATCATTTCTGGGGAAGTTCGTGGTTGTATATCTGGATGACATCCTAATCTATAGTCAATCACTACAAGAACATTTCGGGCACTTAATGATGCGACCCCCACACGACTTGTCGTGGTAACCACTATCGCTAGTATTATTTTAGTTCCCAAGATCGTTCTGATATTAAGCAAATGATTGTTTTACTTCAAGCCCTCTACGTGACGCGCCGTAGCAAACCGGAAGGTGCGATTCAAACACGCCACAAGGTTTCTAACGCCTCGATAAGTGAATTGAAATCACGATTTATATTTTGGAGACACACTCAACAAAATAAGAAGAAAGTTTGTTAACACAAACACTCATAATTTTTTTCATAAATTTCAAGGTGTCCTTACAAATGAAAATGAGGGCTATTTATAGCCAAAATTCCTACAACTATTACAATATAAAATTATAAAATAAAGACTAAAAAATTATAAATTCAACATTCAAAGCTCCTAAAATCGTATCCATTACAAATCAACCCATAAGTTAAGGAGTCAACACATTTTTAGGGGACAAAAATCAAGGACCAAGACTTAAGTTTTGAAAATAAGAAATCAAAGTTAAGAAAAATATGCTGTTGTCGTTTTAGTGGAATAACAGATCTTAGACTTCGGATTTTGATCTTGATGTCTTCTAGATAATTGTAGTACTGCCTCTTAGCGTTCTAAATCCACCTGAATCGTATCAATCGGATATCGGACGTGAAAGTTATGATAAAAATACTAATATGTATCGTATCTGAAATTTCCAACGCCTGCTTTCAATTGTATCGCATCTTCAGTTAGGCTTATTGCTTGGAATGATGACATCAACACTTTTAATCTAACATGTGACGTCTTCAATAACACAAATAAATATGTTATTATATTTATGATCACCAGTCTGATTAAAATGATTTTGCACGAGCATTGTTAATGAATTCTTTATCGCATTTGCTCGTGATCTTGTTATTGGTCCCACAGGAATGTATAGTTCTTCTTCTGACTGACTGACTGCTTCTTGATTCACATCATTCCCTCCGTCCTCAAAAGGATTCTTCCTCGAATCTGAAAATTCAAAAGGGCTTAAGTCAGGAACATTGAAGGTAGCAGAAACATTATATTTATCAGGTAGATCCACTTTGTAGGCATTATCATTGACGCGTTCTAAAATTTGAAATGGTCCGTCTCCCCTTGGCATCAATTTAGACTTCCTTTGTGCGGGAAACCTCTCTTTCCTTAAGTGAATCCAGACCCAGTCACCTGGTTCAAAGAATACTTGCTTCCGTCCCTTATTCTTTATTCGGACATTATGTTCGTTGCGTTTTTTAATTTGTTCTCGAACTTTTGCGTGCAGTTGTTTGATCATTTCAGCCTTTTTCTTGCCATCGATACTCCCCATGTCATCTATAGGAATAGGCAACAAGTCTAAAGGAGTTATCGGATTAAACCCATATACAATTTCAAATGGAGAAAATGTAGTGGTAGAATGAACGGTTCTGTTGTAAGCAAATTCAATGAACGGTAAAGATGTTTCCCAATTTTTCAAGTCCTTGTTAACAACAGTTCGTAACAATTGACCAAGTGTTCGGTTAACTACCTCAGTTTGGCCATCAGTTTGGGGATGAAAAGTTGTCGAATAAAGTAATTTTGTTCCCAGTTTCGCCCACAAAAGTTTCCAAAAATGGCTAAGAAATTTAGTATCCCGATCGGACACTATACTTTTTGGCATTCCATGTAAACGGACAATTTCTTTGAAAAATAAATTTGCAATATGAGTGGCATCGTCAGTTTTGTGACATGCAATGAAATGTGCCATTTTGCTAAATCTATCAACAACGACAAATATCGAATCACATCCAGATTTTACCTTTGGTAACCCCAACACAAAGTCCATAGAAAGATCAACCCAAGGCTCGTTAGGAACTGGGAGTGGCATGTACAAACATGTGGTAAAACTCGTGATTTTGCCCTTCGACAAATAATGCATGAATTGACAATTTTATAAACATCATGTTTCATTTTAGGCCAAAAGAAGTGTTCATGCAATATTTCAAAAGTTTTGGCAATTCCGAAATGTCCCATTAATCCCCCACTATGTGCTTCCCTTACTAACAACTCCCGTGTCGAACAAAAAGGAATGCAAAGTTTATTTTCACGAAATAAAAATCCATCATCCCGATAAAATTTATCCACACTTTTTGTCTCGCAAGCAACATATGTTTCGCCAAAATCTTTATCTCCCACGTAAGATCCTTTCAAGAGCTCAAATCCCAACAATTTACAAGAAAGCGTATTAAGTAATACATACCTTCTCGACAATGCATCGGCAACGATGTTCTCCTTACCTTGTTTATACTTGATGATGTAAGGAAACGATTCGATCTCCTCTAACCATTTGGCATGTCTTTTACTCAACTTATTTTGTCCCTTGAGATGCTTCAATGATTCATGATCCGTGTGAATCACGAAATCCTTAGGCCATAAGTAGTGTTGCCACGTACGTAAAGCTCTAACCAAAGCATACAATTATTTATCATATGTAGGATAGTTCAACATCGCTCCTCCAAGTTTTTCGCTAAAGTAAGCAATCGGCCTCTTTCCCTGCATTAATACTGCTCCAATTCCTACTCCTGAAGCATCACACTCAACTTCAAAAGTGTTAGAAAAATCTGGTAATGCTAACACAGGTGCGCTGCATAATTTATCCTTTAATGTGTTAAAGGCATTTTCTTGATCATCACCCCAATGAAATTTAGCATGTTTCTTTACAAGTTCATTTAACGGGGTAGCAATCGTGCTAAAATCTTTAACAAAGCGTCGATAAAAACCTGCTAAACCGTGAAAACTTCTTACCTCAGTTGCATTAGTCGGTCTAGGCCATTCACGTATGGCCCTTATCTTTTCTTCATCAACTTTTATGCCGTCAATACTAACGACATACCCAAGGAATATAACCTCACTCATGCAAAAAGTACATTTCTTAAGACTAGCATATAATTGTTCCTTTTTCAAGGTAATTAAAACCAATCTTAAATGTTCAACGTGTTAAATACGTACTCTTGCTATAAATGAGAATGTCATCAAAGTATACGACAACAAATTTTCCAATATAAGCACGCAAAACATGATTCATTAGCCGCATAAAAGTGCTCGGTGCATTTGTAAGACCAAAAGGCATTACCAACCATTCATATAATCCGTATTTAGTTTTAAAGGCCGTTTTCCATTCATCCCCTTCTTTCATACGAATTTGGTGATAACCTTTCATTAAATCAATTTTACTAAACACACGCGAACCATGTAATTAGTCCAACATATCATCTAACCTTGGAATTGGATGTCGATACTTTACCGTGATATTGTTCACCTTCGCGATCGGTGCACATTCTCCAAGTCCCGTCTTTCTTTGGTACGACAATTATCGGAACGGCACAAGGACTCAAACTTTCTCGGATATACCCAATACTTAATAACTCCTCGACTTGACGCTGAATCTCCTTAGTTTCTTCAGGATTATTTTGGTATGCTGGTCGGTTTGGAATGACGGCTCCTGGCATAAAGTCGATTTAGTGCTCGATCCCGCTTTTTGGTGGCAAACTGGGTGGTAGCTCTTCCGGAAAAACATCATTGAAGTCCTGCAATAGAATTTTTATAGTACTCGGAACATTCCGGTTTTTATCATCATCAAGAGTGCAAATTCGTTTGGTAAGAAGTAAGTATGCGGGTTGCCCCTCCTCAACTTCTTTAACGACTTCCTTTGCACTTATAAATAAATATTTTTTTAATTTTTCATTTTTTTCTTTTTCTTTCTTTTCTTTTTCTTTTTCTCTTTGTTTTTATTTTTCCTTTTCTTTTTCTTTTTCCTTTTCTTTCTCTTTTTCTTTTCCTTTTTCTTTTTGGTTTTCTTTTTCTTTTTCCTTTTCTTTTTCTTTTTCTTCAACTCCTTTTTGGAGTCGAATTTGATCTTCATGGACTTGTATTTTCGTCATGGGAACTAATGTGATTTTCCTCCCATCTTTCTCAAATGAGTAACGATTCTTCTTCCCGCTAAGTTGGGCATCTCGATCGTAATGCCATGGTCTCCCCAACAAAATATGGCAAGCGTGCATTGGTAATGAATTCTTTATCGCATTTGCTCGTGATCTTGTTATTGGTCCCACAGGAATGTATAGTTCTTCTTCTGACTGACTGACTGCTTCTTGATTCACATAACTTAAGGAAAATCTTCGAAACTTTGAGGGACCGAAAACTATATGGAAAAAAAGAGAAGTGTTCGTTCCTAGTCGAAAGTATAGTCTTTCTTGGCTATGTCGTTTCGAAGGACGGAGTGGCGGTTGATCAAACAAAAATCGAAGCAATTAAGTCTTGGCCGACCCCTACGACTGTGACGGAAGTGAGGTCATTTCACGGACTTGCTTCTTTTTATCGGCAGTTTATTCAAGACTTTAGTACCATTTCAAGTCCGATAACGGAGTGTTTAAAAAAGGGACCATTTGTATGAAACGGGGCTGCCCAAGGAGCATTCGAAAAGTTAAAAGCCAAATTATGCGAAGCACCGATCCTAACACTACCCTATTTTACTCAACCATTCGAAGTTGAATGTGATGCTAGTGGAGTTGAAATTGGAGCAGTTCTTATTCAAGGTAAACACCCTATCGCTTACTTTTCGGAGAAATTGAACAGTGCTCGGTTGAATTATTGCACTTACGATAAAGAATTCTATGCTATCGTAAGGGCCCTTGATCATTGGAGTCATTATCTTCGGCCGAAACATCTTATTCTACACTCGGACCACGAATCTTTGAAATACATTAACAGACAACACAAACTGAGTCCGAGGCATGCCAAGTGGGTGGAATTCCTACAATCATTTCACTTTTCATCCAAGTACAAAGACGGTAAAAGCAATGTCGTTGCGGATGCGTTATCTAGGAGGTATGCCTTACTTTCTACTCTGGAGGTTCGGTTACTTGGTTTCGAAATGTTGAAGGAGTATTATGAAAATGATGCGGATTTTGGAGAATTTTTTACTCGTTGCAAATCTGGTCCGTTCGGGGAGTTCATGTTACAAGATGATTTCCTATTTAAAGGAAATAGACTATGTGTTCCAAAATATGCGGTTTGGGAATTGTTGGTCCGGGAGGCTCACGGAGGAGGCTTAGCAGGTCACTTTGGCATGGCTAAGACATTGGAAGTCCTTAAAGAACATTTCTTTTGGCCAAAAATTCTAAAAGATGTTTACAATGTTTTAAGTAAATGTGTAACATGTCACATCGCAAAGAGTTCGTTCAAACCGGGATCGTATATGCCTCTACCGAGCCCAGAAAGACCGTGGGAGGATGTATCAATGGATTTTATCGTCGCTTTACCCCGTACTCAACGAGGTAAAGATGCTATTATGGTGATTGTTGATCGTTTCTCAAAAATGGCTCACTTCGTGGCTTGCCACAAAATCGACGACGCAAGTAATGTGGACGATTTATATTTCCGGGAGGTGGTTCGTTTACATGGAGTTCCGAAGACTATTGTTTCGGATCGGGATTCGAAATATCTTAGCTACTTTTGGAATACATTATGGAGGAAGGTGGGAACAAAGCTCTAGTTTAGCACTTCACACCATCCTCAAACTGATGGTCAAACCGAAGTCACAAATCGAACGCTAGGAATGTTGTTGCGAGGACTTGTGAATAAAATGCAAAAGGATTGGGACATGAAACTTGCTCATGCGGAATTTGCCTATAACCGATCCCCTACACATGCTACGGCACATTCTCCCTTTGAAGTCGTTTACGGGTTAAATCCTTATATACCCTTAGACTTGATTCCGTTGCCGAAGGACGAGTTGGTACACAAATATGCGGAATCTAAACTTAAATCGATGATCAAGTCGCACAGACAAATACATGATCGAATCAAAGAGATGAATGATGCATACAAAAGAAAATCCAACAATCACAGAAAACCGAGACTATTCGAAGTAGGCGACTTGGTTTGGGTACACTTAAGAAAAGAGAGATTTCCTAGCAAACGCAAGAACAAACTTATGTCGAGGGCCGAGGGACCTTACAAAATTGTGGTTAAGGTGAACGATAATGCGTATAAAGTATAACTTCCGGGCGATTGTGGGGTACACGCCACTTTTAACGTGGGCGATCTATCTTCTTACTTGACGATGAGGGAATCACTGAATTGAGGTCAATTCCTTTCAAAGGGGGAGGAGATGATGCGATATTGACACCTCCGAACGAAGTAAACGAAGTAAGAATTGACGTAGGTGACGATACCATGTTGCATGCACATGCACCTACGTACTTCGGTGAGAAAACAAATGCGGAAATGGGAACAATCTTAATAATCGGAACCGGGTTAACTTAGACGTATCAAACATGCATACGTATTGTGATGGGAGACCCATGAAGGATCTTTGTCCCCTCTACTTTCAAGATTGCTTTCATTTTCAAAGTCCACCACAATAAAATCAAAGATAGAGATTTGGCTCACTCCACACTTCACCAAATCGGCCGAACAAGGAGGAAGAAGATGCCAAGAAGTTGCTTTCATTTTCAATCCTTATAAAAGTCTTACAAAAAGATATCACATGGGAAAGATTTTTTCTCCTCCTTTTGAAGCTACCCCACGGCCGAATTGCAAGGAAGAAGCCAAGCATGTTGTTGTTTTCTTTTCTTTGTCAAAGTCTTGATAGGTTAGCTTAATATTTGCTTGATTTTTAGTTTGATCTTGTAATGGCTATTTATAAGCCTCATCTTCAACCTTTCAAAGACATCTTGAATGTTAAAAAAACGAAATACACTTTGTATTCCTTCTTTTTGAATGATTTTCAGCAAAATCCTGGTTATAATTCGACGTGTCTTCGAGTTGTAATTTAATCGATTCTCAATAGGTCTTGAGGAAATATTACCTTATCAAACTATTGGTCTAGTTTGATAAATCACTTTCATATTGTTCTTGTTTACGTAAGCCAAATTGCCCTACTTTCGGTTATTTTCTAACGAGCGTTACATATATTCGAGTGTTGTGAGGATCAAAAATATTTCCGCTGTAGTACCTGCGAATTTACATCCATCCTTATACGTAATTCGTATCAGTTGAGCCGTTGGGTTTGTGAATTGGTTTTATTGATTGTTGATTGTCATCGAACGTGTTGTTTATCGATTATTGTAATAGGTTGAGATTATTGATCGGTGATTATAACCGTATGTTGCGGTCGAGTTCGAGGATGTTCGTGAATTGCTTTGGTCGGGACCGAGGAACTTGTAGGCGAAGGCATTGGGATAACGACTTCATCGGTATCGAGGCAAGTTATTACTTGCACAGTTTATAATATTTAATGAATGGTTTCAGTTTCATTCGTTTATAATTCGTATTGCAATGTTTATAATCGTAATCACAGGAGATTTGGAATTATAAATTATATTCGAGTTTTGGAAATTAAATCATGATGTATATGATTTATATTTGTTGTTGGTATATTTGGTATCGTGGATACATTGTGGAATAGACGAAGACGTGAATTATCTACCGTCCGGAACATTTTGGATCGGTGAATATTCAGAATAATGGTTGGTGGTGGTTTAGATATCGAGATTGCTCTCGAAGGACTCGGGGCAACTACTTTAATCATTTTTCTCATTTCGTGTCGATCATGTTGTGATACATTCGTGTATCGTTATTGTCATGTATTTGTGCATTGTTGTTGTCGTACATTGTGTACTGTTGTTCTATGCAGTTGTGCATTATTGTCATATGTCCACCATGCGTTGGTCCGTTGGGATCGTCATGGGAATCTATAGCTGTGTGCGCTGGATCGTTGGATTACATATGTTGTTGTTATTGTGCACATGTATATTATGGGTTGCCAAAAATATACATTGTGGTTATTGATGTGAGCATATTGACGTTGTCATATGAGTATGCATTTGTAGGTCTTGTGTTAGGACCGTGTCCGTATGTTGTTGATCTGATCTTGGATTAGACTGACGTGATTTCATCATGGCAGTTCATATCTGGAGGTACGTTCCGTATTTCCCTTGGTATTTGTCTTTGATGGACAATCGATTATCGTGTTGGGATTTGATGATGATATCCGACGGAATAGATTGGCCAGAGTTGGTATAATTTCGTAACACTGAGTTATGATAATGTTTTGAGAACCTTGGGTATTGTTGAAATACCGTACAGGTATTTCAGTATTAACTTATCGTGTTGTTAAGGATACGAAATCGTGGATTTTCATAAAGTTACGGCGGTAAGATTACATTGGTTGTATTCTTACTAAGTATTTTCATTGGTATGTAATTATTGATGTGATGTGATCGTTATCATTATTGGATATTATGGGTGACCCCGTCGTGGGCTTTCTTTTTAGGTCTTTGGAATATCAAGCTTGTAGCGGTCGTGAAGAGATGAGCTTCCCGGAGGATACTGGCTAGGACATGTATTTGTATATTGAGTTTCCTGAATCAGTTGTTGTATTCCGCTGCATGTGTATTTTGAACTGTTTGTCTTTTCCGCTGTGTGAGTATTTTTAAATGGCCTTTTGGTATTCGGTAACTTAGGTTACTTTGGTAATTGTTTTCTAAACCATGTTGTCGGTACGTGTAAGCGATAGCTTAACGTATGTTTTCAAACTGTGTATTCTTGGCATTTCGGGCCTTGTGTTTTCAAATGAGTTTTTACGACGGTTTTGATAAACGGACTTTATAAGTCTTTGTGAATTTTTAAAGATAGTACTGTCGATCGCCTCTTAGGCGTTTGTAAATGTTTGTAAATATTTGCGAAAATTTCCTTCAGCCTTGTGGGTTCCATCTCGGGGCCCACGGCGCTGTAATATTCCCGGATGACTCTGGGGGTGTTACAGAATATGGTATCGGAGCTTAGGTTGAGAAAACCTAGGCAGTCGGGTCGAGTTGGGTCATGTTTTGTCGCGTCAGTTGAGTTGTCGATTGACTAATTCTAGAGCCTTGAGTTTTTGTTGTTCACTCGGGCTTGTGTGTTGTGTGATTTACCAGTGTGGTACTGGGTTTGTTGTAAGCTTTTCCAAATGATGTTAACGTGTTTCTTCGAATAGAAATGTGTTGTGTTCTCGAGTTGAACTGAGTTTGAAAAATGTGTGTTTTGAAAATATCTGTGTCGATTATTTTCTAGAGTTGAGTCATGTGCCAGTATCACGGGAAATCTTCGGCTTCACGATCTGTAAGTATTTGGATTTTTGGATTGCATTGATATTTATTGCCGTTCTAAGTTGATATACTTTGAGATTCAGTAGAATATTATGCGTTACAGTATGAGGTGACAGAGTTGGGACAGGATTGATGATCTTGAGAAGTTACGATTTTGGAAATCAATATGTCGGTTAAGTTTTGGAACGGAGTTGTGTAATCGGGAGATGGACTGTGGATGGTTGAGAAAAACGTGTAGTCGTGTTAGTTCATTTCGTGATATATGAAACTGTTTTTGAGCATTTGAAAATGATATTTTTTTTCAAAATGAATATTTTACGGAAAATGATTTTTGGGCCGAGACCCAATTAATTTTGAAATAGTTTTATAACTCAGGACTTGGGGTCCGAAAAGGGTTTTCGACTATTAAACTTCTTGTAATGCGGAACGAGATATGGGCTGAGACCCTAATGTTTCGAAAAGGCTTTTCTATTTTCTAAAACTCCCGAGATTTGTAAAACACTTTACCAATCGTTTATCGATTTTATTACTACCTTTTAGGGATTTGATTTATTTGTTCAAATAAAACTTCTCGGGAAGTCTTTCGCTATGTTGAATTGTTTCCATGTGTTGTCATAGCGTATTTGAAGTGATTCAGGAAGGATTGATGGTGGACGTTGCGAGTCATATGTGGAAAAGGAATTCTTATCGGAGTCTATATATTGAGATTTTGGATTATGTCGTATGGTTTTCCGATGGAATGTCAGTGGAATTGGTGACGAACCGAATTGGTATACAGGAGTATAGATGTGGTCAATCATTTGCATAGTTTTCATTTTTAAAACTTCAAAATCGTATGGATTCGAAGGAAACTGTTATTGAACACTTGGCATTTGCGAGCCAGTTTAATTTTGCGAAAATTGATTTCGTGGTCTTACGAAAATTTTTGTTTTGAGTTTTGAAATTTTGGAAAGAACTTTTGAAACTTTGTCTTCTTGACAAGACTATATGATTTCAAACTGCTTTTGAAAATGTGATTGATATACATACGCATTTAGTGCATAGTGCATATCATATTGATGGTACGATGAAAAAGGAATTCAAACTTCAGTATGGTAGTTTGATTATCCGGGGATGATCGGTTGGTTGATCGGATAAGAAAAATATGCCACGTGATGTAGATTTGGTACAAAATGTAATTTTGGAACTTTGGATTTTGTGAAATCGGTACATATGTGCTATGTGATTACATTGGTATGGTAGTAGCACGATTTTACCATAGTGATTTTGAATGATTTCTTTGTAAGTTTAGATTTGGGGATGGTGACCTCATGCTGGTTGTTTTGGATATTGAGTGGTCGTTCCCACTACATGTATGATTAGTTATGTTTGTCAGTTTGTGATTGGTTGTTCGTATGCCGAGGGGTATGTTCACCAGTCGGGTATGTTTATTGAGATCCGCTGTATGTGATTGGGTGTCGTTTCGAGAATTTTGTTCTTTCGTATGTCGGTTTCTGTGATTCTGTGTTGATAGTGTTGGAGTTTACCGTGTGAAGGTATTCTCAATTGTCGTTGATCGTTCGCTGGTTACATTGGAGTTTATCATGTTGATGATATTCTCGGCTGCGTTTTGACCTTTAGATTGGTCGTATTAGAGTTTATCATGTCTATGATATTCTCGGTTAATTTATTGAATTGATTATTGCTGGTGATCATCTGAGCGTTCAGATTTTGTGTCGATGTTTCGGGATTTGTGTCATTGTGTTGGACGGTTGTTTCTCAGATATATCGTGTATTATTCGTTTTATCGGAATTGGGACTTCATTGTATAATCAGGCAGACGAGATTTGACACGGATAGAGTATTTCATCTGAACATGTTATGTTTTGTTGAGACTCATGGAAATGTGGTTGTAAGCGTGTTGAGACTTTACAGTGGAGTCACTTGCTAGGATCTCAGGAGATCGTCGACTTTGCGCATTGGTAAGTATGCTACTTTGGTTCTTCGTTAATGATGATAATTGATCGTTGTTGTGATGGTTACGGAATAGTTTGGTCGAATGGTTTGTTTGTTTTTCTATGACGGATTGCAAGTTTCGAGGACGAAACTTATTTTAAGTGGTGTAGTATGTAATATCCGGAATTTCTACTAATGTTATTTAATATTATTTTACCCGAGTTACATTGTACAACGTGGAATCTGTACAGTATGGATAAAATAATTGAAGGACTGAGACATCTGTATTGGTATAATTGTCGTACTTGGTCGACAATTGCATTTAAGAAGTATATGTATTCAGTATGTCATATGTTCGTATTCTGCATGTCGAGACATTGGACAAGAGTAGCTGTAAATGGCTAAGTGTAGCATTATTAGCGCACGCTAATATTCATGTATAACGCACGCTATCGTTCGGGTTTAGCGCATGCTACGGGCACAGGGTAGCGTACGCTAATGCAGGACAGATCAGAAGGAATCTACGTGTGGACCAGGCCACTTTCGGCGCACGTTCTGATAAGTCAACGAATGTTAATAATGTAGTACTAGCGCACGCTAACTACTGAAGGTTAGCGCATGCTAATGGTATATCGGACAAAAGGAATCTTATCCTCATCAGCACTTTCGGCGTGTGGACCTGTCTTCGGAGTATACAAACAAACAAGTCAATTATGATTAGCGCACGCTATGGACGAACACTTGTGTACGCTAATATAGGCATTTACGTATGCTAATGCATGAGCATTACGTACGTAAGTCATTGTACGAAGCAAAACAGTAGTATTTGGACCTCGATAGCGCACGCTAACAAAGACAGTTAGCGCACGCTAAAGCTGTAACGTACGCTAAATTAAGATGTTAGCGCACGCTAATAATAGTCAGTATATATATGTGCAATTGGCCATTGTTCTTCATTTCGTCCATTCCTTCCTTGCAACCGATAGAGAGAGTTCTTAGAGAGATGTTTGAGGTTCCAAACACTAGATTATGGTGGAGTTGATCGTTACTAACAACAATTGAAGCTTGGAAATGATTGAGAATGAATTCAAACTTGGAAATCAATCCATTCCTTCAAAGAGGTAATAGTTCTTCACCTTTGAATTTCGTTTTGAATTGAAGATTGATGTTCTTGAGTTAATGATTATCATATAAACAAGTTGATAAGTATGATTATGAGATTGGTTACCGAGTTATGGGTATTGATATGATTTGGATGGTTTCCAATGTGTTGTTTATCTTCAAAGAGATATGTTGGCTAATGTCTTCCTTCAATTCGGATCCTTGATGTTGTTGTTGTTGGTTTCTTCATATGATGGTGAACACGGCATGATTATGAGTTCTTGGTGTTTATTTTTTGATATTAAGAAAGATGAAATATGGATATATGACTTGAATTAAGAGTTGGATAATTACCTACATGTTAAAGGATATCGGATTTCGTTGTTGTGATAACTATGAACATGGTTCAGAATCACTTAGTGTTCTTGATAATCACCATATGTTGATCGGTATCCGAAATGCATGTAACTACACGTCATTAGCGCACGCTAATCCTATTGGATAGCGCATGCTATCGGGAACAACTTAGCGCACACTACGTTAAGGAATTAACGTGCGCTAAGTCAACAGGCAGGGTAGTATATTCTGTTTCGGTTATGAATTCGTGATCGTTTAAGTTGGATTGTTCAGACTATGTTTAATCGAGATATTGTTGAGCCGTTGGGTTTGTGAATTGGTTTTATTGATAGTTGATTGTCATCGAACATGTTGTTTATGATTATTGTAATAGGTTGAGATTATTGATCGGTGATTATAACCGTGTGTTGCGGTCGAGTTCGAGGATGTTCGTGAATTGCTTTGGTCGGGACCGAGGAACTTGTAGGCGAAGGCATTGGTATTGATAACGACTTCATCGGTATCGAGGCAAGTTATTACTTGCACAGTTTATAATATTTAATGAATGGTTTCAGTTTCATTCATTTATAATTCGTATTGCAATGTTTATAATCGTAATCACAGGAGATTTGGAATTATTAATTATATTCGAGTTTTGGAAATTAAATCATGATGTATATGATTTATATTTATTGTTGGTATATTTGGTATCATGGATACATTGTGGAATAGACGAAGACGTGAATTATCTACCGTCCGGAACATTTTGGATCGGCGAATATTCAGAATAATGGTTGGTGGTGGTTTAGATATCGAGATTGCTCTCGAAGGACTCGGGGCAACTACTTTAATCATTTTTGTCATTTCGTGTCGATCATGTTGTGATACATTCGTGTATCGTTATTGTCATGTATTTGTGCATTGTTGTTGTCGTACATTGTGTACTGTTGTTCTATGCAGTTGTGCATTATTGACATATGTCCACCATACGTTGATCCGATGGGGTCAAGATGGGAATCTATAGATGTGTGCGCTGGATCGCTGGACAGGTATTTCTACCATGCGTTGGTCCGTTGGGATCATCATGGGGATCTATAGCTGTGTGTGCTGGATCGTTGGATTACCAGGTATTTCCACCATGCGTTGGTCCGTTGGGATCGTCATGGGAATCTATAGTTGTGTGCGCTGGGTCGTTGGATTACATATGTTGTTGTTATTGTGCACATGTATATTATGGGTTGCCATAAGTATACATTGTGGTTATTGATGTGAGCATATTGACGTTGTCATATGAGTATGCATTTGTAGGTCTTGTGTAGGACCGTGTCCGTATGTTGTTGATCTGATCTTGGATTAGACTGACGTGATTTCATCATGGCAGTTCATATCTGGAGGTACGTTCCGTATTTCCCTTGGTATTTGTCTTTGATGGACAATCGATTATCGTATTGGGATTTGATGATGATATCCGACGGAATAGATTGGCCAGAGTTGGTATAATTTCGTAACAGTAAGTTATGATAATATTTTGAGAACCTTGGGTATTGTTGAAATACCGTACAGATATTTCGGTATTAACTTATCGTGTTGTTAAGGATACGAAATCGTGGATTTTCATAAAGTTACGGCGGTACGATTACATTGGTTGTATTCTTACTAAGTATTTTCATTGGTATGTAATAATTGATGTGATGTGATCGTTATCATTATTGGATATTATGGCTGACCCCGTCGTGGGCTTTCTTTTTAGGTCTTTGGAATATCAAGCTTGTAGCGTTCTTGAAGAGATGAGCTTCCCGGAGGATACTGGCTAGGACATGTATTTGTATATTGAGTTTCCTGAATCAGTTGTTGTATTCTGCTGCATGTGTATTTGGAACTGTTTGTCTTTTCCGCTGCATGAGTATTTTTAAATGGCCTTTTGGTATTCGGTAACTTAGGTTACTTTGGTAATTGTTTTCTAAACCGTGTTGTCGGTACGTGTAAGCGATAACTTAACGTATGTTTTCAAACTGTATAGTCTTGGCATTTCGGGCCTTGTGTTTTCAAATGAGTTTTTACAACGGTTTTGATAAACGGACTTTATAAGTCTTTGTGAATTTTTAAAGATAGTACTGTCGATCGCCTCTTAGGTGTTTGTAAATGTTTGTAAATGTTTGCGAAAATTTCCTTCAGCCTTGTGGGTTCCATCTCGGGGCCCACGGCGCTGTAATATTCCCGGATGACTCTGGGGGTGTTACACGGCATTGGTTGGTTATGCCTGAAGGCTTATTGTGATTGAGTTTAGATTGATAACGTGCGTGGTATTGTTTATCTGTGTGGTTATGGACTGATGGATAATTTGTGTGAATTGGTGTACTGATTTGATAATTTTTGTAACGGTTATCTGTGTGCTTGATGTTTGAAACAATATGAATACTTGTTGTGAGAAACGTCGTATCCGGGAACCTCTGAGGGCGGGGCGTGCACTTCAGCCTGGTGTACGCTGCAATATAAGTAAGATTCAGAATTTTTGGAGTTTCCAAGAATTTATGATGATTTTACAAAGTCGAACTCATACTTGAAAAAGTCGCTTAAGAACACGGAACTCAATAAAATGACACTGAAACGAACTCGAATGACAAAAAGTGTAGAATTAATCATTTTCGGAATGACGAAACGGTCACAATAGAGTCACTAATAAGGGCTTTCGCCAAAAAAAGAAAATTACCGGAAATCGAAATTGCGGATATTACAGGGTGCCTGTTATGCGCTCAGGTTTTGCAGCTTTGGAGCGGTCACGGGATGCTTGGGAGGATATGGAAGACAATGATGCTAATCACACAAGAGTCATAGTCCTTTCTTCTGTTCCATTTTGGTCGGTATTTCTCTTTTGGCCGAGTAGTCACCCTTGCACGGGTGTAGTTCTCATTTATCAAATCGAGTCGTCATTCCTTTCTGTATTCAAGATTATTATTTTCATGGAATTGTGGACTATGTTGGTCTTTTAATTGTTTAATGACCTTGTCGGTCTGCTTTGTAATTAATTTGACCTCAGTCGGTCAATCATTGAGTAATCTTTTGGAGTTTAGTCTGGTAGATCCTTGTGAGAAGGGTCTATGGCATGTGACATTCCTAGTCGAATTCTGGGGGTGTTACACTCTAAATCCCATTCATCATTATGTCGAGTACTTAATTCGTATATGCTTAAACATTACATAAGAATGTCTGAATATTAAAACAAGTCTGGAGCAGTAACGCCTGACTTGAACATTTAAAGCAAGGCAACTCTTGTGAATTCAGATGAAACCCTATTTCCTATAAAGGCTAAAGCATACATAACACGCTTGGTATCCAACATGCCGGGTTAAGATTAAGACATCTAACTCAGACAATCTGAGCCTAGTTTTGACAACTAGTCTGCTCAAATTTAATAATGAGTACATAACACTCAAACATGGTGAGTTAAGATTAAGACATCTAACTCAAACAATCTAAGCCTAGTTATGACAACTAGACTGCTCAAATTTAATGATGAGTACATGACACTCAAGCATGCCGAGTTAAGATTAAGACATCTAACTCAAATAATCTGAGCCTAGTTATGACAACTAGTCTGCTCAAATTTAACAATGAGTACATGACACTCAAACAAATCGAGTTAAGATTAAGACATCTAACTCAAATAATCTGAGCCTAGTTGTAACAACTAGTTTGCTCAAATGAGTACATAACACTCAGCATGCCGAGTTAAGATTAAGACACCTAACTCAAATCCGGTTCTAAACAATTAGATCAAGTTTGATTAACGACACACCGATCACAGATAGACGATCCCCAGCTTATCTACACTTGTCTCGTACTGGAAAAAGTGACCATAAATAAACTAAGGTATACATACCGGCCTTGCCCCGATGTAAAGAGGGGTCTCCTTTGACATTTTCAGGAGGGCCGAACCCAACTACTCAGCCTAATGATAAACCAGTTCGTGGCTGGACAAGTATGAGCATCTCGTAATACGAGATAGAAAACTTGAGCATAAACCGCGTACCAAGAGTACATAAAGAAACATGGCGAAAACACCCGAATCAGGTCAAGAAGAATATGGGAAAAGCATGAAGACCCAGGTAAAACAACCGAGCTCAGACATTATAAGTATTCAAAGAAAGTACACTGTTCTAGCCGAATCGGCCTATAATCCATCCAAAAACAGAAAAATTGAACTATCCTAGTCAGGCGCCATCTTCTTCCTTGGCCTGTGCTATAAAGTCGTCAAAATGATTCTCTTGAGGAGTCGGAGGGTCCCATACCGACTTCCCTTCGTCAAAATCCCTAGCCCTTATGTTCTTAAGAGCATTCTCAGGGTACGGGACCATAGGATGAGATGCCCTGGCTTCGGCACTGTAAGGATCTTGGACGAAGAGTCGGGAAAGCTTCTCCAGAGGCACCGCGACTTCAGGGACAATGTAGAGAAGCCGAGATAAATTGGACCAGGCATCACCGTAGACCGAGTCCGCTTCATTAGCCAAGTCATCCCGATACTATTTACTCTTTCGGTACCACTCGACGGCAGTCTCCTCTTTGCCAGGCAAGCTCTCCCCAAGGAAGGCCAGCCTTTCATCCGTGGCATTCTTCTCCAACACCAAGAGCTCGGCCCTCTTCATTTGTGCCTCGGCCTCAGCAATCTCCCGAGTAGACTCAGATTACAGCAAGGCCTCTTTTAGTTTCTCCAAGTCATCCACTGAAGACTTATTGGCAAACTCGGCCTATTCTACCTTTAGCATGGCCTCCTGCGCCAAGGCATCGTGAGAAGCCTTTTCCTTCTCGAGGGCTTCAATCTTCTCAATGAGCTTGACGGAGGAGTCTTGGGCCAACTTGGCCGCTGCCTCATTCTTATGCATTAGCTCCACGACTTGCCTGAACACGGCATACTCATGCTGGGCTATGGAGGCGAGCTACAAAAAGAAAATAATCCCAGTTCAAGCAGATTGTAGAAAGGAAATTTGAAGGCTGAAAGACCGAGGCGGGATAACAGTACCTCACTAAGAATCAAGCCCTTCCTGTTGAAAAGCTGAAGCGAGCTCGGATTGTCGGCAACAAGTTGCTCGATATAAGACCTCTTCATAGAGCGCTTGATGATAGCCCTCCGAGCTTGAGGGCGGCCCCAGAACGAACTGTCGAATCAAACCCGGACATGATGGGCGCAGCAGCAAAGGAGTCAACCATGCTTTTGATCCCGGCATCAGAAAGGACGGAAGCCGAGACTGAACCCTGTGGTAGGGGAACAACTCTTTTTTTAGAAGGCTCTTCTTGATCCCGGCCTCTCCCCTCCCTATGCCTCTTCTGACTCGCGCGCTTTTCCACCTCAACTTATGCCCCTCACTCTCGGCTCGGTTCTGGAGAGTCCCCTTGGCCTCGACTTTGAGCGCGAGTCCGAGTAGGGCTAACTCCCCCGGTAGCCCCTTCTCGACCTCGTCCTCATGATCGGATGGTACTCCAGCTTGAGCAAGGGGCAGATCCTTAGGAAGTGACGACTCCCCCTTATCTTGCAACTATTTCTGCCGAGCCTCCTTGTCAGCTTGCCTCTTCTCAACTCCCCTCAATCGGGACAACCTCTTCTTATTACGAGATGACATGACCAGATCAACATGCTCCTCATCAACCATTTGGATGTCTTCCATTGAGAGATCTGCGCAAAAATAAATGTTAGCCAAGATGAGACGGGAGGAAACATGAAAGCAAGTATGAAGAAAATTACATCCTATGATGTCCACGGCTTGTAAGCACTTGTCCCCCTCGATCCTGCAAGTCGCACAATCCTCGTGAAAGACAAAATTAGGATGAACAACCCAATTAGGAAACCGAATCACTCTTCGGACTTCAACCAAAGGTCTAACCCCAATTACGGGCCCGGGTTTGTTGGGGTCGGACTTAATGGTGATGGTTCTGGTTTCGGAATTGCAAGATGAGTTGAAAAAGTGATAGAAGGCAAACATACATGGCTCGAAGACGAGACTATGGCACAAGATAATAAAGGCGGTGAGATACCTGACCATGTTGCCACCGAGGTGGGCTGGGACAATCTCCCAATCTTCCAAGAATTGATTAATGAAAGGGTTTAAGGGCAGCCTCAAACTGAGGTGGAACTGTTTGAAGTAAAATGGGACGAGGGCGTCACTATAATAAAACGTCTTAGCTTCATGCTCGTCGGCGAAAGGAGTGGCCAAACTATGGCCTATTCTCATTCCTATCCACCTCATACGTGGTATAAAGCTCTTCAATCATCTCGTCCCCCCCTTTGGGATGCTTAGGCCGAGAGGAGCCTCCCGGGTTTATCTGGTCATTGCCCCGCCTCCATATTCAACCGACAACCTCGGAGTCGAACTCCTCGACGGGCCTATCAGAAGTACTCTCCCCATCCATACATGTAGAAGAAGACAAGGGATTAGACTCACCCTGTGAGAATGTCGAGGTGTTCTTCTCCCTCGTCTCAACTACTGTAACACCCCCGATATATTCAGGAATATTACAGTGCAGTAAATCCTTTACGTAAGAATTCACAAGGCTGAGGAAATGAAAAGACAATAACAAATACCAACAAACAACAGCAGTGGAAATAAAATACAACACGAGTCTGAAAAAAGTACTGAAAAACAAACGTCAAACGGTGAACATTAATACATGGCCAAATCCAACATCACAAACGACAACGTACTCGAGTACTTTATTAAAAACAACACAAACATACGACAAAATAATCCGGCCGTAACATCACTCTGCACCCTCGTCGTCATGCGACTCTAGTGGTTGTTTTCCTGCTCTCCTGGATCCTGAACATAAAATAAATGTTCACCCCCGAAGGGGTTAGCACAACGATGCTAGTACAAGTACGATAATTATACAACAATGATTTATTCAACAATCCCTGAATAATAATATCAATAATATCAACAATAATCACGAAAAGTCTCTCCAATGAGAAACAGTAACAATGTATAACATATCATATCAATCTCAACATACTCATGGTATTCCAACGATCCAGCGCACACACCTATAGATTCCCATGATAATCCCGTTCGACCAACGCATGGTGGAAATACCTGTCCAACGATCCAGCACACACAGCTATAGATTCCCATAATGATCCCGTCAGACCAACGCATGGTGGACAAACAATCACAACACATATGCACAATACAACAATCAACATAAATGACATCCATAGGAATAAATATAATTAAGGTACTTGCCTTAGAAAGGTGGCAAGAGACAAATACTCCAACGACTCCAACAAACTCGAAGGCCGCCCCTTCGATTAATCGTTCGCAAACCTCGAACCTTAAATAATAGGAAAATAACGACAACTCAACTTACGTAACAAGGATATCACACGATCATGTTAAACATTTCCGAAAGGTGACTGAACTAGTTATTCTTACAAGGTCGAATCTAGGTTAACTTCTTAAGGGCCACTACGTCGAACGAAGATACTATGCTACATGCAGAATGAAAGATCATATCGAGGATAACATGACAAAGTCTACGGATTTCTGCATCTTCGAAATGTCCCAAACCAGAATTCAATTCTGCCTAATGGTTCTAAACATAAGCAACAGTTATCTAAGAGAATTCATAACAAGGTGAGTACGTCCAACCGATTTCTAAGTTAACCCCACTTATGATTCTCGTTCCATCCGCAAGTAGATTCATCTTATCCAAGTTCTACGTTCACCATGATTGTCATAACAAGATCTCAATGTTCTAACCATTCATATTGAAGTTTATCAATCCGGAAAGTCCTTATAAACCCCAGTTTATACTTGAGGAATAATCCCTACATTCAACATCTCGGATTTACCTAGTCTATGTGATTACATACTCATTTCGTTCATCATAAAAATCATCACAAAACAGGTCATAATCTGCAACAAATCATATCCTAACGATAGGCACCATCGAGGTTTAACTATCACTAATGAAAACCCAAGTTTATCTAATTTAATTCCCCAAAACATGTTGTTCGATTCATAAGGTTCATAACAAGCTCAACAACCTCAGTAATCTACTCATGAACATTCCTATGAACATGAATTCTAGAAGGTTAGAATATCACATGCCATACTACGGAAGAAACGATGAAACTTCTAGGTGAAACTCAATGTTGGATGCTTGAATCCCAATCCTTAATGTCCTATGCCTTCAACAATCACCTTCAGGGAAGATATGGGGGTGGAAATATCGTGGGATGGTTCTTACAAGTCATGGGAATCAATTTATGGCAGGGTGTGAAAGTGGGAAATGAAATGGGGTGAAGTCATATTTACAAAACCCAGACCTTTATGTATGTTAACCTCGCAACATTAAGTACGTTACCGCCTTAACGTAAGCTATCTGGAATATTTAGCGTGCGTTAACTTCCGACAGTAGTTACTGCCTCATTTCTGACCTCCTTAATGTACGTTAACCATTACTTTTTACGTACGTAATAAGCTCTGTTTAGCGTACGCTATCTTAGTCCTTTAGCGTATGTTAAAACTCGTTGACTTGTTTTTTCAAAAAGTTGTACGGATCATGCGGAAATCTTATCCCTATCTTTCCCCGTCCCAAGATGGCCCATGTGCCGACCAACCTTATCTGCCTGACTGTACATTACGTACACTATACTTCGTCCATAGCGTATGCTATACTCAGCTCATAACGTACGTTAAGCTCATCTGCTAGAGTATGTTATGACATAGCTGCATGCATGAATTTGCAAACTCTTCCTAATATGATCATTACTGTTTGGAATACGAATACGGTAAAAATCACACTTCGATTATAGATTCCACAAAGTCGAATATTACAATGTTCAAATGCAGATGAAAATACTCAACAATTATCTGGATATTACATACTCTCCCTCTAAAAAGGAGTTTCGTCCCGAAACTTAAGACAAAAATAATTCTGGGTATCTAGACTTCATAATATTCTCTGTCTCCCAAGTGGCTTCTTCAATTCCGTGTCGCGACTATTGAACTTTAACCAAGGTGATTGGTTTATTCCTCAATTGTTTGACTCGACTCTCAAGTATCTTGATTGGTTTCTCTTCGAACGTGCCATCATTAGTGACTTCGATCTCGCTGAAATAAATTACATGACTGGGGTCTGTGATGTACTTCTGTAACTGAGACATGTGAAACACATTATAAACATGACTCAACGTTGGCGTGAAGGCCAACCTGTACGCCAATTCTCCAACTCTTTCAAGAATCTCGAATGGTCTGATATATCTCGGACTCAGCTTTCCTTTTCTCCCAAAATGAAAAATCCCTCGAGTAGGAGAAACTTTTAAAAGCATGTGTCCCCAATCCCAATTTCCAATGGGCGACGACGCACGTCTGCATAAGATTTCTGCCGACTCTGGGTAGTCAACTGCCTTTCACGAATCAAAGCTACCTTCTCTTGAGTCTGTACTATCAACTCCAGTTCTGTCCCGATCAAGTCTGATGAATCATCCCAACATAGGGGTGATCGACATCTCCTCCCGTATAATGCTTCAGAAGGTGCCATCTTAATGGAAGCATGCCAACTATTGTTGTAAGTGAATTTAATCAACGGTAGTTGAACTTCCCACTCAGTCGACTAATCTAGGGCAAAATCTCTCAGCATGTCTTCTATTGTTTGAATAGTCTTCTTGGACTGTCCATCAGTCTGAGGATGATAAGATGTGATAAATTTCAGCTCGGTTCCCAAGGCTCTATGAACCGCTTTCCAAAAATGTGACACGAAGCGACCGTCTCGGTCAGAAATAATGGTCTTCGGTGTACCAAGCAATCGGACTATCTCCGCAATAAACACTCGTGCCAACCTTTCTAGTCCCAAAGTATCCTTAATACCCAGAAAATGAGCCGACTTGGTTAGGCGATCAACTATCACCCAAATCATGTTCATCCCTATTCTGGTCTTCAGTATATTAGTGATAAAGTCGATCGATATAACTTCCCACTTCCATTCAGGAATCGGAAGTGGCTTCAACATTCCAGCGGGTCATTGATGTTCGATCTTAACCTGTTGACAAGTTAAACACTTCTAGACATATTCCGCCACATCTCTCTTCATGTTGCCCCACCAAAAATTCTACTTCAGATCCTTATACATCTTACTGGTGCCCGGGTGAATAGAATAGGGCGTACTGTGAGCTTCCTTCATAATTGTCTGCTTCAAAACATCAACATCGGGAACACAAAGTTGACTCTGGAATCTCAAAACTCCATCATCATGAATCACAAATCCTGGGGCCTTAACCTTGCTCACTTCATCACATAACAGAATCATCAGAGGGTCATCTAATTGCTTATATTTTATTTCTTCGGGTAACGACGAAGTTAATTCCATCACACACAGTTGCCCTTGGACTCCTTGCAACCATACTTCAATTCCCTCATGAATCAACTCTCGTTGAATGCTGGACTGGGAGGTGAGAGTCTCCAGTATTCGAATAGAATCAGGTTTGCGGCTTAGTACATTAGCCACTACATTCGCATTGCCTGGATGGTAAAGAATCTCTAAATCATAGTCCTTAATTAATTCTATCCATCTCCTCTGCCGCATGTTTAACTCTTTCTGAGTGAAGATGTATTTGAGGCTCTTATGATCCATCAAGATCTGACAGTGAGTCACATACAAATAATGTCTCTATATCTTCAAGGCAAAAACAACAGCTGCCAGCTCCAAATCATGAGTTGGATAGTTTACTTTATATGATTTCAACTGCCGTAAAGAATAGGTGATCACCTTTTCATTCTGCATCAGTACACACCCGAGACCTTGATTTGAAGCGTCACTATAAACTATGCACCCTTCAGTTCCTTGTGGTAGTGCTAAAATTGGTGTCGTCGTCAATCTCTTTTTCAATTCATCAAAACTAGTCTGACACATATCGCTCCATTCAAAATTTTGGGTTTTCTGCAGCAATCGAGTAAGTGGGCGGGTAATTTTAGAAAACCCTTCCACGAACCGACGATAATACCCAGCAAGTCCTAAAAAACTTCTGACTTCCTTCACGTTCTTAGGTGACTTCCAATCCAAGATTGCCTCGACTTTCTGGGGATCTACTCGAACTCCTTCTGCTGATACCACATGACCGAGGAACATCACTTCCTTTAGCCAGAATTCACACTTAGAAAGTTTGGCATATAATTGCTCGTTTCTCAAGAGGTCCAAATCGATCCGTAACTGCTGCGCATGCTCTTCCGAGCTCTTGGAATAAACCAGAATATCGTCAATAAACACAACTACAAGTTTGTCCAAATACTCTATGAACACTCGATTCATTAATTGCATAAACACAGCAGGCGCAATAGTGAGACCAAACGGCATCACCACAAACTGATAATGTCCATAGCGAGTTCTGAATGCTGACTTCGGAACATCGGATTCCTTAATCCTCAACTGATGATATCCCGATCTCAAATCGATCTTGTAAAATACTGTTGCTCCTTGCAACTAGTCAAACAAATCATCAATTAGTGGCAACGAGTACTTGTTCTTGATTGTCATCTTATTCAGCTCCAGATAGTCAATACACAATCGAAGCGATCCATCTTTCTTTCGGACAAAAAGAACTAGCACACCCCAGGGTGAAACACTTGGCTGAATATAGCCTTTGTCCAGTAACTCTTCCAGTTGCTTCTTCCATTCATACATTTCGGTAGGTGCCATACGATACGGCGCCTTAGAAATTGGTGTAGCTCCTGGTTCTATCTCGATGGTAAACTCTACATCTCGTCGTGGAGGTAGTGTAATATCCGCAATTTCGATTTCCGGTAATTTTCTTTTTTTGGCGGAAGCCCATCTTAGTGACACTATTGTGACCGTTTCGTCATTCCGAGAATGATTAATTCTACACTTTTTGTCATCCGAGTTCGTTTCATTGTCGTTTTATTGAGTTCCGTGTTCTTAAGCGACTTTTTCAAGCATGAGTTCGACTTTGTACAATCATCATAAATTCTTAGAAACTCCAATAATTCATATATCATCAACTTAGCTTTCTAATGGTTCAAACGGTGAGTCAATCCTAGTCCGGACGAAGGAGTTATGGTCGAAATAGCTAAGACTGCACCATGTGCCTTTTTGGTGTTGGAGCGGGCTGTACCGCGGGCTGCGGCCCCTGCTGGCCAGGCCGCGGCACTAAGCTGATTGCTGGGCATTTTTTTGTCCGTGGGCCGCGGCACACTCGACCCGGGCCGCGGCACACGGGCTTTTTCTGCACATTTTCAGCAGATTTTCGAGGAGAAAACTTCATTTTTCTCCTCTCTTCTTCCTCCTTCAATATAGGGCGATTTGTGGGCGATTTTTGGGCGGTTTATCTTAGGGAATTCATCTTATTCAAGTTCTTGGTGTGGACTAACAACATCAAATCCGTGTTCTTCGTCCGAATCAAGGTATTTTGGCTTGAACCCATGTTTTTGAAGATTTTGGGGATTTTCCTTTTGATTTCGATTCCAATCCATTTTTGATCAATTAATTGTTGTATAAATGTTGTTTTGAACATGTTCTACGGATTGGATACTCGTGTCCTTGATTCATTCGGCTCTAGGGGTGATTTCCTTGTTCTTGGAGGATCTTGAACATTAAATGTTTGATTAAATGTTCGAATGAGTTTTTCCTTCGATAGTTGAAGAGGTCTTCATTGTTTTCGGTTTTGATTCTCGTTGTGATCGTATCTTCGTTGTATTTGTCGGAGATATATAGGTGTACGAGGATTCCGGTCGAGCTTCCCCATTGTTCCGCGTGCTTTGGACTTGAGGCGAGTATCTCGTCTATAATCTTTATATTTTGAGAATGTGGCGTGTCGTGAATTTAACGTGGACTTGATAGTGATTGAATGTTTAACCATAACATACTTCTAAATGAATATGTAATTTTATGAAAGTAAGTACGAACATAACTTCGATTTCTTAAATAATGATAGCCATCATTTTATGTGGTATTATGTTTGAGATGGATATTTAGAAGTGAGTGGTTATCCGAAGAATTTTGGAATATTTGTATTGTAGGCTTGTTAGAATGTGTACTAGATGATGTTGTGACGTGAATGTTACATCTTGTGAGAGTGTTGGTTGCATTAACTCATGATTTGATGTGTTTGTGATTGTGGAAAATGTGAAACCCTTATCGATGTGAACTTGATGCATTCATGATTTGACCACAAGGATATCAATTCGGGTAGGTCTGGAGAGGGCTCAGAGAATCGTCACTTGCGAGTGCGATGTCACGATAACTTGTGGGTATGTTCGATTGATGTTTGACCGGGTAGGGACCTGTGAGGCCTCCGGCGGCATGTACTTGCGAGTACAACCAGTGTGTACGATTTGACCATAAGGTTATCTAATCGGGTAGGTCTGGAGAGGGCTCCGAGAATCGGTACTTGCGAGTACGATGTCAAGATAACATATGGGTGGTTTGAGTTTGTTTCGCTAGCCAGCTCGGGAGGGTCCTCAGAGGCCTCGAGTGGGATTTGTGGCTTCGTCCCGGTCCTAGGCGATGCGCGTGTATGATTTGTTTTATGATTGTGGCCAGCTCGGGAGGGTCCTTAGAGGCCTCGAGTGGGATTTATGGCTTCGTCCCGGTCCTAGGCAAACGTGATTGACTTGTTTGGGAATCTGATCATTTTCATGATTTGGTAAGAAAATCCTTTTGGAAATGAGAATTATAATTCTTTTCATGATTTTACACTGAGACCCCCGACGTCCTCGATTATTCCTTCAAATGTGTTTTGAAGTTATCTTTATGATCTTCCCTAAAGGGAAATGTTTTCGAAAAGACTTTAGACTCCGGGATCGTGTTACTACCTTGTCGAAAGTTTATCTTCATAACAGTTATATTCTTGATATATAACTTTATAGCTTGGTTACTTGCTAGTGATTTCATCGCTAACCCCTCGTTGGGGATTTTTGTTATTTTATTCCAGGTGTTCTGACTGGAGAGTGAGCAACCACAGGATTGGCTCGGAGGATGATGCAAAGCAGCGATACTAGTCACAGTTGTAGTCTGTTGTCCGTCAGTGGTTTGTCGGTTTGAGTTCTTGTCATCCTTGAAGGGATGGACATTTTATGTATTATGTGATCGAGTTGTATTTTTGATTCATCAAATGTATAGTTATGCTGTGTTTTGAGAGACCTAATCGGTCTATGGTATTATGTTTTGGTCAAGTTGACCACATGTGGGTTTTGTTTTGTAGTCTCCCGCCTGGTAGCTCCTTGTGGAGAGGGGTCTACGGCGTGTAATATCCCTGAGTGGATTTGGGGTGTTACATAAATAGTATTGGAGCTTAGGTTTGCGAAAACCTAGGCAGTTGGGTCTAGTTGGGTCTTGTCGAGTCGTGTCTTGTCATGTCACCCGGGTGAGCAATTGTGAACAAGTGTGATCGTGGTGATCCGTTGTGATAAATTGTGTTAAGTTGTGATTAGTATCGTGGTGCAGCCATCATCTCTGTGCATCATGTGGACGTAAGTCTCCTCTTTTATGCGAGGTATCTATATTTCATGATTCCATCTGTGCAAATTAATTTTGGTGCATAATTTTATTTGCACTCTCCTTGTGAAATGGGGTTGTATTCGATACTTGTGACACATTGTATGTGTGTACAATTAGACATATTGATGTTTTGACTTTGAACCACCGTGTGGGGTGGTATGATGTGAAAATTGTGAATTCTAACTGCGGTATCAGTATTGCACTTAGTTGCTTATCCTGTGTGGATATTATTGACGTATTATAAATTGTCACCGTTCTTATTAACGAGTTATGGGTGTACGTCCAGATGTTATGATTTCATAGTTCGGTTTAATTGTATTATTCTTTGACGTTATTCGAATGTGGTAATTGATTGTAGCAATGATGATATATATTGATAAGGTCACTTTGACGACACCGTTTATCGAGTAGATTGATGTTTCAAAATATTTTGCAAATGATTTTCGAAACGAAACATATATGATAATGGGTTCATAGTTTTGATCAAATGACCGAGGTATTAAAAATATTTTTCTTCAAAAATCCACTTCATCATTTTTTTTTAAAATTTAGGAATTTTAAAATGCTATCATTTTGACAAGTACCTCGGAATTATTTTTTTAATATTACCCATATTCGACCATGATGACGTTTATGTGGTTCTGACCGTGATTTTCGTAAAGATCGTACGTTGTGTTGACATAGCTTGGTGAATTAATTATAAATTTAAATTCTATCATTGCGGTGATAGTTCGTGTATTTATGTTGTGACTCAGAAGGATTATTTTATTGTGTTACCGTCGTTTGCTCTATATTGATTATGTAGCGTTTGTTTTGTCGTTCTGAACGGTTGTCCGATCAGCATGCCGAGAGGTCGGGGTCGTGGTGATCGCGGTCGTGGATCATGCCGGTAATGGCATTGGTATCGTGTTGCTACTATACTCCAGCAGGCGCACTGATGACACATTCGCTCAGGCGGTTCAGCATAACAATGCCGCGAATGAGGATGTCGGGTCGACTCAGTGGCTTAGAGAAGTGGTTCGAATGCGTCCTCCTCGCTTTGCGGGCGCGGTTGATACTTTGGGCTGGGACGGTTGGCTTTCCCAATTGGAGAAGATCTTCAAGGTGGTTGGTTGTCCCGAGGAGCAGATGATTCCTATCGCTCAGTTCCTTCTCGTTGGTGATGCCGCTAACTGGTGGGAGGCCGTTGAGCCTCAGTATCATGCTGTTACATGGGAAGAGTTAAAGGAATTGATGGAAGTAGAGTTCTGCCCGAAACCGATCCAAGAGCAGAGGATCCGAGATTTTTACATAGCCGAGCCGCAGGATATACCCATGTCGCAGGCCATTATCGATTATAGTCGACAGCTCGCTTACGTGAAGAGGCAAGTGAAGACCGAGGAAGACAGAATCCGTCATTTCGACATGCGGATGAGACCAGAGATTCAATAATACATGTCGGGTTTCACTTGTGTTACTTTGAGAGAGTATCAGAATCGAGCCATGGCATACGAGATGGCATCGACACCTACTGGGCCTTCGCATGAGTCAAAGAGCGGAGGACATATGGAGATTTTCGGACGATACAAGAGACGGAAATTCTTCTCATCGAGTTTCGCATAGTCGTACGGCGAAACCTTCCCTTTCTTCGTTTGGTGGAACCAAGAGTTCCAAGTTATCTTCTTTGACTCCTAGTCAGACTGGGAGGTGCTTCAATTGCAATGTTGTGGGTCATGTGCAGTCCAATTGTCATTCGCGGTCGATCACTTGTTAACTGTGGACTCGAGGGCCACAGAGTTCAATATTGTGAATTGTTCCATGAGATTTCTCAGAATCGAGCTTCAGCACCCTTGTCGGGATCGACTCGTGTAAATAACTGAGGTTATTTGTTCGTTCACTTTGATGACTGCTTGCTTCACCTTTTCTTTTTAAGTTTCGGCACGAAACTCTTTTTAGAGTGGTAGAATGTAATACCCAAGATTTTTATCTTCCAGTTACCCTGAATTATTTGTCGTGTGGTTCCGATTATTTGTTTCGTTGCGATTATGTGGGATATGTTTTTCAATGATGCATTGTATGATTTGTACTGTTGTGTAGTTCGTCGGGTGAGACTTGTGTCACCGGCGTATCTTTGATTAATGTATGTTTGGAATGTGGTATGTTACGTTTCATAAATTGGCTCGTTACTGATTTGAATCATAACCGGTGCATTAATGTATCCGAGTCGTCGTCGAGTGCCGAACCGAGATGGACACAGGCATAACCGGTTGTGAATTGTTTTTGTTTACTTTCTGCTTTCTCGACTGTGTGTGTTTCCTTGTAATAGGTACTTTGTATTTGTGATTGTTCGGATAATCGACTCGACTGTATTATCTGTTCGATGACGCTTGTCACTTGTTGGTTTTATTATGTCTCTACCGGTGGCATTGTGTTGGTCGTCGTGGAGCGTGTTTTCACGCTGTATATTCCTTTGCGTTGCTTGTAACGTTCGCCGTTGGGCGCGAGTTTTCGGTTCTTGTGTATCTCGTTGAGTTTTCCTGGCGGGATATTGCATCTCCCTACTTGTTTTAAGTTTCGGGACGAAACTTCTTTTAAGGAGGGTAGTATGTAATATCCGCAATTTCGATTTCCGGTAATTTTATTTTTTTGGCGGAAGCCCATCTTAGCGACACTATTCTGACTGTTTAGTCATTCCGATAACGATTAATTCTACACTTTTTGTCATCCGAGTTCGTTTCGTTGTCGTTTTATTGAGTTCCGTGTTCTTAAGCGACTTTTTCAAGCATGAGTTTGACTTTGTAAAATCATCATAAATTCTTGGAAACTCCAAAAATTCTGAATCTTTGCAATATTATAGAGCATCAACTTAGATTTCTAATGGTTCAAACGGTGAGTCAATCGTAGTCCGGACGAAGGAGTTATGGTCGAAATAGCTAAGACTGCACCATGTGCCTTTTTGGTGCTGGAGCGGGCTGTACCGCGGGCCGCGGCCCCTGCTGGCTGGGCCGTGGCACTAAGATGATTGCTGGGCGTTTTTTGGCCGTGGGCCGCGGCACACTCGACCCGGGCCGCGGCACACGGGCTTTTTCTGCACTTTTTCAGCAGATTTTCGAGGAGAAAACTTCATTTTTCTCCTCTCTTCTTCCTCCTTCCATTTAGGGCGATTTGTGGGCGATTTTTGGGCGGTTTATCTCAGGGAATTCATCTTATTCAAGTTCTTGGTGTGGACTAACAACATCAAATCCGTGTTCTTCGTCCGAATCAAGGTATTTTGGCTTGAACCCATGTTTTTGAAGATTTTGGGGATTTTCCTTTTGATTTCGATTCCAATCCGTTTTTGATCAATTAATTGTTGTATAAATGTTGTTTTGAACATGTTCTACGGATTGGATACTCTTGTCCTTGATTCATTCGGCTCGAGGGGTGATTTCCTTATTCTTGGAGGATCTTGAACATTTAATGTTTGATTAAATGTTCGAATGAGTTTTTCCTTCGATAGTTGATGAGGTCTTTGTTGTTTTCGGTTTTGATTCTCGTTGTGATCGTATCTTCGTTGTGTTTGTCAGAGGTATATAGGTGTACGAGGATTCCGGTCGAGCTTCCCCATTGTTCCGCGTGCTTTGGACTTGAGGCGAGTATCTCGTCTATAATCTTTATACTTTGAGAATGTGGCGTGTCGTGAATTTAACGTGGACTTGATAGTGATTGAATGTTTAACCATAACGTACTTCTAAATGAATATGTAATTTTATGAAAGTAAGTACGAACATAACTTGGATTTCTTAAAGAATGATAGCCATAATTTTATGTGGTATTATGTTTGAGATGGATATTTAGAAGTGAGTGGTTATCCGAAGAATTTTGGAATATTTGTATTGTACGCTTGTTAGAATGTGTACTAGATGATGTTGTGACGTGAATGTTACGTCTTGTGAAAGTGTTGGTTGCATTAACTCATGATTTGATGTGTTTGTGATTGTGGCAAATGTGAAACCCTTGTCGATGTGAACTCGATGCATTGATGATTTGACCACAGGGTTATCAATTCAGGTAGGTCTGGAGAGGGCTCCGAGAATCGTCACTTGCGAGTGCGATGTCACGATAACTTGTGGGTATGTTCGATTGATGTTTGACCGGGTAGGGACCTGTGAGGCCTCCGGCGGCATGTACTTGCGAGTACAGCCAGTATGTACGATTTGACCATAAGGTTATCTAATCGGGTAGGTCTGGAGAGGGCTCCGAGAATCGGTACTTGCGAGTACGATGTCAAGATAAACATATGGGTGGTTTGAGTTTGTTTTGCTAGCCAGCTCGGGAGGGTCCTTAGAGGCCTCGAGTGGGATTTGTGGCTTCGTCCCGGTCCTAGGCGATGCGCGTGCATGATTTGTTTTATGATTGTGGCCAGCTCGGGAGGGTACTTAGAGGCCTCGAGTGGGACTTGTGGCTTCGTACCGGTCCGTCCTAGGCAAACGTGATTGACTTGTTTGAGAATCTGATCATTTTCGTGATTTGGTAAGAAAATCCTTTTCGAAATGAGAATTATAATTCTTTTCATGATTTTACACTGAGACCCCCGACGTCCTCGATTATTCTTTCAAATGTGTTTTGAAGGTATCTTTATGATCTTCCCTAATGGGAAATGTTTTCGAAAAGACTTTAGACTCGGGGATTGTGTTACTACCTTGTCGAAAGGTTATCTTCATAACGGTTATATTCTTGATGTATATCTTTATAGCTTGGTTACTTGCTAGCGATTCCATCGCTAACCCCTCATTGGGTATTTTTGTTATTTTATTCCAGGTGTTCTGACTGGAGAGTGAGAAACCACAGGATTGGCTCGGAGGATAATGCAAAGCAGCGATACTAGTCATAGTTGTAGTCTGTTGTCCGTCAGTGGTTTGTCGGTTTGAGTTCTTGTCATCCTTGAAGGGATGGACATTTTATGTATTATGTGATCGAGTTGTATTTTTCACTCATCAAATGTACGGTTATGCTGTGTTTTGAGAGACCTAATCGGTCTACGGTATTATGTTTTGGTCAAGTTGACCGCATGTGGGTGTTGTTTTGTAGTCTCCCGCCTGGTAGCTCCTTGTGGAGAGGGGTCTACGGCGTGTAATATCCCTGAGTGGATTGGGGGTGTTACAGGTAGTCCAGGTAATTCGTCAGGGAACACGTCCGGAAATTCACTCACAACCGGAATGGATTAAAGTTCTACTTTTCCGTCTTCCTTCTTCATTCCGTAACACCAGTATCCAGTACAACCCTATTTTAGCAGTCTGGCGGCTTTCATAGCTTTCATCATTTTTCCTGAGCTTCCTGGACTCCATCCTTCGAATAATAATTCGGAACCATCTTCGGCTATCATCGAGATATTTCTTTTCCGGTAGTTCACCATAGCTCCATATCGATTAAACCAATCATCTCCAAGAATCAGATCGTCTCCTTATATCTCTATCACAATCAGATTTGAGGGACACTCTTTGCCTCCAATTGATACAGGAAAATCTCTAGTTTCTAAGTTTCCCACAATTCTCTCCCCACTCGGTAAACCCACAACATAAGGCTCACATTTATGAAAACAAGAAATGTTCAAACTATTAACACAAGACAATGATATAAACGAATGTGTTGCCCCTGTATCGAACAAACCGGTTGTAAAAGGATCTGAACGGTACCTGATGCAACAGCGGCATCCTGATCGTCTGCCTTACTCATCTCATAAAGGTGTGGGGGAACGGATCCAGCACTCAATGCTCCCTTTCGGTCGAATTGTCCTCTGTCTTGTCCTCGACCAAAACTCTGGGGTAGCTGAACACTCTGCTACGTCCGCTGAACAATTGCTTCATTCTGAGCCGACTGCAAAGTACGAGCTCCAATTAACTTAGTGGCATCCCTGCAGAACATTGCACGATGCCCTTCCTGTCGTAATCATAACATGTCACTGGAGAACGGAAACAATCACGCTAAAGGTGTCCTGGGCGACCACAATTAAAACAGCTCTTGACCACATCTGTCAGTGTTGATACTGATCTAGAGTTTTTTCCGACTTTGGATGGGTACGGGGCCCTAGTAAATGAATAAAAGGATGATTAGGCCTTGCGAGGTCCACTACTCTTGTGCTCTGTTAAACTACCAGAGACTTTCTGCTTCTTGGACTCCGAGAACTTTTCCATAGCTGCTTCTTTCATTTTATAGGCCAGGGCTTTGTCTTGTTACTGGCGGAGAGTGGTGCATTCAAAACCTGACATGTACCTCTGTATTTTCGGCTTCATTCTTATAGGACAGTTGACCCTGCACTTGTCATTTCTTTCATCTTTTTCACTTGTCCGATCGGGAGAGCTCGGTGGAGGCGATTTGGGGCAATTTGAGGTGTTCCTTCTTCAACAATCATCATCTTGAGTTGGATAACAAAGATCTCACAACATCTAATCCTTTTCTATACTCCAAATCAAGGTAAATTCCTTAGAACCCTAGTTTTTGGGAATTTTGGGGATTTTCTTGTAGGTCACAAGTCGTCCAGGTACAAGTCTAGAGGGGGGGTGAATAGACTTGTAGAAACTCTTAAACTCTTTTTCACGAAGAGTGAGTTTCTTCAGTTGATAGGTAAACAACTGACTTGGAGTCGTTTGTTCTTTAAGATATGCGGATGTCAGCTGATGACGAATAGAAAGCAACTAATGAAACACTTAACAATGAATGCAGCAGTTAAAGTATGATCCAATAAAACAGTAAAGAACGCAGGCGATTATAGTGGTCTCAGAGGTGGGGTAATCCTCTACTAATCTACTTTTCTCCAAACCAGTTGGAGATGAATTCACTATAATTCTCAACCAGTGATAAATATTACAGTGATTCAAACAAAACTACAACAACTTCCAACCAGTGGAAATCCGTGCCGTTGTACCACACTTGACTGCCTTGCACCTCTTGATCCTCGATCTTTGGATGCCTTTACAGTCTCTAACTTCAACCAGTGAAGTACCCCGAACTCAGTATTATAGACAAGAGTTTTTTTCTTCTCCAACTAAGAGCTTCTTTAAGTATGAACTTTTAGAACCGCTCTTTTCACGATGCTATAGATTGCTTTTTGATTGCTTGAATGCTTTGATCGCTTGAAAGTATGTTCGCACCGGTGATCGCTCAGTTTCAAATCTTCGGATATATATAGGTCACGATCTCTGAGCTTTTTCCTTGTAGCCGTTGCAAATCTTTTGAACAAATCCGTCCGTTGGAGGGAGACTTCTTTATTTAATCTTTCTGAACGTTGCAAGGCTGGATTCCCATTATTTTATTCTATCTTCCGACCGTTGTGAAGACTCTGCATGTGATGCGCCGAATCTTTTGATTATAAAACGTTTAAAGTCTTCAAGGTGGGTCTGGATAGCTTTTTTAATTCATATCTCTTGCGGGAATCACTCCAATTTGTCTCTTCACGTTGCATGTGACTTTCTGTAATACTTGACTTTTCAACACATGCTGACGTGGACTTGGAGTACTTGGCTGACTTCGACTAGGCTGATGAGCAGCTAACATCTCTGCAGTCTAGACCTCTCTGATGTTCACTGTTTGTGACTTATCTGATCAGGTGACTTGTCTGCAGTCTGGTCAAACTTCTCTGATAAAATGTGTTGACCAGAACTACTCTGACTCGACTCGACTGATCCTCTCTGATGGACTTAGCTGTACTCAGTACTTAGCCGATTTTAGCCTAACTAATTTTTGGCCTACAGAAGATACTCATTTGGTTCTTCTTTACATTTAGCCAAGTTTTATACTTAACATATTTGGCCTATGGAAGATACTCATTTGGTTCTTCCTTACATTTTTGCCAAGTAATAAACATTTGATTTTATATTAATGACATCATCAAAATCTAACAAGTATTCCTAACAAATTCCCCCTATTTTGATGATGGCAAAACTTTTAAACAAGTAATCAAATGATCAAGTCTGCACTTAAGTGCAATACACAAACTAAAGTCAGTCTAGTTTTTGAGAAAACTGGGAATTGTCATTCAAAAAGACTGTTATAACATTAATTTTTACAAGTACATGTCTGAATTTTACAAGAAAATTTTAAGTACATAAAACATTACAAGTAAAAATAAAAAATTAAGAGTCATCTGGCTCTTCCTCTGCCTCTTCGAATAGGCTGTTTGGCAGGTCTGAAGGGTTTAGCTCCAATTGGTCTTGTTTTAACTAGGGCAAGACCATACTTCCTTTTCACGACAAGGGCTGCGAAGGCTTGTTCTTCTTGGGATGAAAATTTGTTCTCAAGACATAGCTTCTTGATTTTCCTTTGTAGCGTAAGTTCATCCAACGCACCTCCTTTTTCCATAGTAGGAGGATCTTTGGGAGTGAATACAGGAATCCTGGGATAGGCATTTTTTTTCGCAGCATGTTTCTTCAGAATAGCCCAGAGTTGTGGATGGGCTGCCTCCATGAAATTTATGAAGATTTGCTGTGGGGAGAGGTTATCATCCTGGAGTATTTCCCAGATGTAGTAGTCTCTGATAAACTTCTTTCTTGCAGATCCCCACATTTCCAGAGCTTCATATGGAACAAAATCTTCCACAAACCACAACTCCTTTCCTTCCCACTCTAGAGTAGGCTCAAGACCTCCTCTAGTCCTCCTTTTCTTGCCTTCAGGCTGGTCAGCTTGTTCTGGATCTGATCCTCCCTTCCTTTTCAGGCTTGATGGTCCTTCAATTTGAAGGATATATTGCCTCTTTTTGGTTCTTAGCTCTGCCCTTATCTCTCCTTGATTACTTCCTTCCCCCTGCATTCTCTCTTCCCCCTTTTTGCCAGCATCAACTAGGGTAGTTAATTGCTGCTCCATTCTGCTCATCCAATCAGACATGCCAAATGGCATTCTGTTGTTGGTAGGGGGAGGAGGCTTGGGAACTTCTCTCTACAGCAAAGTGTCGATCTTTGCATTGATTGTTTGAAGGTCAAGAGTGACCTGAGTTGCCAGCAGCTCTCCAATTGTATCTTTCACTAGCTGCCTGATCAGCTCAGTCATGGCAGGAGATATCTGAGATGGTGGAGAGTGCTCTCCTGAGCCTTCTGCAATCGAACCACTGGACTGCAAGCTTCTGTCTGCAGCTGGTACTCCAGAGGGGGTCTTCTCTGGGGTCCCTGATCTGGAGTCTTTAGCTAACTCCGCGTCTAGGCTGGTGTACCGGGCAGGTACCACAGTCCTATCTGCAGCTTCTTGTGTCGGTTCTCGCTCCGGCTCCTTTTCTTCTTCTGCCTTCTCTTCCTCTTTCTCCTGTTCCTCCTCCTTTTCTTCTTCTTCTTTCTCCTTTTCTTCTTCAATATTTTCCTTTTCTTTTTCCTCAACCTTTTCATTTTCTTTTTCAGCTCCTTCATCTCCTCCATCATCATCATCATTATCATCATCATCATTATTGTCATCATCATTGTCATCATCCTTCCCATCCTTTTCTCCTTCATCATCATTCTCCTTTTCATCATCATCATCCTCCTTCTCTCCTTCATTTTGTTCTACTTCTTCTCCTTCTTCTTCTTCTTCTTCTTCATTCAACTCTTCTGTCTTTTCTACCTCATCAGGTTGATTTTCAACTAAAATCTTTTCTTCTTCTCTGCTCTCCTCCTGCTCTTCTTCTTCTTCATCGTCCAAAACAACAACTTCTTTATTTTCTTCTCCATCTACCTCCTCAATCCTAATTTCCTTTTCAACTACCTCCTAAACAACTTTCTCATAAGATCCGTCAAAAATACTAAGCATAATGCAGTGGATGAACTGGTCCATGTTGGCTTTAAAATTGGACATGAACCAGTCCTCCTGAAGGATCAAAATTGTGTCTGATGTTTTACAAAAGTCTATCAGCACATCCTCCGTGGCTTGGGGATAGTCCCAACCACAAGTGTCAATAAAAGATTGAAGTTTGACAAAAGATAGGGATTTCAAAAATTTCCATTCCTCAAAAATTTCAAAGAACGATTGTTTTAAAGCTAGAGGTTTAACAAGTTGTAGTTGTTCGATGGATAGATTGAAAGTATTATTTTCTAAGAGGTTAAATATATAGTTGGCTTCAGGGATAGAAATTATTAGACCTACTTCTTCTTCCTCAGAGATGTAGGCTGGGGGGGTGAGTACAGCCACAATCTGAGTCTCGTGGGTGCCTGGGGAAGGCTGGTCTTCCAGGTGAGTTGGTGACCTGGCTGTGGGGCTGGTAAGATGATCAGACTGCTCTTTCTCACTAAACTGCAGTTGGGATTTCGGCTGCAGGTCGCTCCGACTCGCATAACGAATAATATCTCGGGTAAGTCCTCGTGTCAGGTAGCTCCTTAAACATCTGAGCTGCTCTCCCAGTGCCTACCAATTTTCTCAGCTTATCGTGGTCCATATGACCAAGTCTTTTGTTGGGATGGAAGGGGTCAGTGCTTCCCTTCGCCATGCCTATCTTTTCCAGCATCCAACTCAGCTGCGTTCCAAACGCCAGCTTTGTCTTAAATCTCTTTTCATCAACAAGCCATTCGGCTTTGTTGACCTCTCGCACGAGTTGCCTGAATATGTAATCTGCCCAGTCAATTTCTTCATCCTGAATTAGTGCTCCTAGCACCATAAATTTCGCCGACGACAGTTGGTCATAACTGCCGGCCATCCCCATGATTATTTTGTTGGTTATGTCCAACGCAAAACGATAAACTTTCTTAAGCTCACTCCTCTTGGCAGTGATTTCATCTTTTCGGGGATATTCTCCACCTTAATCTTCTTCCAGATTTCGGCAGAAGACTGCTTGAGAGCTTCGACAGCTATGCCGCGGTGCTTCATACCGAAAGCTCTGCGAATCGACTCTCGCGTTATGTCGACTTGCCTTCCGCCAACAGTGCTTCGAATTCCATCTTGAATCAAACAAGCTTCGCGATAGAACGAGATAACATCCTCCTTGTACAGATGTTGAAGGTTGATGTCCAAGAATGGGTAGATCCCATTGAGCTTCATCGTGCGAATTAGGTCAAGCACATCATAATCCTCCAGATTAGCTTCCAATAAGCCTTCAAAATTGACGACCAGCGAGAAAATAATATGGTCCTTGACCGCCTTCAGGTTGACGCCTTCGAAGTAGGATGCCATTTCTGCAAACAAATGATTTTAGTGTATTCGGTGTTCAAGGAATTTTTGCTCTGAAAAATCTAGGGTTTCTGGTAAGCGTAAAAAGGTAAAGTAAGGGTTTTCTTTCCTTATAAAGAAGATGAAAAGACGTATGGATTAATTTATAATAAATTTGAAACGGTGGTACGCCTTTTGATATTCTTTTGAATTTCAAATTTGAATCGGTGGTCCATTTTAAAATTTGACGGTTGATTCTGATTGGCCACCGTGGAGGTCGATTTAATAAGCGATTGACGCGTGTATTAACAATGCCACTTGTGAAACAAACATTTAATATTTAAATGCCATTTGTTAACTAAAATTAATATAATAATATTATAAATATGGCAGATAATAATTAAATATTCAGAGGTCAGTTTAGAAAACTTAGCTGGTCTGATTTGTTGACTGTTGACCGCTCTGTATCAGGTGAGTTGACTTCGCCCGATATTACGATCGACTAGGTTGCTTTGTCCGTCCTTCGTCTTCTTGACTGCATCAGCTATGATCTTATTCTTCAGCTGGGTCCGTCCTTCCTCTGAAATGCTTCAGCTTGCTTCAGTACTAGATTCCCAATCTAGTAATCCAAGATCTCTGCTCAGCTCCAGAAATCTTTCTTCTGGCAAGGGTTTGGTAAAGATGTCAGCTATCTGGTAGTCTGTGCTGACTCTTTCAACTCTAACCCTTTTGTTAAGCATATGGTCTCTGATGAAGTGGTGCTTAACATCAATGTGCTTCGTCCTTGAGTGCAAAACCGGGTTGTTGGTTATTGCAATAGCACTATTGTTGTCACACCAGATAGGAACTTCATTGGCAATAATATTATAATCCCTTAGCTGCTGTCTAATCCATAAAATATGTGCACAACAGCTACCTGCAGCTAGGTATTCTGACTCTGTAGTGGAAATAGAGTTAGAAACCTGCTTCTTGCTAAACCAGGATATTAGTCTGGTTCCTAGGAATTGACACATTCCACTAGTGCTCTTCCTGTTGATTTTGCATCCTGCGAAATCTACATCTGAGTATCCTGACAGCTCGAAATTATCATCCTTGGGATACCATAGTCCAACATTGATTGTAGACTTAAGGTATTTTATTATCCTCTTGGCTGCATCTAGGTGTGATTGCTTCGGCTTGGACTGGAATCGCGCACAAACTCCTACGGCATAGGATATGTCTGGCCTGCTTGCAGTGAGGTACAGAAGAGATCCAATGAGTCCTCTGTAGTGGGTTGAGCCCACTGATATGCCTGCCTCGTCTGCATCCAGGTGAGTACTTGTGCTCATAGGAATTCTTGCTGGCTTGGCTGATTCCATTCCATATCTCTTGATCAGATCTTTGGTATACTCTTCGTTGATGAAAATTCCTTTTTCCATCTGCTTAACTTGTAGTCCAAGAAAGAAGTTAAACTTTCCCATCATACTCATCTCAAATTCTCCTTGCATGAGGTTGGAGAATTTCTCGCATAGCTCTGGATTGGTTGATCCGAATATAATGTCATCTACATATATCTGGACTATTAATATGTGGCCTTCGTGCTCTACTCTGAATAGGGTTTTGTCCACTTTCCCTTTGCAAAAACCATTTTTCTCAAGAAACACAGACAATGTTTCATACCACGCTCTAGGTGCTTGCTTAAGTCCATAGAGAGCCTTTAACAGCTTATAGACTTTGTCTCCTTTGACAAAACCTGGGGGTTGTTCTACATAGACTTCTTCTTCTAGGATTACATTTAGAAAAGCACTCTTTACATCCATCTGATATACTTCAAAATCCTTGAATGCAGCATATGCCAGGAATAGTCTGATGGCCTCTAATCTTGCAACAGGTGCATAGGTTTCATCAAAATCTATTCCTTCACACTGTGCATAACCTTTTGCTACAAGTCTGGCCTTATTCCTAACAACAGCTCCGTCTTCATCACTCTTATTTTTGTACACCCATTTGGTGCCAATAACTTTCTTGTGATCAGGTCTGTCTGTTAGTTCCCAAACTTTGTTTCTCTCCATCTGCTCTAATTCCTCTTGCATGGCATTTATCCAAGAGTAATCTTCTAGGGCTTGTTCTGTAGTTTTTGGTTCTATTTGTGACATAAAGCATGAGAACATAGCCTTTCCTGCTGGTAGGGTTGACTGTCTTGTCTTAACTCCATCAGTCAGCTTTCCGATGATTTGCTGAATTGGGTGATCTTTGAGCCACTTGGGAATGTCGTCCTCTTCTGGGTTTGTTCCCCCTGTTGGATTGCTCTGGTGGATTTCTGCATCACTGGGTTAAGTGCCAGAATCGAATCGGCTACCGCCTTGTCATCTGCAGTTGGTTCTGACCGCAGATGAGTCTTTGTCGCCTACACTGGTCTTTCAAAGAATCGGATCGGATAGGTTTGATGATCTGTCGATCTGCGATTGGGTCTTCAGCACTGCACTGGATCATCGGTGGTCTGCAGGTGAGTCCACCATTCCAGTGTCATGTACAATGACTTCTTCAAGGGTCGCCGACTTGAGCTTGTTCTCAATTAGCTCAACTTGCTTCTGTACTCAACGGTAGATTCTTCAAAAACAACATGGGGTGTTTCCTCCACAACAAATATTCTTTTATTAAAAACTCTATATGCCTTGCTTCTTTGTGAATATCACATAAAGAGACCATCACGCTTTAGCATCAAAGGCATTTAGTTGTGTTTTACTGTTGTGGATGAAACACTTACAACCAAAACATGAAAGTAAGCAACAGAGGAGTTCTATTATTCCAAACCTCATAGGAGTTTTGCCATGTCTCCCTACTATCATACTCTGCTCAGGTGTGACAGTGTGTTGATGACTTGACCCCGTAACCTTTTGGGCAGATCCGCTTCTGCAATCATGGACCTTGCTGCTTGTTTCAGGGTTCTGTTTCTTCTTTCAGCAACACCATTCTGTTGGGGCGTCCTGGCTGCAGAGAGCTCATGCTGGATCCCATTCTGATCGTTGTAATCAGTTATCGCCTTGTTGAGAAACTCTCCTCCTCTATCTGATCTGATCTTGATGATGGATAGAGATTTCTCATTCTGTATCCTTCTCAGCAGCTCAGGTAGCTTGGTAAAGGTTTCACTTTTCTTATATAGGAAGATAATCCAAGTGTACCTTGAATAATCATCTACTATTACAAGCGCATGCTTTCGGCCGCTCAGAGTCCTTGGCTTGACAGGACCAAATAGATCCATGTGGAGTAGATCTAAGATCCTTGTTGTGAGAGTTGTAGGCTGGAATGGTTTGAACGATGCTCTGGTCTTCTTTCCTTTCTGACATGCATCACAAAGCGCTTGCTTCTTGAATGCTTCATTTGGAAGTCCTCTGACCAGCTTCTGAGAACTGATCTTATTGATGGCTTTGAAGTTCAGGTGACATAGTCTTTTGTGCCACAGCCATCCATTCTCAGCTACTGTCTTGGATAGAAAACAGGAGTTAGGTGTTCCTGTGTTCCAATCAATCATGTAGACATCTCTCCTTCTGAAACCTTGTAGCTTTACTTCTCCAGATAAGATATCTATCACCATACACTTCTTGATGGTGAAGACTACTAGGTTCTTCTTGTCACAGAACTGGCTTATGCTCAGGAGGTTGTACTTGAGCCATTTGACATAATGAACTTTAGATATCACAATATTTCCTCGGTGCAGCTCTCCAAAGCCTTTTGTTTGTCCTCTAGATCTATCTCCAAAGGTTACATCGGGACCTCTTTCTTTGGTGTATTTGGACAGCATCTTCTTATTCCCGGTCATATGCCTCGATAATCCAGAATATACAAACCATTCTTCACCTCCAAGATTTGAGCTTGTGGAGATGTGGTTATAGTCCTTCCACCTTTTCTGCAATCAGACAAGCAGAGATTTAGGTACCCAAATCTGTGTGGGTCCTTTGGGGTTAGCTGGTTTCCTGGAGAATTGATTTCTCCTTGGATTGTAGAAGTTGTTATTATTATTATAACCCTCATAAGGTGTGTAAGTTCGAGGTCTGAATCTCCTGTTGGGATTGTATACTGGATATTCCTCAAAATTTTGATAGTGTGGGCCATGTCTAAATCTTGGCTGAGACCATTTATTGAATCTTTAAGGTCTCCACACTTGTTCATTTTGGAAATTGGGATAACCTTGAGGTTTCCATCTGCCCCTCCCGTTTTGAAATCTATTTTTAGGGAGTTGTTGGTAATAGTGGGCATGTTGTCTGGGCTACTGTTTTTGCATGGGCCACTGCCTAGTCGCCTGTCTAGGTGGCTGCCTTGTGTAACCTGACTGCAGCCTAGACATGTGACTTGGTTGTTGCCTGTTTTTAAATATCGGTTTATATGTAGGCTCAACAGTCGAGACAATTGTTTCTCCCTTGATAAACTTTCTTTTAGAACTAGAGGGAGTGTGAGGATCATATCCAAGGCCTGATTTGGAATATAGTGGCCTTTTATTGGTACACAATTCTTCCAGGGTTGAAGACGCCTTCAGGGAGGTTATTTCCTGCGCCTGAGTTTTATTTACCTATGTCAGCTTAGTAAACTCAGTTTTGGCATGAGCAAGTGCAGCTGTTTATCTCAGCTGTATTAACATCAGCCTGGTTTTTAAAGTCAGCTGCAGTTATCTCAACCTTATTCAGATCTAGGCTGAGTTTTTCGAAATCATTTTTCAGCTGCCTATTCTCATCTTGTAGCTGAATCTTCTCTCATTGTCTGATTTGGTGTGCAGATTTGAGTGTTTCAAAATCTTTAAATAACTGATTTACCGATTCGTGCAGATCCATATCTTGTGACATGGCTGAACTGTTATTTGAACTGGTGGGTTTAGAAGTTACCTCTTCATCAGCTAGGTTTGCCATCAGGCAGTCATACTCCTCATTTTCATCAGAAAAGAATCCGCTGCTTGATTCGACATGCTCCTGGTCTTCTCCGATGAGGGACTTTCTTCTATCTTCCTTTCTGCCCACCTCCTTCTTGCTTTCGTCCTTCTTGAGCTCAGGACAGTCCATTTGGATGTGTCCTGTCTTGTGACAATTGTAGCATTCTACTTTCCAGCTTCCAGCCTTCTGGTTCCTTCTTGGATTCTCCTTATAATTTTTCTTGTATTTGGAGTAGTTCTTTCTAAAGTTGCTGAACCTTTGCATTATAAACGCCATTTCTTCCTCAAAATCTAATGGATTTGGAGGCTTTACATCAGATAGGCTCTTGGCAGGGGACTCGGCTGCAAATGCTATTCCCTTCTCTGCAGGCTCAGTTGAGGATGAATTTGGAAGCTCGAACTCATAAGCCTTCAGATCAGAGAACAGCTCTTGAATTTTTATTTTATTCAGGTCCTTGGACTCTCTCATGGCCATGGCCTTCATGCTCCATTCAGGGTTGAGATTTGAGAACCTTTAGTGCCATTTCCCTGTTGCCATAGGTTTTGCCGAGGGAGTTGATCTCATTAATAATCTCAGTGAACCTTGTGTCCACTTGATCTATGGATTCGCCGTTCTTCATTTTGAAATTGTCAAACTTTTGAATAGTGATTGACAATTTATTTTCTTTGATTAGCTCCGTTCCCTCACACATTAAAGCTAATGTGTCCCAGATTTCCTTGGCATTTTTGCAGTTCTTGATCTTGACCATGGTGGATTTGTAAAGAGTCTGATATAATACATCTCTGGCCCGGTTATCAAGATTGGCCAGTTTTCTTTCTTCGAGTCACTCTGTCCTCTTCTTAGGAATCTTCTCTCGCTTCCCGCCGCGATCTCCTCTCGTGTTGTCCTTCTCGAAGATGAATGGACCATCCTCTATGATGCACCACATGTCGTCATGAATCGAAGATAAGTGTGCTCGCATCCTTATCTTCCATGATCATACTCACAATCGAAAACACAGGGAGTCTACAATGCATGTGTTCCATTATAAAATGAGAGTAAAGATATATCTTTGATATAGATCTCGTTCGTGAAATAAATGAACCAACCTCTCTGATACCACTTGTAGGTCACAAGTCGTCCAGGTACAAGTCTAGAGGGGGGTGAATAGACTTGTAGAAACTCTTAAACTCTTTTTCACGAAGAGTGAGTTTCTTCAGCTGATAGGTAAACAACTGACTTGGAGTCGTTTGTTCTTTAATATATGCGGAAGTCAGCTAATGACGAATAAAAGGCAACTAATGAAACACTTAACAATGAATGCAGCAGTTAAAGTATGATGCAATAAAACAGTAAAGAACGCAGGCGATTATAGTGGTCTCAGAGGTGGGGTAATCCTCTACTAATCCACTTTTATCCAAACCAGTTGGATATGAATTCACTATAATTCTCAACCAGTGATAAATATTACAGTGATTCAAACAAAACTACAACAGCTTCCAACCAGTGGAAATCCGTGTCGTTGTACCACACTTGACTGCCTTGCACCTCTTGATCCTCGATCCTTGGATGCCTTTACAGTCTCTAACTTCAACCAGTGAAGTACCCCGAACTCAGTATTATAGACAAGAGTTTTTGTCTTCTCCAACTAAGAGCTTCTTTAAGTATGAACTTTTAGAACCGTTCTTTTCACGATGCTATAGATTGCTTTTTGATTGCTTGAATGCTTTGATCGCTTGAAAGTATGTTCGCACCGGTGATCGCTCAGTTTCAAATCTTCGGATATATATAGGTCACGATCTCTGAGCTTTTTCCTTGTAGCCGTTGCAAATCTTTTGAACAAATCCGTCCGTTGGAGGGAGACTTCTTTGTTTAATCTTTCTGAATGTTGCAAGGCTGGATTCCCATTATTTTATTCTATCTTCCGACCGTTGTGAAGACTCTGCATGTGATGCGCCGAATCTTTTGATTATAAAACGTTTAAAGTCTTCAAGGTGGGTCTGGATAGCTTTTTTAATTCATATCTCTTGTGGGAATTACTCCAATTTGTCTCTTCACGTTGCATGTGACTTTCTGTAATACTTGACTTTTCAACACATGCTGACGTGGACTTGGAGTACTTGGCTGACTTCGACTAGGCTGATGAGCAGCTAACATCTCTGCAGTCTGGACCTCTCTGATGTTCACTGTTTGTGACTTATCTGATCAGGTGACTTGTCTGCAGTCTGGTCAAACTTCTCTGATAAAATGTGTTGACCAGAACTACTCTGACTCGACTCGACTGATTCTCTCTGATGGACTTAGCTGTACTCAGTACTTAGCCGATTTTAGCCTAACTAATTTTTGGCCTACAGAAGATACTCATTTGGTTCTTCTTTACATTTAGCCAAGTTTTATACTTAACATATTTGGCCTATGGAAGATACTCATTTGGTTCTTCCTTACATTTTTGCCAAGTAATAAACATTTGATTTTATATTAATGACATCATCAAAATCTAACAAGTATTCCTAACATTTCTTAGATTCATCCGATTTATCTATTTTGGAACTTGAGAACCTTGAGATTATGATGTACCTACCCCATATCCATGTTTCCCCTACGATTATATGGGTTGTTTTGTACCTTGTTTGGACGTGAGAGGGTTTGGGTTGTTTTCCAACCTCTAAATGTTTACCCTTGTAGTTTTGTGAATCATAGGCGGGTTTCGGGACTTTCTTCGTGTGATTTGAGTATGGATTATTGATTATCGTATTCCTTGTGAATCGTTTAGGTGCTGGAAGTGCGTTCTTGGACCTACCGAACTTATACTCTTTTCCTTCTGATTTCTCGATGTCTCAAAGGCAAGTATATGTTCATGATTGTACGTACTCGACTTTAAAAGTAAGATATATGATTGGCATGATTTTTTATATCTACTCTGGGACAGGCCGACGGGTCTCTGAGGGTTTCATAGCCTCTGGTGTGATTCCGCGGATAATTTGGGTTAACCACTCTGGGACGGACCGACGGGTCCTCTGCGGGTTCCGTAGCCTTTGGTGCGGTTCCACGGTTAATCATGTATGTATTGATGTGATGCTATGAGTTTTAGTTATTCCGGAATACTAGTCTTGGCTCGATGAGATGAAGATTACTTTTACTTTATTGTCGAGGCGTATTGTGTTTTATATTGGATATACTTGCACTAGCTATTCGACGGCTAACCCCTTTATGGGGGAAATACTTTTCATGTATTTCAGGTTCCAGGAGAGCGAACAGGCAGGTTTTGGGTTGGCATAAAGATGATGGGCAAGTGTGATGTTGTGTCTTGTCTCTGGTTATATTTTGTATTTCCTTGATTCAGTGTTGTACTGGAGTGGTTTTTGAATACTCGAGTACTGTTTTCAGTTTTCTTGATGTTCCGGCCTATGTTGCCGAGGTATTGAATTGTAGTGTGTTGTATTTGGATATATTGGATATGGTTTGAATACCATTTGTTTTGTCCATCATTTCATTGTATTGGACCTCCTTGGTCAAAGTTCATAGTTCCGCGTATAATTAGCCTTGTGGGTCCCACGGCGGGGCTCACGGCGCTGTAATATACCGTGAATAACTTGGGGGTGTTACAGAATATGGTATCAGAGCTTAGGTCTATCGATACCTAGGCTGTCAGTCTTTTGGGTCGATTGAGTCATCGTTTGTGTACAGTATCACTACTTTTCCATCATCACAGTGCGACCGGTACTTGTAAGACCTCTTACTCTTCTGGTGTTTCCTTAATCGCTTTGCTTCTGATTTGGTATTTTTGGGAATCAGTCACTTTGATGACGTGCGATTGAATTGTACTTATGTGCCTTGTATATTCCTCAGAATGTCTGCTGGTAGGGGACAGGGACGAGGCCGTGGTTGTGGACGCGGACGAGGATGTGGCGCGGCCGTTTCCCTCAGTTCTGTTGCGGGATCGACCACCCCCAGCCTATCTAACTCGGTGCATCCTGACACCAAAAGTCAGCATGACCAGTCGACTGGCCAAGGGAACAATGAAGATGTTGGAGTTGCGAATGTCCTTCAACAATTGGCTAACTAGATGACCATCTTGGCCCAAGCCGTTCAGTTGAACAATCCGAACCCAACAATGGATTCCTTGCTTTAGAATGTGATCCGAACCCAACAACGGATTCCTTGATTTAGAATGTGACCCGCAGTTCAGCGGGGCCACAGACCTGTTAGGTTGGGAGGATTGGCTAGCAGAGTTAAAGAAAGTGTTCGAAGCGATTGATTGTCTGGAAGTGAGGAAGGTACCGATTGCTCAGTACTTCCTTACCAAGGAAGCCGCGACGTGGTGGAAAGTTATCAAGCCACAGGATCGTGCTGCTATGTGGGAAGAATTTAAAGAGCTACTGGAGGCCAAGTTTTATCCTTGGCCAGTGCAAGAAAGAAGAATCCGAGCCTTCTAGGCTAAGCCACAGAGCATTCCGGTTTCACATGCGATAGTGGAGTACAACCAACAGTTGATCCACGTGAAGATTCAAGTGCGAGACGAGCGTGACAAGATCCGTTACTTTGACATGTGCATGAACATGGATTTACGGCGGTATATGGCCGGGTTTGCTTGCACCAGTTTTGGCCCATGACATGTTAAGCCCCGACAATGATACCACCGAAGAAGCAAAAGATCGCAGGAAATTTTTCTGGCTCTAAGGATGGCATCTTTTAGAGACGTCAGGCGACTAACCATTCTTCCGGGCAGTCGTTACGTTCTGCTAGAGGAAATAGGAATTTTCCTTATGCTCCAGGCACCTCAGTTCGCCCGGTGACTTGCTTTAATTGTGGTCGTCCAGGCCACGTTAATTTGGAGTGCAATTTCCCACCTTTGAAGTGTCACACTTGCGGGCAGATGGGTCATAGAGCGGCTTATTGTTCCAAACCAGATCAAACTCTGGACACTCAGGCTTCTGCCCCAGCGCCAATAGATCAGGGTACGAATCAGCGGCAACCATTTGGTCAATCGCAGTAGAGTTACGGCAGAGGCCGGGGACGGAGTTAGAACGCTAGAGGGGGAGATTCTAGCATCAGTTCGGCACACCCATGAGTCTATGAGATGCGACGAGCAGACGAACCCGATGCGGCGGTGGCCTCAGGTACCGTTCAAATCTTATTTCATCCAGTCCGTGTACTTTTTTATTCGGGTGCTACTCATTCTTTCATATCTTTGGAGTGTGTACACCGTTTGAATATAACTTGTATGACTGCTTGTGACTCTTTCGTTGTGAAACTACCAAGCGGGGACAGAATCGTGGGGAATCGGGAGATTAGAGATTTTCCGGTGAATGTCGCCGGTATGGATTGGTTATCAAATTTGATTGTGGTTGATATGGAAGGCGAGGATGTGATCCTCGGTGAGGATTGGATTGACGGTCACCAAGCGATTATGAATTACCGTACTAAGGTTATCACTATGATGACTAAAGACGGAACCGAGTACTCATATTTGGGACGTGAGTCGGGCCAACCTAAGTTTCTTATCAGCGCCATAAAGGCCTTAAAACTTTTGAATAAAGGTTGCACGGGCTATTGGTGTTATGCTTTGCAGACGGAAGGGAACGAAGTCGATTTCTCTTTGATTCCAGTTGTTAATGAGTATCCCAATGTTTTTCCGGGCGACCTCCTGGGATTACTGTCAGATCGAGAGACAGAATTTCCTGTAGATTTAGAGCCTAGTGCGGCTCCGATTTCTAAGTCACCTTATCGGATGGCACCTTCTGAGATGCAAGAATTAAAGATTCAAATGGGAGAATTATTGGAGAAAGGATACATCAGACCGAGCACTTCGCCTTGGGGCACGCCTGTTCTTTTTGTGAGGAAGAAGGATGGTTCATTATGTTTATGCATTGATTACCGTGAACTGAACAAAGTGACCATTAAGAACAAGTATCCTTTGCCTCGTATAGACGATTTATTTGATCAGTTGCAGGGAGACACAGTTTTCTCGAAAATTGGTTTGAGATCAGGGTACTATCAGCTCAGAGTGAAAGACTTCGACGTTCTGAAGACTGCATTTCAGATGAGGTACGGACATTATGAATTTGTAGTCATGCCTTTTGGATTGACTAATGCACCGGCAGTATTCATGCAACTAATGAACAATATATTTATCGAGTACCTCGACAGGTGTGTAGTCGTCTTTATTGACAATGTCTTGATTTATTCTCGGGATAAGGAGGAGGATGCCCGGCAATTGCGTTTGATACTAGATATTTTGAGAGCCGAGCACCTCTATGCAAAATTCTCGAAACGTGAGTTCTGGTTGGAAGAAGTTATGTTTCTCGTCCATGTGATTTTGGCCGAAAGGGTTCGTGTAGACCCGCAGAAGATTGAGGCAGTGCTAGATTGGACACCGCCTAAAAATGTTAAAGAAGTTCGTAGCTTTTTAGGTCTTGCTGGGTATTACCGTTGGTGTGTCGAAGGGTTTTCAAAACTCGCTCGACCGCTTACGAAATTACTCCAGAAGACAGAAAAGTTTGTTTGGATGGTTGAGAGACAGCAGAGCTTCGATAAACTGAAGAGACATTTGACCGCAGCCCCGATTCTAGCTTTACCAAAGGATAATGAAGGATTTGCAATCTATAGCGATGCCTCGAGACAAGGGCTTGGATGTGCGCTTATGCAACATGATAAGACGATAGCTTTTGCATCATGACAGTTGAAGCCGTATGAGATGAACTATCCTACTCACGATTTGGAGTTGGCCGCAATTATCTTCGCTCTTAAGATTTGGCGGCATTACTTGTATGGCTCTCCGTGTTGGATTTATACCGATCACAAGAGTTTGAAGTATATTTTCAGTCAGAAATAGCTGAACATGAGTCATAGATGGTTAGAATTGATCAAGGATTACGATTTGGAAATTCTTTACCATCCGGGGAAGGCCAATGTCGTCGCGGACGCTTTGAGCCGAAAATCGGTATCGCTTCAGATGATAGAGGTCCTTACACCTCATATGAAGATTTGTCAGGATTGGATCGAGCAAGGAATAGAAGTTTGGCTTCAAAGAGTGCAAGGACAGTTGTGCACTATTGAAATTATTTCGTCCTTGGTTGACGATATCAAAGGGACACAGTGGAGTGACCCGATGATCTCTCAACTTAAGGAAGATATGATTAAAGGAAAATCCCCTGGTTTTATGATCCACGAGGATAGTATTCTGAGATTTCAGGGTAGGCTTTGTGTTCTGAATGATCTAGAGTTGAGGCAGAGAATTCTCCGAGAAGCTCATGCTACGCCTTACTCGATCCACCCCGGAACGAGTAATATGTACAAGGACTTGAAGCAAAATTTTTGGTGGAATAATATGAAGAAAGATGTCATGGAGTTTTTACTACAGTGCTTGACATGTCAACAAGTCAAGATTGAACATCAACGACCGGCGGGGTAGTTGAAGCCGCTCCCCATTCCCGAGTGGAAGTGGGAAGATATCTCTATGGATTTTATCACTGGGATGCCGAGAACTAGAGCTGCAATGAATATGATTTGGATAATCGTCGATCGGTTGACCAAGTCTACTCACTTCCTAGGTATTAAGGATACTTGGGGACCGGAGAGATTGGCTGGCACTTGTGTAGCCGAGATTGTGAGACTGCATGGTGCCTCTAAGACCATTGTTTCCGATCGAGATGGTCGTTTCATATCGCATTTTTGACAGGCCGTTCATTAGGCTTTGGGTACCGAGTTGAGATTGAGCACGTCTTTTCATCCTCAGTCATACGGTCAGATGGAGAGGATGATTCAGACGTTGGAGGATATGTTGCGGTCTTGTGCCCTAGACTAGAGTAATGATTGGGAGCTTCACTTACCGTTGATCGAGTTTGCCAACAATAATAGTTGGCATGCGTCGATCAAAATGGCACCATTCGAGGCACTTTATGGTAGGCGGTGTAGATCGCCATTGTGTTGGGACGAAGTTTCGGAGCTAGTCAGAACGGAACCGAATATGCTGAAGGAGACTAAGGAGAAGATTTCTATTATCCGGGACCGGTTGTTGACTGCCCAGAGCCGTCAGAAATATTATGCTAATACTCGTCGTCGACCTTTAGAATTCGAAGTGGGAGACCATGTTCTACTCAAGGTATCGCCGACCAGGAGAGTTTTCCGCTTCGGGAAAAAGGGGAAACTTAGTCTGCAGTATATCGGACCGTTTGAAATTTTGGACAGGGTTGGAGATTTAGCTTATCGCTTGGCGCTACCTCCAGCCTTGAGTCATGTCCATAGCGTTTTTCATGTGTCTCAGTTGAGAAAGTACGTACCAAACCCTAGTCATGTTATCGACTATAGTGAGATTGACGTAGCCGAGGATGTTACTTTCCCAGATAGGCCAGTGAAGATACTTGAACGTCATTAGAAGCAACTTCGGCACAAAGCCATCCCGTTGGTTAAAGTGCAATGGTCGAGGCATGGAGTCGAGACGGAAGAGAAGATGCGATCAAATTCCCCGAGCTTTTTATTTCTTAATTTCCGGGATGAAACTTCTCTTTAGAGGGGGAGAATGTAATATCCGTACTTTTATTGAATTTTGACCTTGCAGTTCTTCCTATCTTCGTCGCTCTATAAACACTTTGTAATGTTGTCGATGTTGATTTAGAGTTTCGTACCTTGTTTGGATCATGTTCGCATTGTTTGGACCTTTCGGAAGTGTTCTGGGTTAGGGAGATAGCACACGCTAGGCCTAGGCTAACACACGCTAATTCTGATTGAGTAGCGCACGCTATCTTTGAGCCTTAGCGCACGCTAACGGTCCAGGCTTGGCAGAGGCAGTAGATAATTCTGCTCTCTGGACTAGCAGTTAGCGCACGCTAGGAGTTCGCTAGCGCACGCTATTCATGGTCAGTAGCGCGCGCTAACACCATCTGTAGCACATGCTAACGAGCTGAGTCGGCAGAGGCAGTGGTGTATTACTACATTCTGGACTAGCAGGTAACGCACGGTAGGCAGCTGCTAGTGCACGTTAAAGGTGTTGCGTAGCGCGCGCTAATGCCCAGTCGTAGCGCATGCTATCGGAGTTGGGGAGTGAACCGGAACTTTGTCAGGACAACAGTTAGCGCACGCTAAGGTGTGGTAGCACGTGCTATCACCTCAGGGCAGAAGCCACTGGACTACCGGGTGACCCCTCTAGCCCACGCTAATATTAAGGTGTAGCATGCGCTAGACTGAACGCAGTATATATAGGACAATTGACCCTGCACTTGTCATTTCTTTCATCTTTTTCACTTGTCCGATCGGGAGACCTCGGGGGAGGCGATTTGGGGTGATTTGAGGTGATCCTTCTTCAACAATCATTATCTTGAGTTGGATAACAAAGATCTCATAACATCTAATCCTTTTCTATCCCCCAAATCAAGGCAAATTCTTTAGAACCCTAGTTTTTGGGAATTTTGGGGATTTTCTTAGATTCGTCCGATTTATCCATTTTGGAACTTGAGAACCTTGAGATTATGATGTATCTACCCCGTATCCATGTTTCCCCTACGATTATATGGGTTGTTTTGTACCTTGTTCGGATGTTAGACAGTTTGGGTGGTTTTCCAACCTCTTAATGTTTACCCTTGTAGTTTAGTGAATTGTAGGCGGGTTTCGGGAGTTTCTTTGTGTGATTTGAGTATAGATAATTGATTATCGTATTCCTTGCAAATCGTTTAGGCACTGGAAGTGCGTTCTTGGACCTACCAAACTTATACCCTTTTCCTTCTGATTTCGTGATGTCTCAAAGGCAAGTATATGTTCATGATTGTACGTTCTCGACTTTGAAATTAAGATATATGATTGGCATGATTGTTTATATCCACTCTGGGATGGGCCGACGGGTGCTCTGAGGGTTTCGTGGCCTCTGGTGCGATTCTGCAGATAATTTGGGTTAACCATTCTGGGACGGACCGACGGGTCCTCTGAGGGTTCCGTAGCCTCTGGTGCGGTTCCACGGTTAATCATGTGTGTATTGATGTGATGCTATGAGATTTAGTTATTCTGGAATACTAGTCTTTGCTCGATGAGATGATGATTATTTTTACTTTATTGTCGAGGAGTATTGTGTTTCATAATCGATATACTTGCACTAGTTATTCGACGGCTAACCCCTTTATAGGGGAAATACTTTTCATGTATTTTAGGTTCCAGGAGAGCGGACAGGCAGGTATCGGGTCGGCATGAAGATGATGGGCAAGTGTGATGTTGTGTCTTGTCTCTGGTTATTTTTTGTATTTCCTTCATTCAGTGTTGTCGTACTGGTATGGTTTTTGAATACTCGAGTACTGTTTTCAGTTTTCTTGATGTTCCGGCCCGTGTTGCCGAGGTATTAAATTGTAATGTGTTGTATTTGGATATATTGGATACGTTTTGAATACCATTTGTTTTGTTCATCATTTCATTGTATTGGACCTCCTCGGTCAAAGTTCATAGTTCCGCGTACAATTAGCCTTGTGGGTCCTACGGCGGGGCTCACGGTGCTGTAATATACCCTGAATAATTTAGGGGTGTTACATTGATATCTGTCAAAGTATTATCCTTGTCGTCAATTTGAGGCAAGTACTTTAATTGTTTTATGTATTGATGTTATACATATCGTCGTGCATATGTGTCGTTGTTGTATGTCCACCTCGTGTTGGTCCGACGGGATCATTTTGGGATCTATGCTAGCGTGCACTGGATCATCGGACAGGTTTTTCCACCTCGTGTTGGTCCGACGGGATCATCTTGGGATCTATGCAGTGAACGCTGGATCATAGAAATTACCATGTGTGTGTTGTGATGTCGTGTTGTGATTATCATTTGTGTATGATAATTGTGAGACTTCTCGTAGGAAGAGACTCGTTGTTATTTTTCTCATTTATGTTATTATCATTGTTCTTCGTGAGACGTTGAATAATATGTTGTGGTATAATTATCGTACATGTACTAGCATCATTGTGTTAACCCTTCGGGGGTGAACATTTGTTTATGTTCAGGATTCAGGAGGGCGGGGAAACAACCAATAGAGCTTCATGACGACGGAGGTGTAGAGTGATGTTCCGGCCGGAATGATTTGTCGAGTTTAGTGTTTTTTTATTAAGTACTCGAGTATGCATGTTATCTTGTTATATTTAATAATTATGTTCAGTTGAGGATATGATTTCGTACTTTTTGAACTGGTGATGTAATAATTAACTTTCTTTTGGTTGTCCTTTAATTATGTTGTTGTATTCTTAGCCTTGTAAATTCTTATGTAAAGGATTTACGGTGCTGTAATATTCCTGAATATATCGGGGGTGTTATAGAATATGGTATCAGAGCTAAGATTATGGATATTTTGGCCGTTGGGTTAAAATAGGGGTCGTATATGTCTTTTGAGGTAACCGGTCGTGCATAACATCACTGTAGTGCCTACGTCTTCGTGCGAGCGGTGGTTGTAAGTTCCTAAACTCTATCTCATCCTTTACATGTTATACCTCTTTATACTTGAACATTAGAACAATATTGCGCCCCGTATATTGAGTATTTATGCTTACAGTATGTTGAGGGGAGGACGTGGAAGTGGTCGCGAGCATGGACGCGGACGTAGGAATGCTGAGAGAGAAGCTTCACCTTCAAATCAGGCTAGCTACAACTCAGGCGAGCCACAAGAATCTACTAACAACGAACAAGAACCTGATGTTCCTGACATCCTTCGTCAGGTGGTCAATCAGGTGACTCAGTTTGCTCAGGCTGTGGACATTATGCAAGTGGCAGTAGGATTGCAACTGGGAGAAAGACAGCAAGGCATGCCAGACTTGGGAAATCGAGGAGACCGATGGCTACAGGAGGTGGCAAAGATGCAACCGCCAAAATTAGATGATTTTTCTCAGACACCGACATGGGACCACTGGTTGAAAAAGTTGGAGAAAATATTCGCCGGGATTAACTATCCAGACGACCGGAGAGCCTCTATTACCCAGTACTTTCTGACAGGGGAAGCGTCTGAGTGGTGGGAAGCCATCCGACCGATAGATCATGATGCCGACTGGAGAGAATTTAAATTGATGATGGAAGCACAATACTGCCCTCGTCTAGTGAGAGAAGCTAAAGTCCGAGAATTTTTCTCCATGCAGCCTTCAGATGTTCCAGTATCTCAGGCGATTAAGATGTTTAATCAGCAGCTGGCATTTGTTCGACACCTGGTCAGAACCGATGCAGAAATGATGATCCACTTAGATATGAGAATGAAACCGGAGATACAGAGGTACATGTCAGGTTTTGAATGAACCACTCTCCGTCAGTATCAGAACAAAGCATTGGCATATGAAATAAAAGAAGCGGCCATGGAAAATTTCTCAGAGTCGAAGAAACAGAAAGTCTCTGGCAATTTCATGGAGCACAAGAGCAGTGGGCCCCGCATGGCCCATTCATCCTTTCATTCATTCAAGAGACCTCCGCATCCATCCAAGGGTGGGAAAAACTACAAAGCAGTATCAGCCACGACAGAACCAACCAGAAAGTGTTTTAACTGTGGTCGGACAGGACACTATCGACGTGATTACTCATTTCCCGCCATGACGTGTTATGATTGTGGTCGAGAGGGACATTGCGTGGTGTTCTATGAAAAGGCTGCTAAATCTTTTGGAGCTCGTGCATCACAGCCAGTTCAGAGAGAGGCGAGTGTTCCACAGACGTAGCAGAGTGTCCAGCCACCCCAGAGTTTTGATCGGGGATGGGGCAGAGGACAGTTCGACCAAAAGGGGACATCGAGTGCTGGATCCGTTCCTCCATGCCTATATGAGATGAGGAGGGCAGACGATTAATATGCTGCTGTCGCATCAGGAACCATTCAGATTCTTTCACAACTTGTTAGCGTTTTGTTCGATACAGGGGCTACAAATTCATTTATATCTTTGTCTTGTGTTAATCGTTTGAACATTTCTGGTTTTCATAATTGTGAGCCTTATGTTGTGGGTTTACCGAGTGGGGAGAGAATTATGGGGAACTTGGAAACTAGAGATTTTTGTGTATCAGTTGGAGATAGAGAATAGCCCTCAAATCTGATTGTGATAGAAATGCAAGGAGATGAGCTAATTCTCGGAGATGATTGGCTTAACCGATATAGAGCTATTGTAAACTACCAGAAATGGAATTTCTCGATGATAGCTGAAGATGGTTCCGAAATATTATTCGAGGGATGGAGACCAGGAAGCTCAGGAAAGATGATCAAAGCAATGAAAGCTGTCAAACTGCTAAAATAGGGTTGTACTGGATATTGGTGTTACGCAATGAAGAAGGAAGACGAAAAAGTAGAGCTTACATCCATTCCTGTTGTGAATGAATTCCCGGATGTGTTCCCTGACGAAATACCTGGACTACCTCCACGACGAGATGTAGAATTCACCATCGAGCTGGAACCAGGAGCTACACCGATCTATAAGGCACCGTATCGAATGGCACCTACCGAGATGTATGAATTGAAGAAGAAGTTGAAAGAGTTACTAAATAAAGGCTATATTCAGCCAAGTGTTTTGCCCAGGGGTGTACCGGTTCTTTTTGTCCGTAAGAAAGATGGATTGCTTTGATTGTGTATTGACTATCGAGAGTTAAACAAGATGACGATCAAGAACAAGTACCCATTGCCACGGATTGATGATTTGTTTGACTAGTTACAAGGAGCAACAGTATTTTCTAAGATCGATCTGAGATCGAGATATCATCAGTTGAGGATTAAGCAATCTGATGTTCCAAAGTCAGCGTTCAGAACTCGTTACGGACACTATGAGTTTTTGGTGATGCCGTTTGGTCTCACTAATGCACCTGCCATGTTCATGCAGTTGATTAATCGAGTGTTCATGGAGTATTTGGACAAATTCGTAGTTGTGTTTATTGATGATATTCTGGTTTATTCCAAGAGCTCGTAAGAGCATGCGCAGCACTTACGTATCGTTTTGGACCTCTTGAGAAGCAAGTAATTATATGCCAAACTTTATAAGTGTGAATTCTAGTTAAAGGAAGTGATGTTCCTTGGTCACGTGGTATCAGCAGAAGGAGTCCGAGTAGACCCTCAGAAAGTCGAAGCAATTTTGGAGTGGAAGCCTCCTAAGAACGTGAAGGAAGTTAGAAGTTTCCTAGGACTTGCTGGGTACTATCGTTGGTTCGTGGAAGGGTTTTCCAAAATTACCCGCCTACTTACTCGATTACTGTAGAAGACCCAAAAAATTGAGTCGAACAAGATGTGCCAGGCCAGTTTTGATGAATTGAAGAAGAGATTGATGACGGCACTGATTTTAGCACTACCACAGGGAACTGGAGGATTCATAGTTTACAGTAACGCTTAAAACCAAGGTCTCGGGTTTGTACTTATGTAGAATGAGAAGGTGACCGCCTAAGTGTCATGACAATTAAAGCCCTATGAAGTAAATTATCCAACACACGATTTGGAGTTGGCAACTGTGGTTTTCGCCTTGAAAATTTGGAGACATTATTTGTACGGGACTCACTGTCAGATCTTCACGGATCATAAGAGTCTCAAATAAATCTTCAGTCAGAAAGAGTTAAACATGCAGCAGAGGAGATGGCTGGAATTGATTAAGGACTATGACTTGGAGATTTTTTATCATCTAGGCAAAGGAAATGTAGTGGCCGATGCACTAAGCCGCAAACCTATTTCTATTCTAATGCTAGAGACTTCACCTCCCAGTCCAGCATTCAAGGAGAATTGATTCGCAAAGGAATTGAAGTATGGTTCCAAGGAGCCCAAGGACAACTGTGTGTGATGGAATTAACTTCATCGTGAACCGAAGAAATCAAATTTAAGCAATTAGATGATCCTCTGATGATTCGGTTACATGATGAAGTGATTAAGAAAAAGGCCCCGGGAATCGTAATTCATGATGATGGAGTTTTGAGATTCCAGAACCGACTTTGTGTTCCCGATGTCTATGTTTTGAAGCAGACAATCATGAAGGAAGCTCACAGCACGGCTTATTCTATCCACCCGGGCACCAGTAAGATGTATAAGGATCTGAAGCAGAATTTCTGGTGGGACAACATGAAGAGAGACGTAGCGTATTATGTCTTGAAATGTTTAATTTGTCAGCATGTTAAGATCGAACATCAACGACCCGCCATAATGTTGAATCCGCTCCCGATTCCTGAATGGAAGTGGGAAGATGTATCGATGGACTTTATCACTAGTATGCCGAAGACCAGAATAGGGATGAACATGATTTGGGTGATAGTTGACCGTTTAACCAAATGACTAGAGGTTCCCAAAACGACCCAACCCGCCGGGTCGACCCGCCGACCCGGACCCGGCTGACCCGTGCAGTACCCGGACCCGGCTGACCCGTCGGACCCGTCGATGCGGACCCGTGGTATACACGGGTGGGGTCTGGGTCTAGGTTTTGGCAACCCGGCGACCCGTCGACCCGACGGAAAATTAAAAAAAAAATTGAAATGTGGCCATTAGACCCGGCGGGTCGGACCCGTGACCCGGCGGGTCTAACGGCTAGTTCAGTTTTTTTAAAAAAAAAATTCCTATCTATAAATACTTCACTACTCAACACATTTTTTTTCACACCTTCAATATAATCTATCTCTCAAACTCTCATTGCTAATTGCTATACTAGTTAATCTCTCTCTCTTTTTCGCATTTAATTATTATGTCGAGTTCTGACAAGGGAAAGGGTATTGCTACATCTCCCAAAAAATCCAAAATGTCCAAGTTCGAGCGAATGGGACTTTGGGGCAAATCGAAGAAACCATCTGGGATAATTATTCGGGAGCCCCAAAACCAAACTCCACCCGGTTTTGAAAATGAAAGTCAAGAACCTGAATATGATGCTATACATGAAAGTATCTATGATGTGTTTAAAATGGCTAAAATACTTTAATCGTATTCATGATGTTTTCTTGATTAGTGTTGTTTTATCTCCCGATTTGAATTTAGCTCAAATAGAACAATTATTTGAAATATATTATAATATTCTTAAAAATTTGGGTTTTCCTAATATTGTGGATAGTGTTGAAAGTCAAACTTTATTTGAAAATATTCCTGACGTTGAACAAGTAAAAATTGATTTAAAAAATAGTTTAGAAACTGTTTTTTCTGAATATTCTTCTAAATATGGTCATAAGATTCAAACTCAAAAAACAAGAACTAGGACTACAAATACATTTAACATGGAATTCGACAGAACTCCCACTAACCCATTCCAACAACAACTCTATAATATAGCAAGAAATAGGGGTGGTAGTAACGTCGATCAAAGAAATGACCTTAGTCGATATTGTGCAACTAGTTTTGTGCCGGAGGATGACAATGCAGGTACATTTGATCTGTTGGATTGGTGGAAGAGAAGGGGAACCGAATTTCCCATACATTCCATTATGGCACAAGAAATTCTTGCAGTGCCCGCATCCACAGTCCCCGTTGAGAGTGCTTTTAGTGAAGGAGGCTATATGTTGGACGAGCGGAGATCCCGAATGACGCCAAAAAATCTCGAGGCTCAAATGATACTTAAAGATGCAACAAAAGCCGAGTTACGAGAACAGGAAAATAAGTGCGATGACCTATTAGTGGACCAAGATGCCTATCAAGAAGGCACTACTGAAGGAGAGTCTAGTCAAATGAGTCAAACCGATAATCAAGATGACGACGACATCGAATTCGACTAAAGGTAAGTAAGGTAAGTCAGGTAAGTAAAAAGAACTACGTAGGGCTTTGATTCCTCACGAGTAGGGGTGGCATTTCGGAACCGAAAATCCAAAACCGAATCGAAAAAACCCAAAAAAATAACCGAAAAACCGAAACCGAAGTAGACCGAACCGAAAAACAAAAAAACAGAACCGAACCGAATTAATTTGGTTCGGTTCTCGGTTCGGGGTAGAGCGGAACCGAACCGGACCGAAATGGACCGAAGTCAAATTTCAACATACTATGACCTTGTTTTTGTGATTTTGGTGTGTTTCGAATTTTAGTATAATTCGTTTTCCTTTTGCAAGACCCTCATGGGTCCAAGAAGGACCGGTAATATGCTCATGAGTTTGTGATTCAATTAATTTAGGTTGAGAAAATAAGCTACTGTGATTTACGATTGTTATATATTTTGAGATATTTGGAAATTGTTATGCAACTCTAGCTTTTATCTTGAACACACACACACACACACACACATATATATATATATATAACTCTTGTTGGCTTGTTGTTATATATAACTTATTCTATTGCATATAATATTTGAATTTATATTGTGAAGAACCGAAAAAACATCAAACCAAATCGAAACCGAACCGAATATTTATAAAACCGAACTTAACCGAACCGAACTTCAAAAAGAACCGAACCGAACCGAAACCGAATATTTGGTTCGACTCTCGGTTTCGGTCAAAAACCGAACCGAATGAAACCGAGTCCACCCCTACTCACGAGGATACGTAGGCAATTTAGTTTTAAGTGAAAACTTAAAATTTAATACAAGCCCATTTTTTTAACTCTTCTCAAGTAAAAAAACTACGTGGAGCTTTGATTCCTCACGAGGATACGTAGGCAATTTAATTTTAAGTAAAAACTTAAAATTAAATACAAGCTCATTTTTTCAAATGATTTCATTGTTCACTTATAATTATTTTTCGTGTATAAAATAATAACAAATAAAAATTTTATATACTTAAAAAAAAAAAATTACGACGGGTCGGAGCCGTGGCCGACCCGTCGACCCGCCAACCCGTACATTTCATATGTACGAGTTGTTGGGTACCAAATCGGATATTTGCACCGTTTTATGCGGAAGCGAAAATAAATTTGCGGAAAATAAATCACACAAGGATTTATAGAGGTTCGGCTATTAACGAAGCCTACGTTCTCTCTCGATGTATCTTTTTCCTTAGGCTTAAGATCAAAACCTCTACGCCTCTCTTCTATCGGTCGAGGGATTACCGTTACAAGCTCGTCTTCTATCGGTCCGAGTAAAACCGTTTTTCCTTTTCTATTGGATAAGGAATCAACCACTCTAGCTTTCTATCGGTACTAGATAAAACTCACTAAGATAGCGATTGTGATTCTAACAATGCCGGATCCTTGATCCTAATAACACCGAATCAAATCGTATCTTTTCTTTTTCTCGCTCGTGTATGATCTTGTGTATAACACTCAATCACTCTTAATTAAGCTCAAGAACAACAACTATAATGTTTACAATAATATAACACGTATGTATGCTTTACTCAATGTTGTTATTAAAAATAATACCAACTCCTTGGTATTTATAGCCTTCTTCCTCCTTACTAGCCGTTGCTGCCAGTTGACTAGCTAGCGTGCGCTAGCCTTCCTTCTTAGCGTGCGCTATCGCACATTTTTGCTCTAGCGTACGTAAAGGCATTCATGTAGCGTGCGTTAATCACTTTATGTTTCAGTCCAGTAGCTACTGCCCTTGACAGTTAGCGTGCGCTATCACTTCCTTTGTAGCGTGCGCTAATCCAATATATCCGTTGCATGACTTGTCAAAGTATCCGTTTGATATGCTGACTTTGACCTGCTTTTCCCAACGTTCGGATTGACTTGATTCAAACAACTTAGCGTGCGCTAATGCTGACTTCATTGCATACATTATGCTGTGTTTGAATTCCTTCACAACGGTAACAGGACTTCGATAGCGTGCGTTAATAATGATGTGTAGCGTGCGCTATCTCAACAGTTTACATCACTGCAGCTTACTTCGAAACTTGGCTGGAATGCAGCTTACTCCGCGTTAGCGTGCGCTAACGAATATGCCTTAGCGTGCGCTAATGCAGTCCAGATTGCAACTTTTTGCGTCTTCGTCTGCTTCGTCGTTTTGCTTCGCCTCGATGTTGTTTTGTTGTTTAGCAACTTTAATCATCAAAACACAAATTAAATAATGTGTGGAATAAATATTCCAACAATCTCCCCCTTTTTGATGATTACAAAACAACCCTTGAATTGGATAATCTGTAAAAAATAATATATGTATAGTTATACGAATCAAAGTTTTCGGCTTTGATCGTTTCGTTAGTTTCTCCAATTCTCTTTTCTTTTCGACATCTCCTTTATTTTTCAACTCCGTCGTTTTTCATTTTTCAATTTTTCAACTCCCCCTATTTGTATGCTTTTCTTTTCTTTTCGACTTCTTCGATTTTTCTCATTTTTATCTCAATTCATATCTTTCTCCCCCTTTTTGTCTTCATCAAAAAGTAAAAAAAATATAAAAAATACCAAATGAAATGTAAATATGCATGATACCAATGAACATGCATTAATAAGCAAAAACACTCCCCCTGAAAGTATTATCTCCCCATTTTTAAAATATCAATTGTTAAAATTTATTTTTGGGGATCCAACCGATAGTTGGTTTTTCTTTTGAGACATAGACGATGTTTGAAACGTTTGTTCCTTTAGGAACCCAAATCTTTTTAATTTTTATCGTCCGGCGTGGGCTTTTACAGTTAGAAATATGATGCCCAATTTTCAAACATTTTTCACATCGGGGTATTTTGAAATTGACGGATTCGTTTTTCGAACGTGATTTGAATCCTAACCCCTCTTTATTTAGAGTATATTTTTGAACACATAACATTTGTTCAAATTTATCGTTGCCGCACGAAAATTTCTTTGTCAAAATTTTTAGTTCATCTTGAACTTTTAAAAGATCATTTTTTAAATATTTTCATTTTCAAGGCATTTGAATGATCAATTTCGACAAATTTCCCTTTTTCAAGTATTTTGGAATTTTCAATTTCCAAAGTTTTAAATTTAGACTTGAGGGATTTAATTTCAATTAAAGCATTTTGATAGTCCGTATGTAATAATTCGAATGCTTCAAAGAGTTCGTCGTAGGAGTTACTTACTTGGCTTTCGACGTCGCTATCGTCGAATGAACTCCGGGCCATGAGCGCGAGATTATTTTGTTCAAGAAAATCTTCATCGGGATCTTCGTTGCTCCATGTTGCGATTAGAACCTCCTTTTGCTTTACTCGACAGTTCTTAGCAAAGTGGCCTGGTTTGCCACATAATCGACAAGTGTTGTCGAATTTCTTAGGTTCGCCCGCTTGAATGTCCTTCTTCCTCCGGTTTAATAAGTGTTGGAACTTATTAATATTTTTGGCATAATATGCCATTTCTTCGTCACTTTCGTCCACCGGGGTTTCTTCTTTCTTCTTCGACATTTTAGCCTTGAAGGCTATCGACCTCTCCTTCGGTTTCGGTTTGGCATTTCGAGATTTTAGAACAATCTCGTAGTTGATAAGAGAACCAACGAGAGCACTAAAATCGAGAGTATTTAAATCTTTGGATTCCATTATTGCCGTAACCGTACCGTCCCATTCTCGAGGTAGTGATCGGAGAATTTTCTTTACTTTCTCACTACTCGAAAGTGGTTTTCCGAAACATGTTAATCCATTAGTAATGACCGAGAATCGGTCGAGCATAATCGAGATGGATTCGTCGTCCTTCATTTGGAATAATTCATAATCGTGAAGGAGCATGTTTATCTTCGTCTCCTTGACTTGAGACGTACCTTCGTGTGTTACCTCAAGCATTTTCCAGATTTCTTTGGCACTATCACATGATGATATCCGGTTGTGTTCTTCCGGATTTAAGGCACAATAGAGAAGTTGAGTTGCCTTACAATTGTAGTGGTCGTTTTTCCAATCGGAATCGTCATATTCTTCGAAGGTTTTGAGCGTACCGTTGGAATTTGTCGGAATTTTCGGACCAAGGCATATTACCTTCCATAATTCGATATCGTAAGCTCGAATGAATATCGACATCTTCTTCTTCTAAGTCATGAAGTTTGCGCCATCAAAAAATGGTGGTCGGTTGAGAGCAAGGCCTTCGACTGGAGCCATTTGAAACGCCATTTTGGATCTTCTCCTCGAATGTTAAGCCGCGTATTGGAGTACCGATCCGATACCAATTATTGGGTACCAAATCGGATATTTGCGCCGTTTTATGCGGAAGCAAAAATAAATTTGTGGAAAATAAATCACACAAGGATTTATAGAGGTTCGGCTATTAACGAAGCCTATGTCCTCTCTCGATGTATCTTTTTCCTTAGGCTTAAGATCAAAACCTCTACGCCTCTCTTCTATCGGTCGAGGGATTACCGTTACAAGCTCGTCTTCTATCGGTCCGAGTAAAACCGTTTTTCCTTTTCTATTGGATAAGGAATCAACCACTCTAGCTTTCTATCGGTACTAGATAAACCTCACTAAGATAGCGATTGTGATTCTAACAATGCCGGATCCTTGATCCTAATAACACCGAATCAAATGGTATCTTTTCTTTTTCTCGCTCGTGTATGATCTTGTGTATAACACTCAATCACTCTTAATTAAGCTCAAGAACAACAACTATAATGTTTACAATAATATAACACGTATGTATGCTTTGCTCAATGTTGTTATTAAGAATAATACCAACTCCTTGGTATTTATAGCCTTCTTCCTCCTTACTAGCCGTTGCTGCCAGTTGACTAGCTAGCGTGCACTAGCCTTCCTTCTTAGCGTGCGCTATCGCACATTTTTGCTCTAGCGTACGTAAAGGCTTTCATGTAGCGTGCGTTAATCACTTTATGTTTCAGTCCAGTAGCTACTGCCCTTGACAGTTAGCGTGCGCTATCACTTCCTTTGTAGCGTGCGCTAATCCAATATATCTGTTGCATGACTTGTCAAAGTATCCGTTTGATATGCTGACTTTGACCTGCTTTTCCCAACATTCGGATTGACTTGATTTAAACAACTTAGCGTGCGCTAATCATACTTTTGTAGCGTGCGCTAATGCTGACTTCATTGCATATGTTATGCTGTGTTTGAATTCCTTCACAACGGTAACAGGACTTCGATAGCGTGCGTTAATAATGATGTGTAGCATGCGCTATCTCAACAGTTTACATCACTGCACCTTACTTCGAAACTTGGCTGGAATGCAGCTTACTCCGCATTAGCGTGCGCTAACGAATATGCCTTAGCGTGCGCTAATGCAGTCCAGATTGCAACTTTTTGCGTCGTCGTCTGCTTCGTCGTTTTGCTTCGCCTCGATGTTGTTTTGTTGTTTAGCAACTTTAATCATCAAAACACAAATTAAATAATGTGTGGAATAAATATTCCAACACGAGTGGGGTCCGGGTCCTGGCCTGCCGACCCGGCGGGTCCGACCCGGACCCGGCGATGGGCACGTCTAACCAAATCGGCTCATTTTTGGGCATTAAGGACACTTGGGGACCAGAGAAGTTGGCACGAATGTTTATTGCAGAGATAGTCCAATTGCATTGTACGCCGAAGACCATTATTTCTGACCGAGACGGTCACTTCGTGTCACATTTTTAGAAAGCAGTTCATAAAGCCTTGGGAACCGAGCTGAACTTTAGCACAACATATCTTCCATAGATAGACGGACAGTCCGAGAGGACTATTCAAATAGTGGAAGACATGCTGAGATCTTGTGCCTTAGATTGGTCGACTGAGTGGGAAATTCATCTACCATTATTTGAATTCACTTACAACAATAGTTGACATGCTTCCATTGAGATGGCACCTTTTGAAGCATTATATGGGAGGAGATGCAGATCGCCTCTATGTTGGGATGATTCATCAGACTTGATCGGGACGGAACCGGAGTTGATAGTACAGACGCAAAGGTGATAGCCTTGATTCGTGAAAGACTGTTGACCGCCCAGAGTCGGCAGAAATCTTATGCAGACATGCGTCGTCGCCCGTTAGAATTTTGTATTGGAGATCACGTGCTTTTAAAGGTTTCTCCTACTCGGGGAATTTTTCGTTTTGGGAAGAAGGGAAAGCTGAGTCTGAGATATATCGGACCATTCGAGATTCTTGAAAGAGTTGGAGAGTTGGCGTACAGGTTGGCCTTACCGCCATCGCTGAGTCATGTTCATAATGTGTTCCACATATCACAGTTACGGAAGTACATATCAGATCCCAGCCATGTAATTAATTTCAGTGAGATCGAAGTCACTAAGGATGGCACGTTCAAAGAGAAACCGATCAAGATACTCGAAAGTCGAGTCAAATAATTGAGAAATAAACCAATCATTTTGGTTAAGGTTCAATAGTCGCGCCACGGAGTTAAAGAAGCCACTTGGGAGACGGAGGATAGTATGAAGTCCAGATACCCAGAATTATTTTCGTCTTGAGTTTCGGTACGAAACTCCTTTTTAGAGGGAGAGTATGTAATATCCAGATAAATTGTTGAGTATTTTCATCTATATTTGAACCTTGTATTATTCGAATTTGTGATATCGATAATCGAAGTATGATCTTTTCCATATCCGTATCCACATGCATGATCATATCAACTTTGTAAATTTTCGCATGCAACTACGTCATAACGTACGCTAGCTAGTAAGCGTAACGTACGTTATGAGCTAAGGATAGCGTACCGCTATGAACGAAGCATAACGTACGTAAGGCAGCCAATAATTTATCAAGGCTGGAGAGCACATTAGCGAGTTGGTGGTGGGCTCGGGCAGATTCCCGCGGCATGAACCTGGACAGCTTTGGGTCAACGGGATTAACGTACGCTAAGTGATGTATATAGCGTATGCTAATTCTACCCGATTACGTATGAAACTGTGTTGATGTAGCGTACGTAAGAGAGAACAGGAACGAGGCAGTAAGCTATCATTGGACGATAACGTATGCTATTGATATCGGATAGCGTATGCTAATTGGATAACGTACGTAATGCACTGAGGCTAACGTACGTAAATCTCAGGACAGTATAAATGGGACAGCACCCCATTTCATTTTACCTCATTTCTTTTCACTTCCCTTTCGTTTCCTTCAAGTACAAAGAGTTCCCCTAGATACTTAAACACTTGTTTAACATCCCTACTTAGTCATTGAAATTGAGAAGCACCTTGGATTGGTACTCAACCATCCGGAGTTGGATTCTACCTATTGCATTGACGTTTTCTTCATATTAAGGTATGTTAATGCTATGTCCAACCTTGAATTCATGTTCTTAAGAATGTTATGAACATGCTACCAAGATTATTAGGTTCCATAGATGACTTATTTGACTGAACACCATGTTTAAGGAAGTTGGAATGATTATGCTTAAGTTTACCATTGTTAAGAGCATTATAGTTCGAGCCTCGTTATGTTGAACAAGTAGGGGAAGTTTTTTGAGATTGTAAATCTGCATTGGATGGAGTTTTCATAATGATCAAAGACTTGTTATTATTATCACCTTTGTTATATTAACTTAGGAGGATGGACATTGAAGGTTTTGTCATATCTTGTAAAGTTGATTGGTTAGTTAATCTTCATGATGAAAGTTTGAATGAAGTGATGATATTGGTAACAATTATATCAACCATAGATTGTACGAACTGCATATAAGAATTTATAATCGAGATCGGAGTGTGACATTGTGATGATATGTTTATCCTTGAATTCGAAGACGTCAAACACCGTATGATCATTCTATTTCGCATGAGAAATGTGTTTGTGAGTATAACGTACGTTAAGCGTCATGCATTACGTACGTTATATCATTAGGTGAGACAGTCATGTGATCCGAGAACTATAAAATACATGCTTAGCGTACGTTAGGCTTTGGAGCTTATGTACGTTAACATACAGACTTAACGTACGTTAGGTTGGGTATGTAATGTACGTTATGAAGAGGACGGACAGGATTCGTAGTGTTGACAACTTTTGGCCATAGTTTAGGATGTTATATGTTCGTATGTTAGTTATATGATGTAAGATGAACTCTATATTATTTCTTTTGCTTAAGGTTCGAGCATTGTAACGTGATTGATCGAAGGGGCGACCTTCGAAGTGTATTGATATCCATCAAAGTATTATCCTTATCGTCAATTTGAGGCAAGTACTTTAATTGTTTTATGTGCTGATGTTATACATATTGTCTTGCATATGTTTCGTTGTTTTATGTCCACCTCGTGTTGTTCCGACGGGATCATCTTGGGATCTATCCTAGCGTACACTGGATCATCGGACAGGTTTTTCCACCTCGTGTTGGTCCGACGGGATCATCTTGGATCTATGCAGTGAATGCTAGATCATTGGAATTACCATGTGTATGTTGTGATGTCATATTGTGATTATCATTTGTATATGATATTTGTGAGTATTCTCGTATGAAGAGACTCGTTGTTATTTTTGTCATTTATGTTATTATCATTGTTCTCCGTGAGACGTTGAATAATATGTTGTGGTATAATTATCGTACTTATATTAATATCGTTGTGCTAACCCCTTCGGGGGTGAACATTTGTTTATGTTCAGGATTCAGGGGGGCGGGGAAACAACCACTAGAGCTGCATGACGACAGAGGTGCAGAGTGATGTTCCGGCCGGAATGATTTGTCGAGTTTCAGTGTTGTTTTTAATAAGTACTCGAGTACGTATGTTGTCTTGTTGTATTTAATAATTATGTTCAGTTGAGGATTTGATTTCGTACTTTTTGAACTGGTGATGTAATAATTAACATTCTTTTGGTTGTCCTTCTTTAATTATGTTGTTGTATTCTTATTCTTGTAAATTCTTATGTAAAGAATTTACGGCGCTGTAATATTCCTGAATATATCGGGGGTTTACGGGGATTTTACTCTTGATTTATGTATTCGATGCATGGAAAACCCAACACCTTGTTCTTCACAGCTATTCTTGTAGGCTTTATGAACTTAACGTCATATGGCGAGCCATTCTCAAGACTCAGGTAGTAGTACTCAGCCTCATCCTCCTCCAGATGCGGTAAAGAGAGAAGTACTTTGTGCTGCAAAAGTAGTCATTAAAAAGCATACCATTAGATGGGCAATCACATAACGTTGAAGAGATGAGTGAAGTCATGAGAAAATACTTTTATAAATTTATGTACCTTATCATCGAAAAAATGAGTGAAATCACAGAAAATCTTCCTCGTAGTCCACATCAAACACTGAGGGACTTGGACAGATTTATCTCGAATTCCACACAATTCTCCCAATGAAGGAATCATCTCATACGACCATATCTGTAAAGCCCAAACAGGACCATAAAAGTGATAGTCCTTATGTTCCTGTCCCTTCTTCATGGCAACATTGCCTATGTAGTAAGACAAAACCCCAAAGGCATAAGAACCCCAATGAAACATATCCCATTGCTCCAAATCCTCAATTAATGCCCATGCCCATTGCTGTGCGGTGATTAATACGCCTCGATGGTGATCGGCATGATGATCTGAGAGCCAACCATAGAAGACATACTCTGGGCAGACACCCAGCAGTCGGCACCCACGGTGATCGTCTTTTGGTATCTGGCGATCGTCTATGATGCCCAACCAGAGACGATCGTCTCGTGCCACGTATGAATTCAACATCCGTCAAAGTCGTCGAAGACCGAATCTTGGACGGTGACCCACGTGCAGATCCACAAAAGGCGCCGACACATAAGACCTTTGACCTCAGCCTGTCACCTATCTCACCTACCGACAGGGCCGCCGAAAGGTACAAAGTGGGTCCTCCCCGGACAGCGACTCAGGACGCGTGCAGGCTTCCCATTGGCTCACACAGCTGGCTGCCAGCAGCAGCCCCAGACTTGGAACAGCCCCACATGACGGGACGATCGGCCATCTTATTATAATATAGAAAACGGTGGTCGCCCGCGATCGCCGGAAAGGTCCCAGCAACCTTGTCTCCTATAAATAGGAGGCTCATAACACGGCAGCAATATGAAGAGAATCATCGTGAATACAGTGCAAAACATACCAAGAGAGATACATTCTCAGACAACTGAACATCAATAGCAAGAACTCACAGATCTTCATATCTGGTTCTTCCTGCAATCTACACGCTCTACAGCTTAGATAAATAGAAGTCTTTACACTCATTGTAATAGATTCTAACATTAATATTTGTACTCAACGGTATACTTATTAATAACATCTCGCGAGAGGATTCAAGCCCGGGACTAACAACCCCGGCAAATATTGTGTTATTTATTTTCTCACGGAAGTGTTCTCGCATTTGTTTGTTACTCGATCATTCCAGCAATACTATCTCCGGATAATATTTTGGGTAAAAACAATTGGCGCTAGAGGGAGGGGATCTAAACCTTCATTTTTATTCCTACCATCTCGAAGAACACTCACTGTTCTCCGGACATATACTTGAAGAAACACTCACTGCTCTTCAAAATAAAAGCCTTCATAAAAATGACATCTGCAACGACCTCCAAGAGAGCCACCCTGCGATCTGCCGGAAATCTCATTCCGGCCCGGACCGAATCCCATCCCACGGCGGAAGGTGACCACGGCGACGCAAGGCTCTCACTCCCGCCCCCGAGGGACGGTCCTAGCCTCTCACTCGATCAGTTCCAGACCGCGGAACAGATTGAGAAGGCTATAGCCATCCTCAGGGAGCGACGGAGGGCATGCGACTCGCCCACCATCACTCCATCAGCCATCCGCCGGGCAGGCAAGCGTAAGCTCAAGGGGATATATGTTGAGAAATCGACGGAATGCCCCGAGCCGCAGGAGAAAGCTCTCATAAGGTGGGATGATTCCGTCTTCAGCCGCTTAGGGAGAGATCCCTCATGGCGACCCGGGCACTCAGGCCCCAGCCGGGAGACATCGGAGTCCGAATCCTTTACCAGGAGTTCGGCATATCCGACTCCCAGAAGACAAGCCGGTCAGCGGGCCCCCGCTCGCCCAAGAAATGTGCCCGCTGGCAAAGAACTCATCATCCACCATGGGTCCAGGGGATCTGTGCACGATCGCCTTGGCTCGCGCTCCGGAAGCCAATCAGCGAGCAGTCAGGCGATGGCGATGGCCACCATGCAGCGCCAGCTCGACGAGATGAAGGCACTCCTGGAAACTGGGGCAGGCGCTAGGAGATCGATCGCTGGACCAAGTGAACCACTCGCGGTCCAGATCGAGCTCGCCCCAGTTCAACCAAAGATCGCTCCCCCATAAACACCTCTATATGGGGGGAGATCGGATCCGGAGACCCATTTGAGCAAATTCCGGATTTACATGACCGGATGCGGAGCATCAGATGCGACGAAGTGTCGGATGTTCCCATTAACTCTGGGCGATCTCGCCCACAGGTGGTACATCTCACTACCACCTCGCTCAATCAATTGCTTTGAGAAGTTGGCGAACGACTTCACATCGTACTTCGCCGCCAAAGTGGCTAGGCCAGAAGGTCCCCACCGCATGATGAAAATCAGACAGGGGAAGTACGAATCAGGTGAAGATTACATCGACCGGGTAGATGAGATAGTCCTCACCGGCAAACCTATTAGCGACGAGCTTGCTCTCTACACGGTCCTAGGGGGATTCTACGGCCACTCGCCCATGTTCAGGCACCTTACAAAGGACATCCCCCCGACCTACGCGATCTTCCGCGTCAAGGCCGCTGATTTCCTGGCCCGGCAGAGGATGCTCACCCTCCGCTTAGGCGAGGGATCCTCCAGATAAGGGAAGGCGCCAACCCACATCCATAAGAAGGCGGTCGCTAAGCCCAGAAAGGCGGTCGCAAAACCGCCTGGTGAGTTCAAAGCCTTCGAGGATGTGGAGGTTCACCTCCTCCACAACCTCAACTTATCTCCGGCCCACATCTTTAACGCCATTAAGGGGCGCGAATGGCTCAGCAAGCCAAAGCCGATAAGGGACCACGGTCATCTAGACCGCAGCAAGTTCTGTGCCTACCACAAGAGTCCCGGCCACAACACTAGCCAATGCCGTGACCTCCTCAAACAACTCTGGCGACTGTTTGAGGAAGGCAAACTGGACAACTTGGTCACCAAGCCAGAACCACAGACAGAGAAGACCGGGGGGCGCGAGCGCCGACAAAATGATGGGATCCCTCCCAATCCGGTCGCCAGGATCGAGCATAACGAGCCGGAGTATTCCGACGAATCAATTCCCCCGATCAACCCTGGCGGTCGGATCAATATGCTTCAGGCTTGAGGTGGGAACCTCGGGGGCCTTTCCCCGGTTTCCACCATGTCGAACAGGAAGCGGAAGGCCGAACTGAGGACGCTCGCCGGGTTCCATATCGTGGTCCCCCCATAACCGACCATCTCCAAAGACGCGCTCATCACTTTCTCCAACAAAGATAGGGAGGGAGTGCGATGCCCCAAAGAGGATGCATTGGTGATCTCCGCGTGTATCCTTGGGATAATGGTCGATCGCGTGCTGGTTGACAATGGGAGCTTCTACAATATAATATTCAAATCCGCTCTTGACCAGCTCGGCAATCTGACCAAGTTCGTTAAGCCGTTCGACACCGTGCTTCAAGGTTTCGGCGACAGCACAGTCTAAGCCTACGGAAGGATCAAGCTCTCTGTCGAGCTAATATGCTTTTATGATCCCAAGGTTAGGATTACTAGGAACCTAAATTTTGCAATCATAGATAGGCCCAGCATCTATAAGGGGTTCCTAGGTCGTCCATTTCTAGAGACCTTTGAGGCGGTCGCCTCATCTTTCTTTTACTGTATCAAATTCCCCACTGCCGATGGGACAGTCGGTACTGTAAAAGGAGATCAGCTAATGGCAAAGAAATGCTTGAATTACTCCTATGTCGTAACTTCTTTCAATACTTCCCATGCTATGTATAACATTGAAACGATCGACAATCAACCCATGGAGATCGACGGGCCAAGCACATCGTACCAACCCGACTCGGAGGACGCCATCTCACATCGATTAACGGACGACATCGAGCCGAGGATCGGTTTCGAGCCAAATCTCGACATCGATCCAAGGGTCGAGTCCGGAAATTGTTACAAACGAGAGGCGACCGTCCCTGTTGAAGAGTTGGAGAGTATAACGATAGATCCGGCTCGCCCGGAGCGGGAAGTACAGATCCATGCAAGCATAGATCGCGAATTAAAAGAGGATCTGATCAATTTACTACGTAAGAACATCGGAGTCTTTGCCTGGTCGCATCAAGATATGGTGGGCATAAGTCCTGAACACGCTTGCCACTATCTAAAGATCGACCCGGCAAGGAAGCCTGTTCACCAGAAACGTAGGAAATTCGGTCTTGAGAAGTACGCAGCGCTTGACATAGAGGTCAAAAAGCTACTCAACAACAAACTAATCGGAGTAGCTACAGACGAACCACAGTGGGTCGCCAACGCGGTGCTCGTCAAAAAACCAAACGGCTCCTGGAGGTTATGCATCGACTTCACCGACCTCAACGCGGCATGTCCAAAAGATCACTTTCTAATGCCTCATATTGATCACTTGGTCGATAGTACCGCAGGCTGCGAAATGATGTCGTTCATGGATGCCTTCGCCGGATACCATCAAATCCCAATGGCGGAGAAAGACATAAAGCACACATCTTTCCACATGGAAAAGGACATATACTTTTGGGTCCGAATGCCGTTCGGCTTGAAGAATGCGGGGGCAACCTACCAGCGTCTAGTCAACGGAATGTTCGCCAATCAGATCGGAAACACCATGGAGGTCTACATTGACGACAGCGTGGTCAAAAGCCTCAAGAAGGAAGGCCACCTCAATGACCTCTCCGAGACGTTCGCCATCCCCGAGAAGTTCAACATGAAACTGAACCCCAAGAAATGCAACTTTGGGGTGGGCTCCGGAAAATTCCTGGGGCACATCGTGAGCCAAAGAGGGATCGAGGCGAACCCCACCAAGATTCAGGCGATCCTCGACATGCAGGAGCCACGGAATATCAAGCAAGTGCAATGACTCACAGGTTGTCTAACCGCCCTCAACCGTTTCATATCTCGGCTCGACGATAAAAGCAAGCCTTTCTTCGTGACCATAAAGAACAAAAAGTTCGCATGGACGAAGGAGAGTCAAGTAGCATTCGCCAAAATCAAGGAATATCTATCTAACCCCCAGATCCTGGCAAAGCCGATCCAAAGTGAGAAATTATTCCTTTACCTAGCAGCCTCGGAGGTCGCACTGAGTGCCGTTTTGGTGCGAGCGGAGGGACAAGACCACTTGCCGATCTACTACGTTAGTCAAGCGCTCCACGACGCAGAAACACGTTATACACCTCTGGAGAAGATTGCATACGCTCTTGTCATGAGTGTTCGCAAGCTAAGGGCCTACTTCTTCGAACATCAAGTGGAGGTTCTGACAACTCTCCCTCTAAGGCAAGTTCTACATCGACTGGACACCAACTGGAGACTCCTAAAGTGGTCACTGGAGATTTCCCAATACGGTATCACATACGCTCCTCGCACGGCGATCAAAGGCCAGGCTCTGGTAGACTTCGTGGTGGAATTAACATTCCCTCACAGTCCGACACAGGTCGGTCGCCCTGCCTGGAAGTTGTATGTGGATGGCTCGGCGACCAACTCGCGAGCAGGGGCAGGGATCGTCCTCATTAGCCCCAATGGACAAAGTTTCACAAATGCCGTGCATTTCGGATTTCGTGCGACCAACAATGAAGCCGAATACGAAGCCTTGGTAGGAGGGCTCGATCTAGCCCTCGCCCTAGATGTTCGTCGCCTCCATATCTTCATGGACTCCCTCTTGGTCGTGAATCAAGTCAAGGGAGAATATGAGGCGCGCGGCGAATAGATGGTCAAATACCAAGAATTGGTCGCCGAAATGTGCAAAGAATTTGAGGAAGTGCTAATCGAACAAGTCCCGAGAGAGCACAACTCCCAGGCCGATGCCCTATCAAAGCTAGCGTCGTCAGATGGGGCAGCCGATTTCTCTAATATCCAAATTACAAAATCAGCAAGTCCGGTGATCGACAGAAACCAGATTACCACAGTTGCCGTTGCCGAGGAGAACTGGATGACTTCGTTCATCAAATACTTAAAGGACGGAACGATTCCTGACGACCGTATCAAAGCTCGCCAACTCCAGCTCCGTGCGACCAGATACACCCTATTGGACGACCGGCTTTACAAGCGGGCTTTCAGCCTTCCCCTCCTTATAGGTCCCTTGCCGACGGCGCCAGGGGGCTGTAAGTTTGCCATCGTAGGGGTCGACTACTTCACCAAATGGGCTGAGGCCGAACCGCTCAACAAGATCGGCCAAGAGCAGGTAATCAAGTTCATCTGGAAAAACATCATATGCCGATTCGGACTGCCCCAGGCCATCATCTCCGACAACGAAAAGCAGTTCGACGGTCTGGAAGTCATGCAATTCTGTGAGAAGTGGGGAATCAAGAAGTTGTTCTCGGCTCCCTACCACCCTCAAACGAACGGGAAAGTAGAAGCCGTAAACAAAATCCTCAAACACACGATTAAAGCACAACTCGAATCCAGGCAAGGACGATGGGCGAGCGAGCTCCCAGACATTTTGTGGTCTTATCGAACGACGACCAAAAATTCAACCGGCGAAACCCCATTCGCCCTCGCCTTCGGAATAGAAGCGGTGATCCCCTCAGAGATCGCCATCCTCAGCCATCGAACCGAACAAGAGATGACGACAGACAATGATGTGGCCCGGCGGATCGACCTTGACATGCTCGAAGAACGACGACTGGCCTCATAAATGAAGAACACAATCCACAAAAGGAGATCTGAGAAGTTCTTCAATTCGAAGGTCAAGGAAAGACGTTTTCAAGTGGGCGATCTCGTCCTCAAAAAGATCCAGACCCACACAGGTGTCTTTGGTCCGAACTAGGAAGGCCCCTTCAGGATATCTAAATGGCTAACTAAGGGAGCCTACGAACTTGAACACCCTGACGGTACTCCGGACCAATATCCCTGGAACGCCGTACATCTGAAGAAATAGTACCAGTGAAAACTTTGTATTCAGTTTCAACTACCCAATGTACAAAGAATATTATGAGATTTCTTCCTATCCCATCTATTCTAGCGATCGCCCCACCAGGCATATCGTATACCGTCGAGGATCATCGTTCAAACATGGCGATCCGAGGTAGAAACAATGCAGCCATGGCCCTAGAGGTCGATGGAACCGACAACTTCGCCCATTCAAGGTTTCTTTAGGCTGAGATCGCCCGCCCTTCGTTTAAATACGAGGCCGGCGTAGCCAAAGGACCCTCCAAACAAATCTGCGGACACGTTCGCATGCCCTCAAGGTACATCATCTAACATGATGTACCCGGACAAGGCGGCGCGTCCCTACCCCATCACAACATATACCGTCGAGGGTCGCCATCTAACATGCCGACCCGAGGTAGAAAAGTGCTAACAAAGCCGCGGACGTGGAGTCGAATAAACCGACGACGCCCCGTGCAAGGACTCCTCCAGACTAAGACTGCCCACCTTTCGATTAAATACAAGGCGGGCGCAGCCTAACGGAGGACCCTCACAATAAAGTGAGTCGCGGGAATATCCCTTGCACACAAAGACACGGTTGTGGAGGTCGGTCCATCGAACTCTGCGACCGTGCACGGTTCCTCAAAATCGGCAAAACTGAAGATAGCTCACCAGATATACTATTTTTGTTCCCTAACTTACGATAAGTAAACAAAAACAAGGGGGCAAAGGAGGGGGGATAATCCTAAATGCGATCGGAAAGAAGGAACCATACCCGATCGGCTTCGTTCAAGCACACGCAGGATGATCGGAATTGTTCAACAATATTTACAAGTAAGAATTTCCAAACATGTCAATACATTCAACATTCAAACAATCGGTCGGGTGAACAAGACATCGAAAGCAATCATACATGCACTTGAAAAAATTCGCATGCAAACATTCAAAGGCGATCGTACATAAAAAAGAAACAGGTGCGAAAAAAGGAGTATTTTATTCCTTATCAAGGAGCTCGTACAATACAAAGCCCGAAGGCAATACAAAGAAAAAGCAAAAAGTTACAAGCGAAGGAAGACAAAGAAATCAGTCGGGGTCCCTCCGACTGGTCTTCGCCCCCAGGTGGCAGATCGGCACGCGCTCCCCCATCGGCCTCAGGATAAATGACTTTATCCGGAAAAGGATACCAACTCAAGTCGATCCCCAAGTCGACGAGGTCAAGGATCGGCAGGGAAAACTCCGGATGCAAAGGGTGCTCGAGTGCATAGGCCTTGAAGCTCTCCATCATAGGACCGATCTCGATCCCTACCTTTTTGGCGGCTCGGACAGCGTCGGCGTAGGCCACATAATAGGCGAACTCGCCGATGAGTGCCACATTGAGGTAGGGATCGGTCTCGATCGCCTTTAGCTGCCCTCTCAAGTCCGTGGTCGTTTTCTCAGTTTCCGCCAGCTCGACCACCTTGGCGGCCATTTCTCCCTTAGCCTTCTCAAGCTCTCCCTTTGCCTTCTCCAGCTCGCTGTTGAGCCGATCCACCGTCGCCTTCAGCCCGGTCGCCTCCTCCTGCGAGGCCACATGCATCCGGCGAGCTTCCTTCTCCTGGTCACGGAACCGATCGGCCACTTCCTTGGAGCGGCTCAGCTCCTGCTTCATCCGGTCGATATCCTGCTTAGCTCGTTTGGCCGTCTCTAAGTGCTCCTTCTCCATAGCCTGGATCCGGTTAGCAAAATCGATGTTTTTATTCCGAGCGGCCTCAAGGTCTTGATGGAGGCGAGCATTAGAGGGTCTCCCATCATAATCCTTGGCAGCTTGGACGGCCATCTTCGCCGTCTGGAGAGCCAGGGCAATGGTCGCCTGCAGGGCATCTCCAGACCGCCGAGGAGCGATCGCATCGAGATCGGTCGTCCAAGCCTTAGGCAGAGAGGCGATGGCCTGGGAGACATAGGTAGGGACATCAAGGGACTTCTGCAGAGGCTTGCTCGCTAGGAAGTCCAGCACCATCGGCGATACGTCCGGATCAGCAAGACGGACCCTGCAGCACAAACAAAAAGAAAATAAAGGAGTTAGTATACACCTTACTTAAATGGCCTAAGTCGGAAAGATCAATCCGGTCTTACCTGTTGACCAACTCGGGGTCGCGGCCAAAATAGGGCTTGCCCCGAGAAGTTTCGGCTTCGGCGATCGCCGCATTTTTCAAGAAGCCGGCCGAGGACCTGGAGCCAGACGTCGAGGACCTGGAGCCAGACGCCGAGAGCCTAGCACCAGACCTCTCCACCATCGGAACGGCAGAGATGGGGGGAGCGGCGACCGGAGGATCCAAGATAGTTAAGTCCACCTCAGCTGTCGGCAGGGACCCCTCCAGCCTCCGCCTCTTGCGGTTGCGCTGGAGTTGTTCCTCCTCCTGAATTGCCGGCTCGGCGACCGGCACCACAGCGGGCCTCACCGCAGGAGCGGGGCGAGACGTCGTCGCAGCAACGTGACCCGTCTTCTTTCCCAGGTGAAGATGGCCGATGAGACCAGGGTTAGACATGGCGATCTCTTGTGGTGGATCGGCGTAGCGAGGAAAATGAATCTTTGCCAAAGAACAAACTCAAACAAGTTAGACACCTACTTAGACATTGCGACCTCTTAGAGACGATTGTCACGCAGGAAAGAGTAAATAAAAAGTCATACCAGGGGCCTTCAAATGGCGAGGGTAGTGAAACAGTCGAGCTCCCAACCGGTGAAGTTCGTGGCTGACTGAGTGAACGTCTATGTAGGAATCCGGCAATGCGCGAATCCGCTCCCAGACGATCAAGAAATCGAAGGGGAGATCGCTGATTGATGGAACAGGGAATCCTGCAAAAAGAGAAACAAATTAGATCAGTTCAAGGAGTATCCAAATAAAGGGAGAGTTAAAACCCTTACTCGGATTCCTCTCCCGAAAATTGGTGGGGATATCCAACTCTTCCTTCGTATTATCGCCCGATGCCGACCTCCATGCACCGCCGACCCAGCACCACTTTACCAGGTCGCCCCGAGCCTTGTTCGGCACCCCAAGGATGACCCTACCCAGGCGACCTTGGATATGGTAGCCGCTGATCAATCCCTTCTGCACAGTCAGCTTAAAAAGATAATTCATCTCCAGCGCAGAAGGCAAACGAAACAGCCTGTGACTGCTGAACAACGTCAATGTACTAATAATCTGCAGCCAGGCGTTCGACGTCAACTGGAGAGGCGCCAGATTCCAGGCGACCAGCAGATACGAGATGGCGAACGGCAAGGGAAACCACAGTCCGGCCGCCAGGGTTATTTCATTAATGGTGACCATACCCTCGGGAGGCTGATCGGCGCGTTCATTCTCGGAGGGCACGTGCAGTGAAACATCAGAAGGAATATGATATTTGGCCCTCCAACGACTCAAGTCCTTCTTGGTTGCCGAACTACGGATCTGACCAAGAGTCCACTGAGACGGGTCGGCGGCCCGAAACACCGTCCGCTTCACATGTTCGTAGGGATGAGCGGCGGAGTAAGCTTCGAAATCAAATTCTGGACAGGGCCCGGCAATCCCCTCCATAAGCTTAGCGAAAGCCATATAGGCAGGGCCAAACACGCTATCCTTTTCCCAAGACAACCGCACCAGTTCATCTTTATCCACCGGCGAACCCCCTTGCTCCGCCGTTGCCGCAGATCTCGCCACTTCGGCCTCGTTGGAGAGCTCCTCAAGTTCTGCGGGTGCAATTCCCGCACGAATAGCCTCAACGGCCGTTTCCGTATGGAGTCCCACGGTAATTTCCTCCCGGTCCGGCGAAGCCGCAGCGGCGGAGGTGCTTCCGGTCTCGAAGGTCTTAGATCCTCCAGACATGTTATAAAAAGTAAAAGGGGAGAGAAGATTTATGTTCTTACCTAAAAGGAAGGACGGTCGGCACAAAGATCGTCAGAAAAATTCTGCAGAGTCTCGGCTAAGAAAACAAGGATGCATGGAGAGGAGAAATGAAGTAGCCCTAACCCCTTTTATAGGTGGGAGCAGGGGTCTCTATGTAAATAGGCGAAACCCCGAGGGCTGGAGTGCAACCGTCGGAGGGGGACACATTAAATGCAGCCCTCGAATCCCGCGTACACGTCTTTTCGAGGGCACGCCAGGCGACAAGTCTGACAAACTATCGGACTCCCCCAATAGCAGCGCGACGCGTGTCCTTGCAACGTTTCGAGAGCCCACCTTCATTTCCCGCTGATTCCAGCGCAAAAGGAGATCGTCCAAATTTGAAATCAGATCGTCTGATCATCTAAACACTGGCGATCGCCAACAGTGCCACCTCACCCCGTGTTTTCAACATCGAAGCGAGCTAGGGGGCAATTGTTGTGCGGCGATTAATATGCCTCGATGGCGATCGGCATGATGATCTAAGAGCCAACCATAGAAGACATACTCTGGGCAGACACCCAGCAGTCGGCACCCACGGCGATCGTCTTTTGGTATCTGGCGATCGTCTATGATGCCCAACCAGAGATGATCGTCTCGTGCCACGTATGAATCCAACATCCGTCAAAGTCGTCGAAGACCGAATCTTGGACGGTGACCCACGTGCAGATCCAAAAAAGGCGCCGACAGATAAGACCTTTGACCCCAGCCTGTCACCTACCTCACCTACCGACAGGGCCGCCGAAAGGTACAAAGTGGGTCCTCCCCGGACAGCGACTCAGGACGTGTGCAGGCTTCCCAATCACACAGCTGGCCGCCAGCAGCAGCCCCAGACTTTAAGGGAACAGCCCCACGTAACGGGACGATCGGCCATCTTATTATAATATAGAAAACGGCGGTTGCCCGCGATCGCCGGAAAGGTCCCAGCAACCTTGTCTCCTATAAATAGGAGGCTCATAACACGGCAGCAATAGGAAGAGAATCATCGTGAATACAGTGCAAAACATACCAAGAGAGATACATTCTCATACAACTGAACATCAATAGCAAGAACTCACAGATCTTCATATCTGGTTCTTCCGGCAATCTACACACTCTACAGCTTAGATAACTATAAGTCTTTACACTCATTGTAATAGATTCTAACATTAATATTTGTACTCAACAGTATACTTATTAATAACATCTCGCGAGAGCATTCAATCCCGGGACTAACAACCCCGGCAAATCTTGTGTTATTTATTTTCTCACAGAAGTGTTCTCGCATTTGTTTGTTACTCGATCATTCCAGCAATACTATCTCCGGATAATATTTTGGGTAGCAACACCCATGTCTCGACCATCATGTCGTCACGGCATAGGATAAAGTAGTAGTATATAAGCAAATTGGCAACCTTCACATAATCTTTTATGTCTCTACCAAAATCTCGAGCATTGAACTGTAATATCCGACTGTAATTCTTCATTTTTTTTCTGTCGTTGTATTACTCGGATAATTTGAATGTCGTGGATCATTACATTTAGGATTATGACTATAATGTTGAGATTTTATAGATTTGAGTTACTTATCGTTGTTATTTCACTTCATGCTTGATGATTCAATGTTAATGGGAGAGTTGTATTTTTGGCCTATTCTGGTGATGTAGCGTACGCTACATACTTTGGTTAACGTACGTTAAGCTCGTGCCTTAACGTACGTAAATTGTTATCCATTGCGTACGTTACAGAGGGAATCAGACATCAGTTGACTTTCGCACGTGAACCTGTTGCCATGCATGTGTAGGGTGTGGGCTGTCAGCTCGGTCGGAGTCAACTATATTTAGCGTACGTAATGCCTTTTTACCTAGCGTACGCTAATGGCCTGTGTAGTCAAGACAGTAGCCCCCTTAAACTGATTACGTACGTAAGACCCACTTGTTAGCGTACGTAACAAAGTTAACGTACGCTAAATTTATGCGATAGCGTACGTTAAGACTGTACAGTCTATTTAAAGACATAGCCTATTTTTCATTTCTTTACAACTTCAACCCGATTTTCTCTCCGTTTATTCCCTCTCCTGCCTCCCAAGACTGATATTAACCTTCTCCAACTTGCCTTGAGCCTTGTAACTTGGAGTGGAGCTCATTGATTTGAAGTTTAGAAGGTGTTCTTGAGCTTGAAGTGTGTTTCTTGTAGTGTTGAGGGTTGTTCTTCGTTTCTGGAGGTATGTATACGTTTATCCTCTGTATTTTTTCATATGTTGATGTTTAGTAATGTAGAATACTTCACCTAGAGTTAAATTCATCAAGTATATCATGGTTATAATTAAACTTTTAACACTTATTGATGAATATGATAAATGAGGGTTTGAGATGGATGTGTTCTTGATGATATAGTGATAGTAACCATGTTTACAATTATCATGCTCACCTTGCTGGACGAATTCATCTCAGTAGAACCTTGATGATTAGTTAGCTTTATCATAGTTAGACTTAACCAATAGAATTGATATTATAAAGTGTTTAAACACCATTTTAAGTATTTAATTACCTTGGTAAGAACTTGATAGTGTTGAAGATAAGATTAGATGATCTTGTTCAGAAATCTTAGAAGTTTTAACAACCATTATGGTTCAACTTCACAAACCTTTGAAGAATGATGAATATATTGATAATACAACAAATAACTTTTCATTAATCTAATGTGTTGATAACTTAGAATGTGTTTGATCATCATGATAAAATAGATGGTGTTCTTAAGAAGGTGATGTTGTTTATGATGATAATGTCATAGTAGATTGAATATCGAATTCGTTACGATTATCCTTGTATAATAGTAGATGTTTTAGAACATAAGAAATTGATTAAACCGATTTTATTGGTGAATTGAAGATGTTTTGTTCATAGAATGCGAAGAGTATTAAAAGACATTTTGGTATGGTAATCCGATTATGGAAGATGAATTAGATGTATTGAAACCTTTCATTAATTGTTAAGGTGTTCATTATGATGGAATGAATTATTAGAGTAGGTTGAGGGCGTCGTTTCCTACGAATTGATATTAATATTATGTGAATATGTTATTGAATGAATTACGTTTCATTCAAGGTTGCTTGTTCGATTGAGTGTTTAACCGAGGATATCGTCCGTTTGATCATTTGGAGAAGGACTATATTTCGCTTACGGAATTGAGGCAAGTTATCTTGCTTGGTTATAATGATGATTAGATTCTTGTGATGTTTATACGTTTCATGTATATGAAATGTTTATGAAATTGTGACTCGTGATTTGATATTGTCCTTGACGTTGTTCCATTTTTCATCATGGGATTGCATTCCCAAGTACGTCACTTTGAATCGTTGATTCGTTGGTCCTCGTTGTCACTTCGATGAGTTTTCTTGATGCTTAATCGGATATGGGATTTGTTGAAATTCGTTGTCATGTTGTATCGTGACATATCTGGAATCATATCTGCATGCTGATTGGTTATTGTGTAGGATTTTTTGCCGGGCACTTATGTAGTCATACGTGGTTGTTTTCCATATTGGACTGTGCACACGAAACGTAGTTCGTGAGGCTAATTAGGTACATTGTCACACGTATATTCTGGATTCCGTATACGGGGTGGACATGTACACGGACATATTTCCGGATCGGGTGTACTGTGATGTCCATCTTGAGCTATATTATTTAATCATTCATAGTCCATGTATGTTTGGATATGTTCGACAGTTTGTGACTGATTGTTCATACGCCCGAGGGGTATGTTCAATAGTCGGGATGTTTTCTTTGAGATCCAATATATATGTGAATTGTATAATGTCGGGAGAATCAATTATCATGGATATCTGACCCTGTGTTTTGGGCAAAATACTTGTGTTTTATTTTAAGTCGAGGCAAAGCCAAGGCACGGGAAGAACACGGTGATGACGAAGGGTTCGAAGGATACTAGTTCGGGAGGCCCCAAATCTTGTTGTCCGGTTATGTTTCAAACCGTGTAATACTACTTTATTCCGCTATCTTTAAACTATTTTCCGTTTGTATTAATATTTGAAGTATATTCCATCTCCATATGGTTTATACTTGTATTTCGGATCCTGTGTATCATAAGGCCGTTGGCCATACTATTAATAAACTCCTAATCGGAGTAGTGACTATTTATTGTGGTTCGGTATCACAAGTAATACGTTTTTAATCTGTTTTGATATCGCCTGGTTGGTCCCAGTGTGGGGTCCACGGCACTGTAATAGCAGCCCTTTTGGGGTGTTACATGAACCTCTTCCGCAGAACACTAACCTTAATATTTTTGCCATGGAGTATTCTGTGGAAAATACTGTCATACCGAAGGAGATGGTCGTCCTGTGGATGGAAGGTAGAGTTTCCAAAGTGCAGTCCAGTGATCATGGCAAAATCACGGGCCGTAAAACGAATGGTCCTCCCGCAAACCTAGAACCACGACTCATCCAGTGGGATTTGATCACCCTCCAACTGACGGGTAATCAAGTGATGTAGGGCAGTATTTGTACTCCCATTTCTCCTAACTTTAATCAAACGTCCCAGGACCCCCTCGATCAAGCTCTCGATAGCTCGATCACCAACTGCAGAATTGCAGCCCATACTTCTTAGTGTCTCAATAGTCTCTTTAAATACCACCTCCCATATGTAAAGATTCACTTGTCGTGTAACAAAGCGCAGTGTAGGTCTCTTCCATACGCAACGAGTCTGCAATATAGACATACAAATCATAAGAATATGATAGAATGCATAAGAGAATGAAAAAAAATGACACTGCTTGCACACGATGGCCTGCACATGATAGATGCCCGTCGTGTGAAAACCATCGTGTGCAACACGACGGCTCACACGACGGGCATCGATCGTGTGCATGACATCGTGTGCAAGGCAGAAGCCTTTGGTCTTCTTGCCCATGACGGCTCACACGATCGAAGATCGTCATGTGTAAACTATCGTGCCTACGAAAGACCATCGTACACACGATGGTATCATCTTCTTCAGCACCATCGTGAGACGATGAACAACCATCGTGGCACAATCGTGTGTGAATAAAAATATATTAACCGGCTCATTGACAAATTCCTCTTCAGATGGAGTGTCACTAGCGTGTGAGAAACTTCTGGCGTCTTCAGATTCTCTGTCGTAGTCGGAATTCGACATTTTCTGGCCGGAGAAAGGGTTTCACGACGGGGGTTTTTCGATTTCACGAGAGATACAGCGAGAGAGTTTTTTTTGTAAAAGAGATTGTTGTTTGCTTTCAATAATTTTCTATTTTTTATGTTTTTTACTCTCTCCGTCTCACCCATCTTGAGCATTTGCTTTTCGGCATGGAATTTAAGAAAAGCTGAAAAGTAGTGTGTAAAGTAATGGTATGAATATATATTATTTAAAGCTATGAGGGATAAAGGTGTCTTAAAAAGGAAATGACCAAGATCGTTAGGACGACCCAAAAAAGAATATGAACCAAGATCGTTGGGAGGGAGGGGGTATCTTTTAGTGGTAGACTTTAAGAGTAATAATGTCTTTTAACACATTTTGGTATTAAAAACTTATAGTGTTATGAATGAAGATATATAACTTGTTAGTTTTATGCTCTGTACTAAAAAAACGGAGATCCCATAAAAATAAGTCCATATTGGTTTTCCATTAAGGAGGATTCATTTCTTATCCCCATTTTATTAAAATAATATCTGTTAGGTTTCTCTCTCGTTGCCAAATATGCAATTTGAAGGATTGATTATATATTTTATTATTATATTTAAAATTTGACTAAAAATGTTTACATTTAAATATTTCATAAGATTATATTGATAAATTACTAACTTAAATAAATACTTAGGACTGATTTGAAGGACTTAATTAAATATCATAGTTAATTATTTAATGAAAATTATTTATTTACTAAAAATTTATTTTATTTCATTTGGTATAATAACGAATTATTTTGTAGGTGTTCATTACGATAACTAAATTAAAATTGATTTGTTGTTTAGGCTACATATAAATGAGTTAATTAAAAATCACAATTCCAGAACAATTTTACTTATTCTGAGAGTTGCATTAATTTGATTAAACTAAGAATTGAATTATAGATTCAAAATATTAATTATATCAACTTGATCTAACTTATTTAATTAATCTTCATAAATAATTAGTTAATAACATATAAATTGTCTAGTTAATAACTTCATAAATAATTAGTTAATAACATATAAATTGTCTAGTTCATAAATCAAATTTGATATCTAATATCCAATATTAGTGAAGAGATATTAAATACACATTTTTATATCAAATATAATTGTGCATGAACCCATAGGTCTGTCTCATCAGGCAATGGGAGGAACCAAGAAGTGCGGGTAACACTTAGCCAGCCTAGTGGCCTACACCGCAACCAACTGAGAACAATTGATAGAATCATTCTAAAACAATTCTGTCGTGAACATTGTATAGTATAAACCCTTCAATCATATGTCCCGATCAAGTACTAAGGTCATGGTAATATCAAACGCTATTTTGACTTGACTCTATGCATTTGTTACTACAAATCGAGATCACCTCGAGCTCGCATGTATCAAATACAACTAGTTCTAAATGCTTTGGCTAAAGACTTATGAAAGACTTAAGATCTCATCAACCTTATATGACATTTACCTAATCACTTATAGGAGAAAGAATCATATCTAGGTATTCAGTAGAGACTGCTACTTGCCCCTTAAGTTGCACTTCAAGATTGACCCCACCAATCGGTGATTGGATCGAACTACTCTAATGACTAACTTAATGTACAAACACATCTCCTACTGAAACCTCGAGCAAAAGGTTTGCGCACAAACTTTCGATTCAGTTATTGATAATCCCAAAGTGAAATCCATGTGATCGAATCGAGGTTAGTCGAGTCCGAGTATACTAATCTCATTACCATACCTATAGTGAACACAGGCACTCTATATCACTAGTACAAAAATGACCAATGATCGCACCAAAAAACTGTGACCATATGCCTATAGCCACACTTTTTTTTCAACTAAAGTGTCACCGAAGTTCGTGTCATTTTTGGTATCTTATGGCTAGTTTAAAATTAAGTAGTTGTATCATATGAAAAAATGTGACCGTAGCATGAAAGTGTGGCTATTGGGTAGGGATTTTTGTGGTTGTAATCAATCATTTTCTCCAATAGTGTGGTCGTAAACCCTTTCTGGACACATATTTTTGATATTTTAGTGACTATCTTTCACCGAATGACCACATGAATTTTTTTTTACTGTGGTGTTTTGCTAATACTCTGTCACACAAAAAATGATTATTATGACTATTGGCTAATTTTTAGAGACACACAATTAAGTGAAGCATGACCATGTTCACCGAATAGCCACATGAATCTTTTTCATTATGGCATTTTGCTAATAATTTATCACAAAAAAAAAAAAAAATATTATGACCATTGTCTATCGTTTAGACACACAATTAAGCTAAGCATGACCAAAAGTATTTTAAGGACAACTTTATTTTAACTGTGGTTATCATATAACTTACAGCCCCATACGTATTGTTTATCATGACCGTTGCTATTAGTCAGACATATCAAGAAGTTGTAAGTGTGACTAATTTATATATTTTTAACATAGAAATCAATTATAAAATGACTGTAATTGATTTATAGACACAAAAGTGTCTTTAACTGTGGCTAATATTAACCTTATGACTACAACAATTTGCTTTCAGTGTGACCTATTTTATCATTTAGACACTCAAAAATTGCGGAGAGTGACTATTGTTTGTATTATAGTCACAGATACGTACTTAAAAGCATTGTTGTAAATCTTTTGTAGTCACAACTCTGCAGCTCATTAGTCATAGAGCCCATCATGAAGCCACGGACTCTCACATCATCTTTGACCCACTTCTCATGGGTTTCAACCTCTTCTTGATTAGCCCTGGTCCGAGTAGGAGCTGGTGGGATATCCGCCTCCAAGACGTATCCCAGCGATTCCATATTGAGAACTGTCCTCATATTTCAGAGCCAGCCGACAAAGTTTGGTCCGGTTAGGTTATTCTTTTCAAGAAGTCTTGCAAGTAGATTCATTGTCATATTTGAGATAAAATTCTGCAGAAAGTAAATCAGATTTAATTAGTGTTATGTGAATTATGATCCGGGTAGAATAAGAACTTTTCTATTCATGACTCGTCTCCCACTAGTTTTATCCGAAAAACACACTCCCGTGTGAAAAACTGGAAGTCATCATGAGATCGACTTCTTAGTGGTGATCAAGTTCTTTATGAAATTAATAGAGCGCAACCCATACAGTTTCTGGTCTATTAGCTTTACAAAGTGGTGTCCAACACCAACCCATCTAATGGATGATTTGATCTTTCTTTTACCCCTAGTTCACTTGCCCTCAACCCATACGATTTCTATGGCTCGCTGAACTATCTAAGTTTAAACCATCAACCCCTATCAGTCTGAAAATTGAATCTTACCCGACAACTCATATAGTTTCTAGGGGTTCGATTTGTCACAACTGAAGGCATCTAATGTACTCTAGGAATTTATCGACCTTCCCCAAAATACTAACCCTACATACTCGGAAGCATGTCATTTCAGTTTAGGTTTCAATATTCCAAGAGTTTGATGGAGGATATGATATTTGCACCCTTTCCAACTTAGTGTTTGTTAAGTGGGAGTATTTCGCGATTAGTGTTACTCTTTGTACATTAATAAATTTATCGTGATTTGATATTCATACAATATGAATAAAGTAAATAACAATATAGTTGCTACCAACATGTAGTTCATGGACCTTTCCTAAATATTGGGCCAAGCGAATGACCCAATCAAAACAAGGAAATAAAATAAATCTTGAATCGCCTTCTTCATGATGGATCGTCTTGGCCACCGTCTTGGAAAATACTATCTATCACATTTGAATAATTTGCAACCTATACAAATATTCTAGTAAATAAATAAATAGGCTCAAAACCGGCCTTTAAACCACATCGAATAATTCAAAACTAAGTCCATGAACTACATCCTCATCACATAAATATATCAGGAACACAACAAGTAATGGTTTGAATTAATCCAATTAATTCAACAATAATCGACAATTTAATTTCATCCATAGTAAACCCTTAAAATATTTTCTTTAAATTTTCTCATCATCAAAAAATCCAAATTTAATGATTTAATCTAATTAAACATTATTTAATATTGGGAAAATATATTTTCGAAGATATACTAAAAAACGAGACCCGGTGCCCGACACTGAGGCGCCAGCAAAGACTAGAGTGCTGCACAAGACTACGGACATCATTTGATACACCTCAGGTTTGATGCTCGGCCATTATCGGCACTACCCGGACATTAGGTGAGACATCAGGTGAGGTATGATGCTCGGCCATGCTCGGCACTATCCGGTAGCAGGTGAGACATCAGGTGAGGTCTGTCCACTGCAGACGAGGTCTGACTGTTTGACCACTGCAGACGAGCTATGACTGTCTGACCACTGCAGATAAGGTTTTCGGGCAGCTGAGTGCCGTTTCGCCCAACGAATGCACTCGACTCGTTTTCGGGCAGATTCTAAAATCTTATGATTTTTTACTTTCATATTGTTAATAAAAATCATTTTTCCAAGAAAAATTTGACTTATATCATAATATAAGATTACGAAAAATATTACTATGATGAAAAATTAAATATTTACGATTATAATATGATTCCAAATTATAAAATTATCATCAAGCATGCATTTAAAATGCAAAAATTATCGTCTATACGATCGCATTGACCTTGCTCCGATACCACTGTTGGAGTTTAGGCCATAAATCGAATATGCAGCGGAAATAAAATCGCACAAACCATGCTCATCCGAACTCCTAAAGAGGATCGATCAAGGATCGTGTAAACGAATAAATAAAAGAATCAAAATCATACCCTCGTAGTCCCGACTTCTATATGTTGATGATGACAAGCACGAATACAATCCGTGAAGCTTTTGAAAATCCCAATGTCGAAAGTTCTGAATGTCTCTACGAAAAACGCGTCGGATAAATGTCTGAAATAAACTTCTTCTTTTTGTTCTCCAAGAACACGGCTATAAGAAGATATGGAGTATGCCTTGTTTTTTTTCTCAAAACCCAGAAGTGAATAACTAAGTAAAAAGATTTTTCTCTCTTCTCTATTCTCCCACGTAAGGTTCTTTCTTCTTGTCTTTTCAAAGTGAGGTGGTTAGATATATTATCACATGCCCACTTGCAAAACAAAGTCTTCCTAATATAGTATTCCTTCACATGCAGGTTAACAACAACCAATGACATGTGAGTTGAACTATATAAATGGTCTAACTATTTAGTCCGTATTCTGGACCCCATGTATCTAATCTGATAGATAAACCTTGGTTCGTCATTTTGTATTTAAATTAATTAATTATATGAAATACAATATAATTAATTTTTCCAAGAAATAATTATATTTGAATTAAATTAATTACCCAGTAATTATTTAATTCATTTGACCAATTTAATTTATCCATTAACTTAAATATAATTAGACATTCAATGTTCAATATTTGTTAAGAGAGAATAGACATAATTTAATCTATCATTAATCTTGTATGCGTGACTCTGTAGGTTCGTCTCAGTTAGCAATTATAGGATCCAAAGAGTGTGAGGAACACTTAGCCAGTACGTGGCTCGCACCGAAACCCATCTGAGAACGAATGATGGGAATCATTCCAAAACCTGTTATGAATACTGTATATGTAAAAACCCTTCAATCATATGTCTCGATCAAGCTTTAGGGTCATGGTTAAGTCAAACCCTATCTACAATCGACTATATGCATGTGTTAGTGCAAATCAAGACCACAGAACTCTCGTGTATCAAATACAACTAGTTCAATTGCTTTGGCCAAAGACTTTTGATCTCATTTGCCACTAACCGTATATGACATTATCCTGTTCACTTACAGGAGAAAGAACCCTTTCTTGGCATTCAGTAAAGACTGCTACTTGCCCATTAAGTTGCACTTAGAGGTTGATCCCTACCAACAGGTGAATGGATCGAACTACTCTAATGAGTAACTTAATGAAACAAGATGTGATACCCCGTAGCAAATAAATCGGGTGATTTTATATTTTGTGAACCGTCGCATAAATTCGGTTATCGTGTCGGAGTTGAAAATTATATCATCCCGTGTTGTTTAAAATAACAAACTTGAATTTTGTAATTGCGGAGTGGTACTATATATTGTATATATAATATTTTGTATGTCACCGCCGTGTGAATATTCATTGGGATGAGATAGAGATAATAATCCAGATAGTTAGAATGATATATATATATATGTATATATAAGGGATAAGGATAAGAAGAGGTATATATATATATATCAGGGATAAGAAGAGAAAGAGAAGAGATAAGAAAGGGAGGGCGGTGAACCCGCAAGAAGGAAGACGAAGGAAGAGAGAGAGAGAGAAAGAAGCGGGAGAATGGAAAAAAAAACCAAATGAAGAAACAGGAAGAAAGAAGAAAAAGAGAGAGAGAAGGAGCAGGAGTTCTCGGGCTCCGCCGCCAAGGAGATTTCTCCGGTAAAACTTCACAATCTATATATCGATTTGTTCGTATTGATGAGTAGATCGTGAATATATATTTAGATTTTCAAACCGACGTCGAATTTATCCGGACGGGGTAGAAAACGGTATTGCCGTCGACCTGCCCGTACGGACTCTCCGGTTGTCGGAACTTTGCAAACTTTATATCGTTGTGAAGCTTTCGTTGCAAGGGACTCATTTTTGTCCCTATTGCGAAGTTTCATAGATGTTTGGTGGGGGTGTGTGCGAGGTGCGTGTATGTGTGTTACTGTGTGTGTTACGTGTGTGTTATGCGTGTGTCGTTGTGCAGGTATGCGGGTGTTTGTGTGTACTGATGTGTGTGTGTGTTGGTGTGTGTGTGTGTTTGTATGTGAGTGTGTTTTTGTACGCGGGTGTGTGTGTTGTGTGTGGGTTTGTGTATTCAAGTTCGGGCCCGACGACTAGGGACGTCGGCGTATTTTTACGTGTAAAAATAGCGTTAGTCGATGTTAAAGAAGTTCGCGATGAGTTTATGATAGACGGGAGAAGTTTAAACGAGGATTAGAGGGTCGTAGAAAGTTTTGGGGTGGAAATCATAAATTTTGAAAACCCAGGCTATGCTATTTGAGAATTAGAAATAAAGTTGGACTTGATTGAAGTTTTCTAAATCTTCAATTTGACCCAATGCTTTAATATTTTTCTTTAAAATTGTATAACCTTCTTGGTTTCAATCAAAAATGGGTCAAACGAATTTCAAATGGCTCCAAATTCGAAACAAAACATTCTTACACCCCAATAACGCGAAGAGTGTGTCCGTATTTATGTCTCACCTAGACTCGGTTAAATTGGAATGTAAAGTTCTAATGGTTATATAAATATTAACCCGTTGATCATATAATATGATTCGTTTTAGGTTGAAGGTCTGGCTAATCGCCCAGTCTATTTTCCTTGTCAATCGAACCTTTTCCATTAGCTGGAATACCATGCAAGTACTTTGATTATGTTTGATGTACTTCGTGTGAATGAATATGTGAAAAGTATGGTTGCTGTGAAAAGTGGTCATTTCTGTGGTTTGTGACATGTGTGATTAGCTGAAAATTGAATTCGCGGATACTCAGCATCATTGCGCATTGACATGAAATAATATGTCATAAACATGCGCTGCGGAGCGGAAAATAATGAATATGTGAAAAGTATGGTTATTGTGAAAAGTGGTAATTTCTGTGGTTTGTGACATGTGTGATTAGCTGAAAAGTGAATTTGCGAATACTCAGCATCATTGCGCATTGACATGAAATAATATGTCATAAACATGCATTGCGAAGCGAAAAGTGAAAAATCCAAGTAAGCGACTTGGGTTGGCCAAAAGAGCCGAGCGAAATGGGCCCGTGTGCGTGAGTCATGGCATGCATGGGAATTGCATCGCATTGCACATAAAATATTGATGATTGTGGTATTGTATTCCAGAATATATATGATGGCACTGTGATGTGGTTGCTTATTCACTTGTGGTACATATTCATGAATCGTTGTACTTGCACCGGCTGTTTGCTGACCCCTTCAGGGGTGAATATACTTGTTGTGTATTCAGGTGCAGGTCTTAATGGCGAACCAGCGCAGGAAGGACAAGAGGATGGCGAGCAACACTGATATCATGTAATATTTGAGTATGTGGTCGTACTGTTGAGAACCGAGTTGTGTTTGCCTTGTGCTCGCGCGAGTACTGTCGGGTAATGTGGTTGTTTGTGGTTCAGTCATTTTGATGGTGTTATTGTGTCAGTTGGAGTCCCACAGGATAGTGTATTGTTGAGTGTTGAAATGTATATGGTTTGAAGTTGAGTACTGTCAATGCATGTGTGGATTTATATTGGTTTGAGCCTGGTAGGTTCTCCAAAAAGAATCTGCGGCACTGTAATATCTCTGTAAATCACGGGGGCATTACAGATTGTGGTATCGGAGCCGGGGTTTATGGATACCTAGGCTGTTGGTGTTTTGGGTCAGTCAAAGTCGAGTCGGTCGTCTGTTTATGATATCACTTGTTTGCTGCTACCTCGTGCGACCTGCGCTGTAAGTTCCTCTGATCCCCAAAATTATTTTAGTTATGAGTATATGGATTTTTTAAGTCCTTCTTGTGAGCCGTATTTTGTTGTGGGCTGTGTTCATTTGCTTCTGATCTTATCAGAACCCTGCGGGAAACCAGAGTAATTTATTTGTAATTCTTCGAATTGTACCCATTAATTTTCCTTCGTGTATATGTTTGTGTAACTTGAGCCTACGAGCATATGTAGATGGTAAGTCTCTCGATTATAAGTCTCTCTTAGTTGTGCGGTGATTGTGTGGCGCTGATTCAATCAACCTTGGTCGATGGGCTAGAACTTGTTGGTGGTATTAGGGTTTGGAGATGTACATTGCGTATGCGGTCCGGGTGAAAATAGTTACACAGCGTATTTCGGAAAGTTGGGAATGTGAGCGATTTCTATATTCTTTTAAGAATGAGATTTTTAAGTATCAATTTTAACCGTTGCGGGAGTATGTTTAAAGTGGGGTTTGAAACTCTTTCAAATGGAGAAAACCTACGATGTAATATCGTTATATCAAACGAGTATGTATTCGGTGGAAAATATTTTCCTTTCGATTAAACAAGTAGTAGAAGAGGAAGGATCTTTATTTTATCTAAGTCCTAAGTGGATTTTTGAAACATTTCGGACTATAGATGTCTTCGAAAATATTAAAAATATAAATTGTGTGTGCATTATTTAAAAGTGATTTCAAAATCGACGTGTAAAATAAAGCCTCCTCTTCCAATAAGAGTAGAGTAACTACAAGTTCTGTAGAAACATATCTCGCCCTCTTATTTTCAAAAGAATTGTTTTCATAAAGTGTTGCTACCACAGTCGTAAGTTGTGGGATCGTGTGTCATGTGTGGACACACGTTTGGTTGCGATTCAGATCGTTGCATGTTTGTTGTCTTAGTGGGGGTATGGTTGTGATGGTGAATTTTGGTTGGTATAGATATGGCGCGCGCTATTGTACAGAAGTGGCGCACGCTACCTTGTGGATAGCGCATGCTAATCTGTCCGGCATATGAACCGGACAGCAATCGTGATTTATCATTTCCACTCTTTTCTTTTCTCCGCGCGCGACACCACAGTGAATCAAATGCGACTAAGGATCGTGATCTTGGCCGATTTTGTTTCGTTTAAAGGTGTTTTGGAGTATAACATTACCTAATCTATTGCTCTTCGTCGGATCAAAGCAATTCCGTGATTTTCTTGAGTTAACCATTTGGAAGATTTTGTTCTTGATCTCATTTTCAACCCGATTCTGATGAATCAATTGATGTTAAATGTTGTTGTTGGTCATGTCATATGAATGGTATATCCACAACTCTGACTTGTTCAACTCGGTTGACGATTCTAAAGATGCTGAGGAATCACGAATAATTAACGTTCGATCAAATGTCCATAAACTATCGGTGGACAAAGAAAACGATCAAGGGGTGTCCCGTACCCCAGATGATGGCAGGTGATTCTTTCATAATACATCGTAATTGTTGATGCTTCCGACAATTGTGGTTTTGGGTTCTCTTTATCTTCTTGCCTTTTACCTCTAACTTGATAGTTCTACGTATTGAGGACAACACTCCCTTTGAGGGAGAGAAGAGTATAATAATCGGGATTCTTGCGCTTGTACAGTGTAGGGCCTTCGACCCTTATGTTTGACTCTGTTGTTGCACTACAGAACTTGCGAGTTCGGTGGTACGGCGATGATTGGCTTGATGTCTGAGCCTATCGTAATTGTGGTTTCCGTCACGTACTGGTTTCAAGATCTCGTTGTATAACCCCATTGTCGTTGAATATTGGACCATATCTCCTTTGGTGACTTATGGTCCCACCTGAGTAAACTGTGCCTAATTGTGTTGCACTTTACATTGATTTCAACTTGTGCCGTTAACTGAATCGCGTCACTACCGAGAAACTCTCGTGATGTTAGTGGTCATTCCGCATTCGTCAGAATGCTTAGAGGTTTGGTCATGCGACCCTATGAAGTTGCTTGTTATAGTATTATCCTATTTTCATTGTTCAAAATTTTGGGGACAAACTTCTTTCATTTAAAGTGGATCGTAATACCCGAAATTTTGACTTCTATATGTTTCCATCCTATCGACTCACTTATGCTCGTCGATACCTGATGAATGTTTTTTGTTCTGCGGTCTTTTCTGTTCGAACGAGTTGTGACATTGTTTCGGACTGGTCCCTTTACAGTTGTGACTTCTCCCAAGTTTGATGCGGCCCTTGGGAATCCCATGCAAAGTGAATGTCTTGTAATTCCTACAAGCCCACTTAATGTCTTGAGCTGAGGCATAAACTTCGGAGTTGTTTAATTATTGTCGTCCCGATTAAGGTTGTTCGATCGTTGTGGTTCGATTGTTGTTGCTCGATCACGCATCGTGATTATCGAACGGCTGATTTCCTTAAGATTCGGGTACTCGTCCCAGTAAGTCATCTTCCAAACCTTTGAGGTTGTTAGAATTATATACTTGTTCAACGTAAAGATCACATTTGATTATTGTACTATTTGGATGACATGGAGTCTGTGTTCGCCGTTGGCAGCAAATAAAGTGTGTCATCTAAAGTTTGCTTTGCCTTGATTGTCTCATGTCTTAAGTTTTGAGACGAAACTTATTTCAAAAGAAGTGGGATGTAATAACTTTTATTTTCCCGATACTCCCTTCTCTTTTAATTTTTTTTATTTCATTCGGTTCGCTAGTCTTGATGATCAACATATGAGGGTTATCGTGTCTTAACATCAAGCGGGAGTACCGAGAGTCCACGAGTGCATCTCTTGGCTTGACCAATATTTTGGTCGTATTCGTACCATGGGTTAACTCGATCCTTATCAGGTATCCTTGCGAGTCTATCACTAAGATATTATTTATTTATTATCATTGTTGTGCAAGAGATAATTAACACTGGATGACGGCACCGCCATAATAGTGGCTACTAGAAACAACTGTAGCACCGCTGGTGCGGCCGACTTAAGATCGGTTTGATATGTATATAAGGCCCTAAGGGGTATTCCCATGGAAAACTTAAGGCGCTGACCGAGAAGAAGCAGTTGAATGATCGTGTAAGTATGTATCCTACTAAGCATACCCGTTGCTTCGAGCATATCAATTATCTAGAGGCCATAGCACAATTTCATCGGGACGCGAGTTAGACTGTGCAGGAGGCAGCTGCACGAGAACGCGAGCATGCTGCGCAATTAGAAGCTCAGTTGGATGCAGTACGGCGTACTCTTCGAGAGCGGGAGGCACAGTACACCCAGGCGAGAGAGGCCCTCCAGGATCAAGTCCAGCAAGAGAGGGCGATGATACGGGCCAACGCTGAGGAGATCCTTGCTATCCTCCCAGCGGCCCCAATTCCGGTTGCAGAAGTTGAAGAGGATCCCGAGGAAGATCCTGAGGAGGACCCAGAAGAAGAGGTCGAAGACAACTCTGTCGTCGTTAACCCATGAGCTATGCTTAATGGGGCATGCTGTGTACCGGTGTTTTCTTATAAATATGTACTGATGTAATGTTTACGATTTAAGGATAAAATTACCCATGGAGGTGATCTATAACCCGAATGTATTTTATCAATCTTCTCCTTGTTTCAAGTTTCGAGGACGAAACTTCTTGTTAGGGGGGAAGGGTGTGATACCCCGTAGCAAATAAATCGGGTGATTTTATATTTTGTGAACCGTCGCATAAATTCGGTTATTGTGTCGGAGTTGAAAATTATATCATCCCGTGTTGTTTAAAATAACAAACTTGAATTTTGTAATTGCGGAGTGGTACTATATATTGTATATATAATATTTTGTACGTCACCGCCGTGTGAATATTCATTGGGATGAGATAGAGATAATAATCCAGATAGTTAGAATGATATATATATATATATCCATATATATATATATCCATATATATATATATATATATATATATGGATAGGTTCAGGTAGGAAAGCTTTTTTTTGTAGGAAATAGGAATGATTGTAAGCCATTGATCCTTGGAGATTAATGGCCCAGATTTTGTTCTGGTGTGCTAACACGAAAAATTAGGAGTGCTAACGAATTTAATTATTGGGTGTACCAATGTAATTTGACTAATTTCACTTATGGGAAGTTCCTACAATCATGGGAAGTTCCTATGTTCATGGAATTTCATATTTTAGGTTAATATATATTTTTATGAGATTTTATTTTTTTTAGTCGTTCAAATATTTTATATTTTTTGTGTATTTATTTTATTTTTTAAAAACTAACATTATCTTTTTTTCTATTTTATTTGTACTTTTAAAAATCGGAACTGTTGTGCTAATCATTTGTTTTGTATGTGCTGCAAATTAGAAAACAGAGTGCAGTTCTGGTTATGTTCCAATTATGTGATTTTTTTTGTTATGTTTTATTGTGTACAATGCAGTCAATTTTAATACAATTTATTGTGCTTTATTTTTTTGGAAGATAAATAATTTGAATTGGTATACTTTGAATTTAGGTAAATTAATGTTGTACAAGTTTCTGCTTATGTTGTGACACATGATAGGTATTATACCTTGTGTGCAACGTTGATATGAATAGTGTGCTAGGTAATATATCTTGTGGTGCTTATCGTACTAGTTTATATAACTTGTGGTAAATTACTAATCAACAGATGTGTGCAACGTTGATATGAATAACGTGCGAGTTAATATAATTTGTGTTGCTTATCGTAACACGTGATAGATATTATACCATGTATATATATATATATATATATCTTGGAACATATATCTTAGTGTGCTAGGTAATATATTTTGTATCAAAATTGACTGCATTGTACAAAATAAAGCATAACAAAAAATCACATAATTAGAACATAACCAGAACCGCACTCCGTTTTCCAATTTGCAGCACACACAAAATAAACGGAGGGCGGTGAACCCACAAGAAGGAAGAAGAAGGAAGAGAGAGAGAGAGAAAGAAGCGGGAGAATGAAAAAAAAAAAACGAAATGAAGAAACGGGAAGAAAGAAGAAAAAGAGAGAGAGGAGGAGCAGGAGTTCTCGGGTTCCGCCGCCAAGGAGATTTCTCCGGTAAAACATCACAATCTATATATCGATTTGTTCGTATTGATGAGTAGATCGTGAATATATATTTAGATTTTCAAACCGACGTCGGATTTATCCGGACGTGGCAGAAAACGATATTGCCGTCGACCTGCCCGTACGAACTCTCCGGTTGTCGGAACTTTGCAAACTTTATATCGTTGCGAAGCTTTCGTTGCAAGGGACTCATTTTTGTCCCTATTGCGAAGTTTCATAGATGTTTGGTGGGGGTGTGTGCGAGGTGCGTGTATGTGTGTTACTGTGTGTGTTACGTGTGTGTTATGCGTGTGTCGTTGTGCAGGTATGCAGGTGTTTGTGTGTACTGATGTGTGTGTGTGTTGGTGTATGTGTGTGTGTTTGTATGTGAGTGTGTGTTTGTACGCGGGTGTGTGTGTTGTGTGTGGGTTTGTGTATTCAAGTTCGGGCCCGACGACTAGGGACGTCGGCGTATTTTTACGTGTAAAAATAGCGTTAGTCGATGTTAAAGAATTCCCGATGAGTTTATGATAGACGGGAGAAGTTTAAACGAGGATTAGAGGGTCGTAGAAAGTTTTGGGGTGGACAACATAAATTTTGAAAACCCAGGGCTATGCCATTTGAGAATTAGAAATAAAGTTGGACTTGATTGAAGTTTTCTAAATCTTCAATTTGACCCAATACAATAATATTTTTCTTTAAAATTGTATAACCTTCTTGGTTTCAATCAAAAATGGGTCAAACGAATTTCAAATGGCTCCAAATTCGAAACACAACATTCTTACACCCCAATAACGCGGAGAGTGTGTCCGTATTTATGTCTCACCTAGACTCGGTTAAATTGGAATGTAAAGTTCTAATGGTTATATAAATATTAACCCGTTGATCATATAATATGATTCGTTTTAGGTTGAAGGTCTGGCTAATCGCCCAGTCTATTTTCCTTGTCAATCGAACCTTTTCCATTAGCTGGAATACCAGGCAAGTACTTTGATTATGTTTGATGTACTTCGTGTGAATGAATATGTGAAAAGTATGGTTGCTGTGAAAAGTGGTCATTTCTGTGGTTTGTGACATGTCTGATTAGCTGAAAATTGAATTCGCGGATACTCAGCATCATTGCGCATTGACATGAAATAATATGTCATAAATATGCGCTGCGGAGCGGAAAATAATGAATATGTGAAAAGTATGGTTGTTGTGAAAAGTGGTAATTTCTGTGGTTTGTGACATGTGTGATTAGCTGAAAAGTGAATTTGCGAATACTCAGCATCATTGCGCATTGACATGAAATAATATGTCATAAACATGCATTGTGAAGCGAAAAGCGAAAAATCCAAGTAAGCGACTTGGGTTGGCCAAAAGAGCCGAGCAAAATGGGCCCGTGTGCGTGAGTCATGGCATGCATGGGAATTGCATCGCATTGCACATAAAATATTGATGATTGTGGTATTGTATTCCAGAATATATATGATGGCACTGTGATGTGGTTGCTTATTCACTTGTGGTACATATTCATGAATCGTTGTACTTGCATCGGCTGTTTGCTGACCCCTTCGGGGGTGAATATACTTGTTGTGTATTCAGGTGCAGGTCTTAATGGCGAACCAGCGCAGGAAGGACACGAAGATGGCGAGCAACACTGATATCATGTAATATTTGAGTATGTGGTCGTACTGTTGAGAACCGAGTTGTGTTTGCCTTGTGCTCGCGCGAGTACTGTCGGGTAATGTGGTTGTTTGTGGTTCAGTCATTTTGATGGTGTTATTGTGTCAGTTGGAGTCCCACAGGATAGTGTATTGTTGAGTGTTGAAATGTATATGGTTTGAAGTTGAGTACTGTCAATGCATGTGTGGATTTATATTGGTTTCAGCCTGGTAGGTTCTCCAAAAAGAATCTACGGCACTGTAATATCTCTGTAAATCACGGGGGCGTTACACGAGCACCTCTTTTACTGGACCCTCAAGTCAAAGGCTCACGCATATCTATCATAACTTTACGATTCAGTTATTGACTATCCTAGAGTGAAACCTATGTGATCGAATCGAGGTGAGTCGTATCCGAGTATATTAATCAAATTAATATACCTATACTGAATGCTCCTACTAATCCTGAGTGAAGACATGCACATGTCCAAGCATACGATATAAAAGTCTTCCTAAAATAACTTAATACTCAATTAAGTTTTATCGACTTGCGGATAAGTTGAAAAATTTTGAGTTCTAAACACTTCCAGTGCAGGACTCCTTATCTCATAAGGAGTGGAATGCTTCTACTCAACACGGGCATCATTTCTATTTATTCACCAAATCAAAAACACTAATGATATATAATAAATAAAGAAATAATCACTGCGTTTTATTAATGAATACATAATCACATATAAATGCCTAACTCTCGTATCCTCGGAGTGGCATTCGAGGGCATATGCTGCCATTTCATTACATACACAATGACATAGAACAAAATATAAGTATACAATATATTGCAGCATATTTCCTTCTAACTTTTCGTGCCCAGTTTCCAGCACTTGAACGTTCGCCGGAGTTCAGAGTTTTGGAGAGCACATAACTCAGAAACGTAGCAGTTGTATCTTGGGGACATCTTGCCTGAGCCGTCTGCTCTTATATGGGGGTAAAATTATCTTATGGAAAGAGTTCTACTCGCCTATGCTAAATTGTATTTTAATTCAGTTTTTAATTTACTAGAATTATAATATGTTACCTTTATTTGTAATTTTATTGTAATTACATTGTTGGAAATTCACAGAAACAACAATCGTAAGATAATATTTTTATTTTTTTGTAATTTCCAATGGTGTCTGATACTGATGTTGCCGCTCCTTCTGCCGCCACTGCTGCCACTGCCAAAGTTGCTGCCGACGTTCATGCTGTGGAGGCTGAGAAACCCAGGAATTTTTGAGGTGTTGATTTTGAGAGATGGCAGCAAAAGATGTTGTTTTATCTCACTACATTGGGACTTTTTGTTTATCTCAAGAATGATCCTCATGTGGTTAGTGAGACGGAAACTGATCATACAAAGCGTTTTGCTTACGTCAATGGATTAATGGTGTCTTCATATGCTGTAATACGATTCTTAATTGGCTGGTTGATTCTCTGTACAATCTGTACAGTCAAATCAAGACCTCCAAAGAGCTCTAGAATTCTTTAGAGAAAAGTACAAAACCAATAATGCTTGAGCCAAGAAGTTCGTGATCTGAGCTACCTGGACTTCCAGATGTCGGACTTCAAAATCATTATCGAACAAGTCCAACAATTCCAATTGATTGTGCATGAATCAATGCCGAAGGAATGATTATTCCTGAACCGTTTGTTGTGGGACGGTAATTGAGAAGTTGCCTCCTAGTTGGAAGAACTTCAAGAATTACCTGAAACACAAGCGAAAGGAAATGAGTTTAGAAGACTTGGTTGTTCAGCTCAGGATTGAGGAAGACAACCGAAAGTCTGACTCTAAATTCAACAGAGGCCCGATGGAGGCCAAAGTAAACTTGCTTGAACATGGATCCTCTAGCAAAAAGAGGAACTGAACCATGTCCAAGAAAAAAGGGAAAAAGCCTTTTAAGGCAAAGAAATTTACTAAAAACTACCACAACTATGGTAAGCTGAACTACAAGGCAAAGGACTGCCGCTTGCCAATAAATTCAACTGGTCAGCAAAGCAAAGGCAAGCAAGTTGCTAATGTGGTTGAACATGGTGATGTTGACATGCCAGATCTGGAGCTGTCAGCCATGGTTGAGGAGCTAGACGAGGTCTCAGCTACGGTGATTGAAACCAATATGGTAGAGAATCAGCGCGCCGGTACGTTGATACTGGGGCTACTCATCATCTTTGTTCTGATAAGGACACGTTCTCTTCCTGCACTGTTACTTATGGTAGAAAACTACATATGGCAAACTCTGCTTCTTTTGTGATTGCAGGTGTGGGGAACGAGGTCTTAAAGGTGACCTATGGAAAGGAGCTATTGCTTAAGGATGTGCTGCATGTCCTAGACGTCTGGAGAAATTTATTTTCAGGCTCTCTGCTAGTTATTCATGAGTTTAGACTAGTTTTTTAGTATGATAAATTTATTATGAGCAAGTTTGGAATGTTCCTTGGTCGAGGGTATCTTGGCAGGAGATTGTTTAAAATGAATGTGATGCCTTTAAGCCGTGAAGGCGAGAATAAAAATAATAATAATAATGCTCTTTCTTATGTTTACTTTCTCGAATGTTCAGATTTATGGCATTCTAGATTGGGACATGTTGGTCTAAAATCAATTAAAAGACTACTTAATCTATAATCGATTCCTAAAACTTTTGTTGAAGTTAATAAGAAATGTGAAGTATGTATTGAAGCAAAAATAGCTAAAATGCCTTTTCATTCGATGGAAAGGAATACTACTCCTCTAGAATTAATTCACACTAATGTGTGCGACTTAAAATTTGTGCAAACTAAGAGGAGGTAAAAAATACTTTGTCACTCTTATAGATGATTGCACAAGATATTGCTATGTGTTTATTTTGAGAAACAAAGATGAAGCAATCAAGTCCTTTAAAATATATAAAAATGAGGCTGAAAATCAACTGAATTGTAATATAAAAACAGTCCAAAGTGATCGAGGCGGTGAGTATGTAGCACTGTTTGAATAGTTATGCCCTGATTCGGGCATAATTCATCAAACGACTTCTCCTTATGCTCCTCAGTAGGGCTGTTCTCGGTCCGGTTCGGTCCGGGTATTGTCTTCCTGGGTCTGGACCATTAAAGTATTGGGTATTACCGGTTCCGGTCCTTACCGATTTCGGGTCCCAACTTCAATACTTGTATCCGCACCGCTAACGTTTCGGGTGAGTATCGGTCCCGGGTATTATGGGCGGGTTTTCTATATGTACTAATACCTTATACAATATTTTGTAAAATGTATGTTTACGAAAAATTATCGGTTTTTTTACCGGGTTAACGATTTCGGTCCTTATCGATTTCGGTTCTAACTTCTGTACCAGTATCCGGACCGCTAATGTTTCGGGTGAGTATCGGTCCCGGGTATTATCGGACGGTTCTCGGGTGGTTCTCGAGTATACTTGGACCGCTAACAGCCCTACTCCTCAGTCAAATGGAGTTGCTGAATGAAAAAATCGAACCCTGAAATGAATGATGAATGCTTTATTAATAAGTTTAGGGTTGCCGCAGAACATGGGGGGGAAGCTTTTCTTACAGCTAACCATATTCTGAATAAAGTGCCATACAAAGGGAAATATAAAATTCCGTATGAGTTATGGAATGGCGCAAGCCTTCTTTCAAGTATCGTAAAGTCTGGGGGTGTTTGGCAAAGGTTGAAGTATCTGAACCAAAACAAGTAAGAATTGGTCCAAAGACAGTTGATTGCATATTCATAGGTTATGCATACAACAGTAATGCATATCGGTTTCTAATTCATAAATTTGAAATTCCTGATATGCATGAAGGAAATGTCATTGAGTCTAGAAATGTTGTTTTCTTCGAAAATACTTGTCCACGTAAAGAGAGGATTGCGACAGGCTCAAACAAAAGAACTCTTGAAACAATAAGTAGTTCAAATCTTATGGATGAAGAGCCAAGACGGAGTAAGAAAGCTTGAAAGGCTAAGTCATTTGGTCTTGACCTTGTAACTTATGTAATTGATAATGATCCAAAGACGATAGAGAAAGCTTATGCTAGTCCTGATGCTCCTTGTTGGAAAGAAGTGATTTATTGTGAAATGGATTCTATCATGCAAAATTATACTTGGGAACTGGTTGATCTTCCTCCAGGATACAAGCCTTTTGGATATAAATGGTTCTAAAGAGGAATATAAAGATGACTGACCAATAGACAAGTTTAAGGCCCAGCTTGTTGCCAAAGGGTTTAAATAGAATGAAGTTATGATTTCTTCGACACACATTCACCAGTAACCAGAACAACTTCCGTTAGAGTGCTTAGTGTTATTGTTGTATTGCACAATCTCGAGATTCATCAAATAGATGTGAAAACTACTTTCTTGAATGTGTGAATTAGAAGAAGAAATTTATATGGAACAATCTAAAGGTTTCATTGTGCCTGCTCGGGGAAAGAAAGTGTGTCAACTTTTAAAGTCATTATGTCGGCTAAAACAAGCTCCTAAACAATGGCATATGAAGTTTGACACATATGTTGGCAAATGGATTCAAGATCAATGAATGTGACAATTGTGTGTATATCAAAGGCACACCTGAGTCATTTGTCATAATGTGTCTATATATAGACAATATGCTTATCATGGGTAGTAGCAATGAAGTTATTGTGAATACAAAAATGATGTTAAGCCAGAACTTTGATATGAAGGATTTGAGTTTAGCTTATTTAATACTTGAAATTAAAATTAGCAGAACGTCATAAGGTATCTTCTTATCACAATCACATTATGTTGAGAGAGTTCTCAAGAAGTTCAACGCCTTTGACAGCCCACCTGTAAAAATACATGTTGATACCAGCGTTCACTTAAGTGAGAATATAGGTGATCCAGTGGCTCAAGTAGAATATTCAAAAGTAATCGAAAGCCTGATGTCCATTACGAATTGTACACGACCAGGCTTCGTATTTGCTGTGAACAAGTTGAGCAGGTTCACGAGTAATCCAAGTAAAGAGCAATGGAATGCACTGACTAGGATTTTAAGATACTTAAAGTACATCCTAAGTTATGGGCCATTTTATAGTAATTATCCTGCAGTATTGGAAGGATATAGTGATGTTAATTGGATTTCAGACATGAAAGACTCTTACTCTACAAGTGGTTGTGTATTTACAATTCGGGGTGGAGCTGTATCTTGTAAATCAAGCAAGCAAACTTGTATAGCCCGATCCATCATGGAATCGAAATTTATAGCTCTAGATAAAGCTGGAGAAGAAGTTGCATGGCTTCGTAACTTTCTTGAGGGTATTCCATGCTGGGAGAAGCCTGTGACCAGTGTTATGATCCATTGCGATAGCCAAACTGTAATTGAAAGAGCACAGAGCCTTATGTATAATGGTAAATCTCGACACATTCGTCGGAGACATAATGCCGTGCGATAATTGATCAAAAATGGAGTTATATTCATTGGCTATGTGAGGTCAAATATTAACATGGCGGATCCACTCACAAAAAGTCTCAATAGAGATCAATTTCATAAACTCCTAGAGGAAATGAGATTAAAATCCACATCTTGAAATAACGATCATAGTGGTAACCGAACCTTCAAGACTAGAGATCCCAGAAATTTTGTTCAATGGGAAAACAATGTTATGGAAGTTCTATTGAATAGTACTTATTATAAATCCATCCCTACAGAGCAGTATAAGTGCTGAGTCCTGTGATTGTGGTGAGGTTAAGTCTTTGGACTTTGGATGGTTCCTTGTACATGAAAATGAGAAGTATTGTAGGGTGCTTTATAAAAGGAGACCACATACCTAAGTCCATGGCCAGGACGGACACAACTATGATAACGGAAGGTGTTGAGACATTATTGTGTAAGTGTCGCTGACTCCGTACACACCAAGGAGGATCTGTTCAAGGCACCGTGTCCACTAAGTCGCCGATATATCCGATGATATTTTACTAAGGAAGGTTCAAAGCTACAAACTACCTCTCCCGGTGCAGCAGTGTTTTATAGAAACTAGGTATGTGAGTCTGCATTCATGCATGCATTTATTTCCACTCATATGGGGATTGTTGGACATTGATTTTTTTAGAAAAATGAGTTTTGACTCAATTTAAATCAATTTAATGATAATAAAATATTTAATTCTTTGGAATTAAATATTAAATTTGAATCTACATTTCGAGAAGATATACATAGGATTTTATTTTTCTCAAAACTGATTTCCGGTGAGTGAGAAATAAATTATTAAAGTTGGCTATTTAATTAAATTGGTGAAGAGTTAAAATGGGTATGAAGGGTCATCATCCAGGTTACAGAACCCAGCTGCATCAGCAACCTAGCTGATATCAGCTAGGTTTGAACCCAGCTGGTTGTACTGAGATGATTTAGGACCTAGCTAATATAAGATACGTTCAGAACCCAGCTGATATAAGCCAGGTTGAGAACCTTGCTGAAATTTGAACACAGCTTAAATAAGTCAAGTTGAGAACCTAGCTGATATTTGAACCTAGTTAATCCAGGTTGAGAACCTAAATGATATTTGAATCCAACTGAAATACGTAGGTTGAGAACCTAGCTGATATTTTGACCCGACTGAAATAAGTCAGTTTGAGAACCCAGCTTCTGGAATATGACTCTTCACCTACTCCATAGTTTAAGGTCTGAATTAAATTAGATTATTTATGGAGGTAACCCTTCAGCTGGAGGATTAAAGAGATTAAAGGAATTAATGACACTTTAATCTGCAGGAACTTCCCTCCTGATGGAGTGGTTTTGGACCCTATAAAAAAGGGTCTTATGCATTTCATATATACATAACAACATAGAACGAAATACAAGCATACAACATATTGCATCATATTTGCTTTTCGTGCCCAGTTTCCAGCACTTGAACGTTCACTGGAGTCTGAGTTTGGGAGAGCACCTAACTCAGAATCGTGGCTGATGCCCTCTAGAATTGGTACAGCCCAGAAACCGACTCAGCAACCAAAGTTATGGAAAAAAGTTGTATCTTGGGGACATCTTACCTGAGCCGTATGCTCTTATACAGGGGCAAAATTATCTTACGGAAAGAGTTCTACTCACCTGTGCTAAATTGTATTTTAATCGAGTTTTTAATTTACTAGAATTGTAACACGTTGCCTTTATTTATAATTTTATTGTAATTACATTACTGGAAATTCACAGAACCAACCCATGCTTCAATCTAAATATTATACATGTAGTTGATACTAATAAAAGCCATTGGATTAGATTTACAACCAAATTTACTCAATCTAACGTTTATTCAGTCCATTATGGGTATGTTTGGATGCATTAACTGATAATCTAGCTGATTGTTGATAATCTAGCTGAAAATCAATAATCTAGATTATATCAGATAATCTAGCTGAAATTGATAATCTAGCTGTATTATGATAATTTAGATTATTGTATATAAAAGTGTTTGACAAAACTAGCTATCATACTAGCTGAAATTTATAAAATGACATAAGGGTACATCTTTTATATTTATTGTTATATTATAATATTAAAAAACAACCTTAATATTTATATATTAACTCTTATGTTGCTTATTATATTTTGACATTATGCAATATTATTATTTATTTTGGTTTTAACTTCTAATGGTATTTTAGTTTTTTTTTATGTTATCACTTATATTATTAAATAAATTTTATACAAATATTTATTAAGGGTCAAATTGGAATAAAAAAATAATATATATATATATACACACACACATTAAGGGTAAAATCGGAATGAAAAAATAAAATCTATGAAACTTTGGGTTGAAAGCTATATTTGAAAGCATTTGAATTTAATCTAGATTAAGATTATAATCTAGATTAAATTAGCATCATCCAAACAAGATTTTGAAGGTCAAATTAGATTATTTGACCAACTCTAATCTAGATTAAGATTATAATCTAGATTAAGTGGTCATCCAAACATACCTTATGATTGCTTCGCAAAATGAAGAGGAACAATTTATTTGTTTTTACATATAACAAAACAATGTGAGTTAATAAAATAACAGTATCGATTATTGAAATAATAACATGGATTAAAGAAAAATGTGAACTAACGAGTACAAACATGTGTTTTGTCGAGAAGATCCAAAAAAAATTATTAAACCAATCAATAATTATATAAATTCTTTATAAATGGTTTTATTTGCGAGCAATAAATTTATAAAATATTTAATTAGTAGATCGAAAAATAATTTAAACGACTCTTAGTTTTTTTTTCGATTGGTAAATGCATAATGCTAATTCATTAGGCATGTACCCCTTTAGTGTAGCCATATTTGTCATAGAGTTTAAGATATTGACCTTAGAGCATTGCATTTTTTCATTTATGGTATATTTTATCTTATTGTCTTTTGCGTGTGGTGTATTTTTGACAGGGAGCTGTGCGCGGAGTCAACCTCTCTTCTGTTTGAGCAGCATTCATCGGGAGTGAAGTAGCCAAATTCCTCTTAGGTAAGTCTCATGTGGATTAAGTCATGGGTTCAGGTATGGTATTTGAGTTTTTTTCGTATCATAGGCTTCCCTTTGTATTTTCACTCAATATATTGTTGTGCACTAAGCTGAGGGTTTTCACGGAAACAGCTTCCCTACCGTAATATGTAGGGGCATGGTCTGCGTACATCTTACCCTCCCCAGACCCTGCTCTGAGCGGGATATACTGGGTATGTTTGGTTTGGTTTGGTTTGGTTTTTTAAGATATTGGATTTGTATTTTAAATTCAAATCTAAGATTCAAATTTTATATCTACTTTATATCACATATCTATCTCTCCTTTTTTAACAGTAAATAATACAACTAAAATACTAATAATACAATATCATGTATCTCCTCTTTTTATATATAAATAATACAACTTCATGTTACATAATAATACAAATCATCCAATTTTTTAAATATGATTTGACATACACAATAAAAAATAAAAATTCTCAGTCCTATAACAAATAAATATTTTTACTAATTACTATTATAAATTATAACAATTTCAATATCCAAAATTTGAATACTAAAATTTTAAAATCACAGTGAATCTCAAGACAAACATACCATATAGATGTAGAGATGGCAATGGATCTTAGATCCGGTCCAGATCCACAGATCCGGATCCATTTTTGAGGGTCTGGATCTCAAATTTTTAGATCCATCGGATCCGGATCGGATCTGGATCTATAAAAGAAATTTGCGGAGCGGATCTGGATCTTAAATTTTCAGATCCGGATCCGACCCAGACCCGACCCGCGGATCTATATTATATATATATATATATATATATATATATATAAACCCTAATTCTTTTTATCAAACAAAAGAAGAATCCCTAATTCTAGGATGTCGATGATGTTGAAAATAGTTGTAAAATGGAAGACTTGTTCTCATGGACTCAAGATTAGTTGATCGTGAAGACTTCTTTTGTAATGTGATGTGATTTTGGACGAATATATTTGTATAATATTTTGGATTTTTTTTTTGAATTTTTTTTATGTGATGTGACTTATCTCATGAACATGAAAGTAGCTCGTGATATGATGTTTGTGTTGCTAATTTATTTTGATTTTTTTATAGTTATGTGGTATTGATATTGCGTCATTTTAAGTACTATTTTAGCTTAAAAGAGGGATCTGCGGACCAGATCCGTAGACCCGCATATCCGATGGATCTGGATCTGGATCTCAGATTTTCAGATCCGACGGATCTGGACCGGATCTGGATCTCAACAAAATAAATGGATCTGGATCTGGGATCAACAAGATCCGGTCCAGATCCGGCCCGTTGCCATCCCTATATAGATGTTGTCTTTTTTTTTTTCTTTGATGACGGGAAACCCGCTGCCACTACTCTTCGAGTGCGAACTGGATAAATTCTTGGGTTGGACGTAATAGCCTGCAAACTGCGTCACCCAGGTAAACCACACTAGGCAAGCCATGTGTGACAGGCTCAACCAAGAAAGTGTTGGTAGGGGAATCGAACTCGTGACCTTTCAGTCCCGCGCTCACCTATTCCACCAACTTAACTACTCTTGCGGGTGATAGTTGTCTTTTTCTCGTTTTTTTTTTTTTTGAGGGAGAGACGAGAAACTCCACCACCTGTATCAGAGGTCCCTTGACCAGGCGGGTGTTAAATCGAGGGATGTGCACTAATGGCAGCCCTGCAAGGGAGAGGACCAACGAGACACGAACCCAGCAACAAACCTTGCAATATTTCAGCAAAGTATTGTCACCACACGGATTCGAACCCGCAATATCGATGTGTTTTCACCTCAATCACCTTACAACTTACCATCAATCTATGCCTCCAATCACCTTGCAACTTACCATCAATTTTTAGGAAATAATAACTTTTCGTTGTTGCAATAAGAGTATATAGTTACGAAATAGTAAGAGATGAAATCTACTCTATTATTAAAAGAAGGTTGTACAAGACACATGTCTTTATGTAGATTTTTTGAATTAATTATTTTTTTAAATATACTAACTCCTATCATTTGAATGAGAGTTGATGGAATCAATTTTTTTTTTCTTTTTTCTTTTTATTTTTCTCTCAATGTTTAGAAGTTAATAGTTTTATCGTCTCAACTCTATTTTTTATTATTAATATTTTAAATTAATCTTTTTTTTACGATATTTTAATTTAACATTCATTAGGCATATATATAATTAAAATATTCCTTTTTGAATATGAGTTGTTTTTGAATAATTATTGTATTATATCTTGATTTTAGATTATTTGTATATAAAATATAAAAATCAGATAATTTCCAAATAATTTCATTGAAGTAAATCTATATTTTTACAAGATCAATATTTTTACTTCAGTTTTCATCTTCTTATAATAATTTTAGATTACCGAGTTATTTTATTTTAAAAATATTTGGGAAAATAATTAGAGACACGTTAGATTTACATCCGAGTAGAAAGATATATTATTCGTTAAAATAGTTTTTTGATTAATTCTTCTTTTTATGAAAAGAAAAATTATATAAACAAATATAATAAGCTGAATATATTTTTATTTAAGTACGTCACAATAATATACTTTATCACCCTATGCCTAATGAATTACTATCATTGTGGATCTCATGGTATATTATTAAGTATAAATGTGTGACTTTAATCAAAATATTTATCAAAAATATATGACGTTCTTTCACATGTATACTGATATGTAATTATATTAGTATATTAATATAAATATTACAAATATACAATGATCATATAGATTCCTGTCATGTTTATATATTTTATATCGAACTTTTACTGGGGCTGGGATTTTTACCCGAAGAACCGAATTTTAATAAGAACATAATCGAAAAATTCGGTTCTGGTTCCGATTTTTTTTATTATTAACCGGTTTCGGTTCTTAATTCGGTTCCTTTTTAATAATTCGGTTTCGGTTCCGGTTCCTGTTTTATGATGTTAGAAAAAAACGGTTTGGAACCAGTTCTATATATATTATATATAATAATAAAAATGATATTATATATAAATTTTTACATAATGTAGGTATTAAATAAAGCAAGTTAAATGTACTTTGTTCAAAATATTACACATTAAATTCGGTTTCTACTCAAAATTTATTTTTTTACAAAATTCAGTTTTTTGGCACAATTCGGTTCCTAAAAGAACCGAAAAACTTGATTTTTACACATTAAATTCAGTTCCAGTTCCTAATTCGGTTCCTGAAGAAAACCGGTTTTTTTGGTTTCGGTTCCTAATTCGGTTCCTAGAAAAAAGTGGTCAAAAACCGAACCGGTTTATGTATTTAGAAACCGGTTCCGGTTCTTTAAATTTTTACCAAGAACCGAACCGGTCCCAGTCCCAACTTTTATACATCTATACTTAATATTAAAAGAGAGTCGCAAGAAAATATAAGGAAACATGTATCATCTCCACGTTAATCATCTTTTTAAAAATCTTAAAAAAATGGACGTTTAATTTGAGAGGGGTTGGATGATTATTCCATTATATACTATCTACCAATTAAAAACTTCCTCTCATTTTATTCCTTTTATTTTTAACCTAATAGTTTAAACAATTATAACTTCTACGTATCAATTTTATTTTTGAAAAAAATATATTAAATTCGTGCTCTTTAATTTGACATCCATATAGTATATATAAAGTAATATAATTATAATATATTTAGATGATTAAAATATTTCAATATAAAAATATAAGACTATCGAAGAAAGATATATTTTTAGTTTATTTTCATAGTTTTTTTAACAATTATTTGATTTTTAAGAATTATTTTGTTCTTATTATAAAATAGTAAAATATATTACATTAATGTCAAATCATATAAAATTATATTAGTAAAAATATCGGTTGTATACTTTTAATGAAAGTTGATCATACATCACCAACAACAACATCATCAGAGACTTAGTTCCAAAATGCTTTAGGATCGGCTATAATAAAAGTTGATAATAATAAACATAATTTAATTTCTTATTTATAAAATTAGATATAAGTCTCATATTGTCCTATATGAAAAATAAATGTCGGTGCTTAATTAATTTATGGTTTTTCTATTATGTGCATTTACATCACATGATAAGAGTTTATAAATAAAATTAAATCAATTAATAGTATATGTATGTGTATACTGATTCATGGATATTTTATAATAATTTTATAATATTATTGAAATTCGATCACATATTATTAATATAATAAAATATTTAACATTTTATGCCGTGCATCGCACGGGAGGACATCTAGTTTCTACCTAACAAAAAAAGGTGGGGAGAGAGAAGGAAAAAGATAAAATAAAATAAACCTTTCTGTCTGTCAACCGACACTGATTCCTGGAGCTGGAGGACAGGTAGGGGCATACTAGTCATTTGCGTTGGTAAGCAATTCCGTAGTCCGGAATAAGAGGGAATTCTGTCCACTGTTTTCTTTTTAATCCTAATGGAGAAAACTTGTTTTGCCCTTTTTGTATATAGCAATATTTTTTTTTGTTCCAAGTTTAGTAACAACTTTTTTAATACCCAAATTGTCGAAATTGACCTTTACTCGAATAAAATTCGAGTCATATATTGTAATTTCGAGTAACATAATTTCGAGTCAACTTAAAAAAAACAATATCGAGGAAGGTTGAAAATATGGGTTCAGTAGTCGAAATTTGGGTTACGAGTCAATTCGTGTCACCCGAATACAATTTGGGACATGTAAATAAAAAAAGTCTCCCGAATTCATTCGGGAGATGTAAAAAAAAAAAAAAAGAACGGGTTACACGAGTCCAATTCGTGTCACCCAAATTAAGAAAAAAAAAAGAAAGAAAAAAAAAAAGAAAAAGACATGTCTCCCGATTCATTCGGGAGATGTAAAATAAAAAAAAAAATAAAAAAAGTGGTCTCCCGAATGAACGGGAGATGAAAAGAAAAAAAAAATTATGTCTCCCGAATTCATTCGGGATATATGAAAAAACAAAAAAAACAAAAAAGAAAGAAAGGTCAATTCGTGTGACACGAATTGGACCGTAATGCCGTTTTTTTTTTTACATCTCTCGAATGAATTCGGGAGACTTTTTTATTTACATGTCCCGATTGTATTCGGGTGACACGAATTGGACTCGTGTAACCCGAAATTTGACTCCGTAACCCATATTTTCAACCTTCCTCGATATTGTTTTTTTAAGTTGACTCAAATTATATTCTCGAAATTCTGATATATGACTCGAATTTTATTCGAGTAAAGGTCAATTTCGACAATTTAGATATCAAAAGAGTTATTCTTAAACTTGGAATGAAAAAAATATTCTTATATCTGAAAAGAAAAACAAGCTATTTCTACTAATCCTAATCAAGAATACAAGTCCCCCTTTGACTCTTGGGACAAAAATCTCAGCGTGTTCGAGAATCACCTTGCAGCTGTTGGTACTACCAACTTGGTGGTAGGGAGTACAAATTAGGTTTTTTTTCAAATCGGTTCGGGTTTTAAACTCGAATCGGTTTTTGGTCGTAGTCTGGGAACCGATTTTTTGACCAAGTTGGTTCGAGTTGGGTTGATTTGGGGTCTGTAAAAACTCGACTCTATACTAACCAGTTTCGGTCTGGTTGAGACCGGTTCGGGTAGGAAAAACCGGTTATAACAAGGGTTTTTAAAAAAAAAAAAAACTTAAGAAAGTGATATATTCTTATTAAATAAACCCATTATACATTAAATATAAACTTTTATTAAAGAAACTCATTACAACATCAACTTTTATTCAAACATTTAGAATTTAAAACATAAACTTTTATTAAATAAACTCATTACAACATCAACTTTTATTCAAACATTTAGAATTTAAAACATAAACTTTTATTAAATAAACTCATTACAACATCAACTTTTATTCAAACATTTAGAATTTAAAACATAAACTTTTATTAAATAAACTCATTACAACATCAACTTTTATTCAAACATTTAGAATTTAAAACATAAACTTTTATTCATCGAGAGTGATATCTTCTTCGGAGCTAGCCTCGCGCGAAGCTTCATCGAGAGCAATTTCTTCATCGGAGAGTGATGTTGTGCGACGATTAATACGCCTCGATGGCGATCGGCATAATGATCTGAGAGCCAACCATAGAAGACATACTCTGGGCAAACACCCAGCAGTCGGCACCCACGGCGATCGTCTTTTGGTATCTGGCGATCGTCGATGATGTCCAACCAGAGACGATCGTCTCCTGCCACGTATAAATCCAACATCCGTCCAAGTCGTCGAAGACCGAATCTTGGACGGTGACCCACGTGCAGATCCACAAAAGGCGCCGATAGATAAGACCTTTGACCCCAACCTGTCACCTACCTCACCTACCGACAGGGCCGCCGAAAGGTACAAAGTGGGTCCTCCCAGGACAGCGACTCAGGACGCGTGCAGGCTTCCCATTGGCTCACACAGCTGGCCGCCAGCATCAGCAGCCCCAGACTTTAAGGGAACAGCCCACGTGACGGGACGATCGGCCATCTTATTATAATATAGCAAACGGCGGTCGCCCGCGATCGCCGAAGAGGCCCAACAACCTTGTCTCCTATAAATAGGAGGCTCATAACACGGCAGCAGGATTAGAAACACACCATTGTGAATACAGTGAAAGATATACAAAGAGAGAGATACATTCTCATACACTGAACATCAATAGCAAGAACTCACAGAGCTTCATATCTGGTTCTTCCGACAATCTACACGCTCTACAGCTTAGATAACTAGAAGTCTTTACACTCATTGTAATAGATTCTAACATTAATATTTGTACTCAACAGTATACTTATTAATAACATCTCGCGAGAGCATTCAAGCCCGGGATTAACAACCCCGGCAAATCTTGTGTTATAACTAGAAGTGTTCTCGCATTTGTTTGTTACTCGATCATTCCAGCAATACTATCTCCGGATAATATTTTGGGTAACAACAATTGGCGCTAGAAGGAGGGGCATCTAAACCTTCATTTTTATTCCTACCGTCTCGAAGAACACTCACTGTTCTCCGGGGCATATACTTGAAGAAACACTCACTGTTCTTCAAAAGAAAAGCCTTCAGAAAAATGACATCTGCAACGACCTCCAAGAGAGCCACCCTGCGATCTGCCGTAAATCTCATTCCGGCCCGGACCGAATCCCAGCCCACGGCGGAAGGTGACCACGGCAATGCAAGGCTCTCACTCCCGCCTCCGAGGGACGGTCCTAGCCTCTCACTCGATCAGTTCCAGACCGCGGAACATATTGAGGAGGCTATAGCCATCCTCAGGGAGCGACGGAGGGCATGCGACTCGCCCACCATCACTCCGTCAGCCATCCGCCGGGCAGGCAAGCGGAAGCTCAAGGGGATATATGTTGAGAAATCGACGGAAAGCCCCGAGCCGCAGGAGAAAGCTCTCATAAGGCGGGATGATTCCGTCTTCAGCCGCCTAGGGAGTGATCCCTCATGGCGACCCGGTCACTCATGCCCCAGCCGGGAGACATCGGAGTCCGAATCCTTTACCAGGAATTCGACATATCCGACTCCCAGAAGACAACCCGGTCAGCGGGCTCCCGCTCGCCCAAGAAATGCGCCCGCTGGCAGAGAACTCATCGTCCACCATGGGGCCAGGGGATCTGTGCACGATCGCCTTGGCTCGCGCTCCGGAAGCCAATCAGCGAGCAGTCACGCGACGGCGATGGCCGCCATGCAGCTGTTAGGAGTATGCCCTCGAATGCCACTCAGAGGATGTTGAGTGAGGGCATTGTACTTGTTATTATGTAAACCATTTATATAAGGCAAATGAATGTTTCTTTATTTACTGGTAGTTACTGGCATTCCTAACTCGTAAATAAACATATAGAAACTAGTCCGTGTATTTGAGAGCAAAACGTTCCACTCCTTATTGGATAAGGGGGTCGGCACTGGAAAGGTTATAGCTCAAATACTTAATCGTTCGCAAGTCGATGAAACTTGGTAGGCGTTAAGTTTATGTGAAGACTTGTATGACGTGTTCTTTGACATGGAGAGTGCCTATCGAACACTAATGGTTAGTGGGAGCACACGTTATAGGTATGCTAATTGGATTAGTATACTCGAACCGACTCACCCTTGATTCGTCACACGGATTTCACTCCGGGACAGTCAATGACGGAATCGAAAGGTTGTGATAGGTATTCGTGAACCTTCGACTTGAGGATTTAGTAGGGATGTGCTTGTGACGTCAAGATTTTCATTAGAGTAGTTCGACCCTGTAAACCGGAAGGCGGGGGTCAACCTCGACGTGCATCTTAACGGGCAAGTAGCAGGTCCTACTGAATACCAAGATAGAATTCTTTCTCCCGTTAGTGAGCGGGTTATATGTCCTATGCGGTTATTGGCAGATGAGATCAGAAGTCTTTGGCCAAAGCATTGGAGCTAGTTGTATTAGATACACGAGAGCTCGATGATCTTGATTTGCATTAACGCATGCATAGCGTCAAGTACAGATAGGGTTTGACTGATCGTGACCTTATAACTTGATCGGGACATTTGAAAGAAGGGTTTATACGTATACTGGTATTCACGACAGAATGGTTCTTGAATGATCCCAATCATTCGTTCTCGGTTAAGTGCAGTGTAGGCCGCCAGGCTGGATAGGTGGTGCTACTACTCTTTGGTTCCTCCCATTGCTGACTGAGACGGACCTACCGAGTCGCGCAATAGGATTGACGACGGAATAAATAAAGCTAACTCTCTCATTATGAATATTAGATATTGGATATCTAATTGGGACATTGGAGTCTAAATCGATTTATTAGATAAATTGATTTACGGCCTAATGAATTAAATAAATTACTGGGTGATTAATTTAATTCATAAATATAATTATTTCTTGGAGAAATTAATTATGTTATTTTGTATTTGATATGTTTAATTAATTGGATTAATTAAACGACACAAATATATCGGAGCGGAATAGGAGTTTATCTGTTTGGACTCACGGAGTCCGAACGAACCGAACTCATCCGGCTCCTTCTAGATGGCCATTCCAATTTCCCTCCTCTTTCCTTTGGTCATAGTCTCCACCTTAGTTGGTGGATGACTTGAATAATCAAGGGAACAAGATCTCTTAATTAATTCATTTTAATTATTTGGTCTTGATTTGGGAGGATTTTATGGGGAATAAAATGAAGACTCTCCTCACTTGTATTGTACAAGTTTTGAACGTGAGAATAGAGAGAGATAGATAGACTTTGAGTTTAACACTCATCTTCATCTTCTTCATTCACTTCCTCTTCATTATTCTTGGAGAAAAATTGAGAGAAAATTATTGAGAGATATATTATACACTTAGAGTGTAATAATAAAAGCTTCATCATTTGATTCTAGCCGTAACCTTAGAGGTTAATCAAGTGTTGTTATTAGGTCGTTTTTAGAAGCGTGGCAAGTAGAGACGCGGTGTTTTCGGCGTTGGATCGTTCAAGGGCTTGGAGCGGATCGGATACGTAGAGATCAACTAAAGCTTGGGAATAGCTCAAGAGAAGGTTTCCATTTAATCAACGGACTTGAGGGTTAGTTTCTTACGACTCTTGCTTTTCGTTTATATATTCGTATACGTAGCTCGATCGATCCTCGTAGGGATTCGGATAGAATTAATTTTCGTTTTACCGCTTCACTGGCCTTCGTTTTAGGCACCGAATCCCAACAGTGGTATCGGAGCGTAGGTCTTGCGATCGTATATACGATATTGGCATTTGGAATGCTTGATTAGATGGTGAATGATTTGGAATCATTTTTAGTCATAATCGTGGTATATATTTTTACGTTCGTTGTAGTTATATTTTTCGTAAGTTTATGTCTAAATATAAATCTTATTTTCTTGGAAATATGATTTATATTGAAGATATGAATGTTGAAAAATATTGATATTGGATATCCGGTCGAAAATCGAGCTCCGAATCATCGTCGGACGACTTTTCGGACAAAGGGCGAGAAGTCGCCGGGTGACTCGGCCAGAAACCGTGACACGGGCGTGTCGAGCGATCCCAGGCCACCGCCAGCACCCGACCGTGTCGGGAGACACGGGCCGTGCGGCCAGCGGTGCCGATCGTGATCGGCCATGCCAGCATGTCTGCCGGCATCTCACGGCGATGACTCGGCCATGGCAGGCCATTTTTCACCCGGCTCGATTTTTCCGTGTATTCTTGAATATTAATCTCCCGCATGTTAAATTGGATTTAATATGATTAAAATGATTTATGGTATTTCATTTTATAAGGGAAATTTGATTAATTGGAATATTTATGGTCGACCGAATTATTTTGAACGTTATTATATTATCGATTGTGTGAATCGATTGGATCGGTTCGTATTGTTGATTGGATCAATGTATCTCTACGCTTTCCATTTATATAGTATTTATTGGATGAATGCTTTTTGAATGGGGATGTGGTTCGTGGACTTAGATTTGAATCGTTCGTTTTATTCGATTGGGTTGTAAAGGCCGTTTTGAGCCTATTTATTTTACTAGAAATGTTTGTATCTAGGATGCAATTTTCGATGTAAAATTTATATGTAATGACGAAGACCGGAGGAAGATCCATTTCGAGAAGACGAAGATTCAAGACGAAGACTTGTAATTAGATTACGAAGTTTTTGTTTTCTAGGAACGGTCCATGAACCACATGTTGGTAGCAACTAGATTGTGAATGGTTGTTTCATATTGTATGAATGCCACAAACGCGCTAATATTATTAATGTGCAAAGTGTAACGTTAATCGCGAAAATTCTCCCACTATAAATAATTAAGTTTATAAGGTTTCAAAGTTTTTCCTTCCCTCCATCGAGTTTTCGGGAAATTGAAATCCAAACCGGATGTGCTATGCTTCCGAGTTATCGGGGTAGTCGTTCGGGGAGGACGGATAAATTACCGGGAGCGCATTGGATGCCTTCGGTTGGAGCAAATTTTATCCCTAGAAACCTGTTAGGTTGCCGGATAAGATTCATTGTGGCGATTTGCGTCGATGGTATAAACTTAACTTGTTCACGAACCATAGAAACCGTATAGGTTGAGGGGAGTGAACAAGGGGAAAAAGAAGATCGAATCATCCATTAGATGGGTTGGTGTTGGACACCACTTTATGAAAATTAATAGACTAGAAACCTGTTCGGTTGCCCTCTATTAAGATTTATAAAGAACTCGATCACCACTATGAAGTAGAGCGACGATACTTAGGATATCACATGGGAGTGTGTTATTCCGATAAAAATAGTGGGAGCCGGTAACAAGAATAGAAAAGACCTTAATTCTATACTCGAACATAATTTAACAAGTCACTAATTAACTGCTTTATACTTAATGACATAACTCAATATGACAATGAATCCACTCGCAATTCTACTCGAAAAGAACACCTTAATGGGACCTAACTTTGTGGATTGGCTCCGCAATCGATGATTGTCCTCGGTATAGAGGCAGGATACGTCTTGGAGACGGACATTCCGGCGCCTCCTATGCGGACTCGAGCCAATCAGGAAGAGATTGAAAACCACAAAAAGTGGGTTAAGGATGACGTGAAAGTCCGTGCTTATATGATGGCTTCCATGTCTAATGAGCTTCAGAGAGCTCATGAGAAAATGACTTCTGCTAGGCAGATTCTATCTCACTTAACCGAGCTTTATGGTGAGCACAGCAGAACTGCTAGATATGAGATATCCAAGCAACTGTTCGGTGCAAGGATGAAGGAAGGTGAGAAGGTTGGGGAACACGTCCTCAAAATGATATCCATGATCGAGAGATTGGAGGCTCTTGATTTTAAAATGGATACTTCTCTTCAAACCGACCTTATCCTACAGTCTCTCCCTGATTCCTTCTCACAGTTTGTTATGAACTTCAACTGCAATGAGATTGCATGTAATTTAGCTGGGATAATGAACAAACTTGTGACCGCTCAGTCTCAGATGAAGACTCCGCGGATGAAGGAGTCTGCTCTTGTGATTTCTTCTGGACTTCGGAAGTCTAAGAATAAGAAGAAAAAGACCAAGAAGCAGACTGGACCGCAAGCTAAGGACCTTAAGGGTAAGGGCAAGGCCCCGATGGTTCCAAAGAACAAGAAGAAGAAGGATGCTTGTCTCAAGTGCGGTGAGCTGGGCCACTGGGCTAGAGACTGTCCGATTCTTCATGGCACTTAGTCTGAGAACTTTTAGTTTTGGAAACAAATTGTTCGCTCTTGTATTTTCTACTTCTGGATACTTGATTAAGGTGCTAGTTCTCATATTTGTACCGTGAATCGGGATCTGGAACAAAGTAGGAAGCTTGGAGTGGAGAAGTTATGATCACAGTCGGAAGCGGGCATAGTGTCGAGGCGACCGACATAGGATCACTTCTTTTGGGTTTAGAATCCGGCTTTGTTTTGACTTTAGAAGATGTACTTGTTTTGCCCAAGGGGCACAAAAACATTGTATCCATTCCGGTCATGGACCGAAAGGGCTTTTCATTTTTCATTGGTGATGGTTCCTGCAAAATTTATTTTAGAAATAAACTAGTGGGTACTGCTACATTGTTAAATGGATTGTATCATCTAAATCTCAGCAACAAAGTAGTTGTGAATACTATGACTAGAAAACGTGGTAGGGATGAAACCAATCAAGTTTTGAAATGGCATCTTAGACTTGGTCATGTTGGTCAGACCAAGGTTTACAAGATGGAAAAGGATGGACTTATGGGTCCATTGGGATCGGATCCCTATCCTACTTGTGAATCTTGCCTTAAAGGTAAAATGACTAAGTCCCCCTTCACAGGGACATTTCAAAGAGCCACTGATAAACTGGGATTAATCCATACCGACGTATCTGGTGCTTTGGAAGCAGCACGTGACGGATATCAATATTTCATTACGTTTACAGATGATCATACTAGGTATGGTTATGTATACTTAATGAAACATAAATCCGAGGCTTTTGAGAAATTCCAGGAATTCAAGGCCCTAGTCGAGAAACAAACTGGTAATCATATTAAAGCACTTCGGTCGGACCGAGGAGGCGAGTATATGAGTACGGAGTTTGACGAGTTCCTTAAGGAACATGGAATAGTTTCACAACTAACACCTCCAGGTACTCCTCAGTTAAATGGTGTGTCAGAAAGAAGGAACCGGACCCTGTTGAACATGGTCCGTTCCATGCTGGGCTATACTGACTTGCCGATTTACCTGTGGGGGTATGCACTTCTGACTGCTGCGTATATCTTGAACAGATGTCCTTCTAAATCCGTTCCTAAAACTCCACATGAGATGTGGGAAGGAAGGAAACCAAGTCTTAATCATATTAGGATTTGGGGATGTCCCGCTTATGTCAAGAAGACTAAGGTGGAAAAGTTGGAAGCTAGGTCTGCGAAGGGACGTTTCATTGGATTCCCGTCTGGGACGATGGGATATCTATTCTACATGCCCGAAGATCGAAGGATCATTGTTGATTTACAAGCACACTTCCTGGAAGATGAGTTCATTCAGGAAGGCGGAGCAGGTAGAAGTATTTCTTTAGAAGAATACAATGAAACACCTCGAGAGACACCTGTGCAAGAAACTGGAACCGAACTTTCTGAAACACAAGTACAACCACCTCGTAGGTCTAGTAGGGTGTCTCATTTACCTGATAGGTATGGGCTTGTGCACTTGGAGGAGCTGGGTCTCCATGAGGTTCCAAGTGATAGCCAACAGACCGACCCGACGACCTATGACCAAGCGATGGTGGATGTAGACTCCGCAAAATGGCGTGAAGCTATGGAAGCTGAGATAGACTCGATGCATGTAAATCAGGTCTGGACTCTAGTAGACCGCCCCAAGGGCATAGTGCCCATTGAGAATAAGTGGATCTACAAGAGAAAGACTGATGGTGATGGCAAGGTTGACGCCTATAAGGCCAGGCTTGTGGCAAAGGGTTATACCCAAAAGGAAGGGATCGATTACCACGATACCTTCTCGCCCGTAGCCATGATCAAGTCTATTCGCATGATGCTTGCTATAGCTGCCTACCACGATTATGAGATATGGCAAATGGACGTAAAGACGGCTTTCCTTAATGGATTCCTCGAGGAGGAAATCTATATGGAAGCGACTAAAGGTTTTGTGTCCGAAGTTGATATTCGAGAAAGTGTGCAAGCTTCACGTTCCATTTATGGATCAAGCAAGCGTCGCGTAGTTGGAACCTTCGTTTGTGAGGCGGTCAAAGAGTTTGACTTCGTGCAAAATGAAGAGGAACCTTGTGTATACAAGAAGGTTAGTAGGAGCAAGATCGCATTCTTAGTACTATATGTAGATGACATTCTACTAATAGGAAATGATGTGGGAATGCTCGGTTACGTGAAAGCTTGGCTTTGAGTAATTTCTCCATGAAAGACTTGGGAGAAGCAACCTATATTCTTGGTATTCGACTCTAGGGATAGAGCGAAGAGAACAATAGGCCTTTCCCAAGCCCTCTATATAGATAAGATCTTAAAGCGATTTAAGATGGATGATTCTAAAGAGGGTTCCTACCGATGCGACATGGAATAAAACTCACCTTGAAGATGTGTCCTCAAAGTGAGGAACAACGAAAGGAAATGAGTAATATACCATATGCTTCGGCCGTGGGTAGCCTTATGTATGCTATGTTGTGTACAAGACGACATCGCGCATCCGTAAGCGTGGTGAGTAGGTTTCGAGCAAACCTGGTAGGGAACATTGGACTTTGTAAAGAACGTTCTCAAGTACTTGAGAAGAGCAGAGATATGGTTCTTATGTATGGCGGTGGAGATTTGGATG